>CM061532.1:194736648-195336648 GCA_030545055.2 Neoaliturus tenellus
AAATCTTAAAGAATTTAAACATATAAATAAATTTATAAAAGAAAATGATATCATTGAATATGATAATGAAACTTTAAAAATATTAACTTCTAAAGGTGTATTTCCATATGAATTTATTGATAATGTTGAAAAATTAAACTATGATAAAATATTAGAAAAAGATCAATTTTATAGTTGTTTAACTAATGAAAATATAAGTGATGATGATTATAAACATTATATAAAAGTTTGGAATAAATTAAAAGTTAAAACATTAGGTAATTATTCAGATTTATATAATATTCAGGATGTATTATTATTAGCTGATATATTTGAAAATTTTAGATCTGTTTGTTTGAAAAATTATCAATTAGATCCAGCACATTATCTAACATCACCATCATTAGCTTGGGATTCTATGTTAAAATTAACAAAAATTGAACTAGAATTAATAAGTGATTATAATATGTATTTAATGATTGAAAAAGGTATTAGAGGTGGTATTTCAAATGTATAACTAGATATTGTAAAGCAAACAATAAATATACAAAAAATTATGATAAAACAAAACCTGAAAATTATATGTTATATATAGATGCAAATAATCTATATGGATGGGCTTTAAGTAAAAAAATACCTTATAAAGATATAACATGGATGAATCCTAATACATATACATTAAATGAATGGGAAGAAACAATATTAGAATTAGATGAAAATGCTGAATATGGATACATATTAGATGTTGATTTAGAATATCCTATTGAATTACATGATGATCATAAAGATTTACCATTAGCACCTGAACATTATAATAATAAGCTTTGCACAACATTATTTGATAAAAAAGATTATGTTATTCATTCAAGAAACTTAAAATATTATCTACAAAAAGGATTAAAATTAAAGAAAGTTAATAGAGTTATAGCATTTGATCAAGATGATTATATGAAAAAATATATTGAATTAAATACCAAATTAAGATCCAAATCAACATCAGATTTTGAAAAAGACTTTTTTAAATTGATGAATAATAGTATGGAAAATGTTAGAAATAGATGTGATATTAAATTAGGTGACGAAAAGTTTTCATTAAAACAAGCAAAAAACCCTAATTTTAAAACATTTAGTATATTTGATAAAGACTGTATTGCTTCACATATGATAAAAGAAAAGGTTAAGTTTGATAAACCAATCTATATAGGATTTTCAGTGCTTGATTTATCAAAATTACATATTTATCATTATTAATTTTTCAGGAGCTATGAAATTCCATAGTGAATATAAAACTGCTTCATTTATGAAAATAGTATGATTTTTATTATAAGTCAGACCCGCCTTTAAGACGGGTCTCAAATTTGTATATAATTTATTATCTTTATGAATATTTTTTGAATGTTTAAAGGGTAACGTTTTGTTCCCCTTAAGTTTTTATTGTATAATAAGGTTACCTCCTTTAAAAATTTTTAAAATAAATATTATAATTTATATGGGACCTATTTTGGGTCCTACCTAATTTTAATATGTTTTGTATGTTTTTCATTATATGATAGGGGGACAAATTGTCCCCTCTAAAAATATCTATAAATTTTAATTTATTATCATCATCTACATGTTTTTTATACCTTTTTTGATTTTAAAATTAAAAATATAAACCAGATTCATTAATAAATATTGTTTTATTATTTATTTTATTGACGCAATGTTTTAGGGCATCTGAAAACATGTTTGTACATCAATTTCCAGGGTGTCATAATTTGTGACACCTATAATTTTACTATAACTTAAGTTATTATTATCATCTATATGTTTTTAATACCTTTTTTAATATCTTCATATTCTAAAATATTACAAATATCTTTTCCTTTAAACCAAGGATTGTTTGTTAAAAATTATTAAAACATCTTTATTATTTAAATTTATTATTTGTTATGTTCTAATGTTACTAACAAATATTTTACATCAGAAATTTTTATAACATTTGATTTTTGGGTTAATTAAATAGAGTAATTAATAAACTTTAGAATAAATATTAATAATAAAATTGCTTTTAAAACATTAAATTCTAGCTATATATTCAATAGCCTCCAAAAATATCTTCAAAATTATACTATATTATTAATGGAACAGGTTTATATTCTTTAATGTTATTACTAATAACTAATAATATATTAATATTTTTTATTATTTATAAATATTTCAGTGTTTCATAAACATCTGTTACTAAATTTTAGAAGAATTAAATATTATTTAAATAAAATGTTAAAATCTTATATTAATTACATTCTGATCATTTTCTTTAATATATGGTATAAAAAATAGTTATATATTAAATCTGTCGTGATAAATATAATATCCTTTATACTTAAATATTTATTTGATTTTTTAATCATTATATATTAATTATAATCATTGTTTTACATCTTTATAGCCCCAAGGTAATGTATCAATTTTATTTTCACAAATAAATCTTTTGTCATCTTTATTACTTAAAGCTAATTTATTTATTGTAATTGTATATAGTTCATGTTTAAAACTTCTAATACAAGTCATCTCTCTATATTGTTCTTGATCATCAAACAAACATTTCTTAAAATCATCCATATGTAATGTTTTATCAACAACACTTTTCTTAATTCCTTTACATTTTACAGGATTTTTATTATTAAATTCATAACTATATAATTTTGATCTTAAACCACAATATTCTTCTAATATTTCACCATTTAACTCATCTTTAAATTTACCAATTATTTTTTTATTCTTTTCACTATAGCATTTCATGTTCTTTCTTATAATCACTTGTATCAAATTTATTAATATTTTCTTTAATAATTTTATATGGATCCTTTTTAAATTCTATAAAATAACTGTCTGTATCCATATATAATAACCTTATATTTGGATCAAACTTCTTTAATTTTTCATAATAAAATTGATACATATGTAATTTTGATAAATCAAGCACTGAAAATCCTATATAGATTGGTTTATCAAACTTAACCTTTTCTTTTATCATATGTGAAGCAATACAGTCTTTATCAAATATACTAAATGTTTTAAAATTAGGTTTTTTTGCTTGTTTTAATGAAAACTTTTCGTCACCTAATTTAATATCACATCTATTTCTAACATTTTCCATAGTTTTTCCAAAAACACTATTATTCATCAATTTAAAAAAGTCTTTTTCAAAATCTGATATTGATTTGGATCTTAATTTGGTATTTAATTCAATATATTTTTTCATATAATCATCTTGATCAAATGCTATAACTCTATTAACTTTCTTTAATTTTAATCCTTTTTGTAGATAATATTTTAAGTTTCTTGAATGAATAACATAATCTTTTTTATCAAATAATGTTGTGCAAAGCTTATTATTACAATGTTCAGGTGCTAATGGTAAATCTTTATGATCATCATGTAATTCAATAGGATATTCTAAATCAACATCTAATATGTATCCATATTCAGCATTTTCATCTAATTCTAATATTGTTTCTTCCCATTCATTTAATGTATATGTATTAGGATTCATCCATGTTATATCTTTATAAGGTAATTTTTGACTTAAAGCCATCCATATAGATTATTTGCATCTATATATAACATATAATTTTCAGGTTTTGTTTTATCATAATTTTTTTGTATATTTATTGTTTGCTTTACAATATCTAGTTATACATTTGAAATACCACCTCTAATACCTTTTTCAATCATTAAATACATATTATAATCACTTATTAATTCTAGTTCAATTTTTGTTAATTTTAACATAGAATCCCAAGCTAATGATGGTGATGTTAGATAATGTGCTGGATCTAATTGATAATTTTTCAAACAAACAGATCTAAAATTTTCAAATATATCAGCTAATAATAATACATCCTGAATATTATATAAATCTGAATAATTACCTAATGTTTTAACTTTTAATTTATTCCAAACTTTTATATAATGTTTATAATCATCATCACTTATATTTTCATTAGTTAAACAACTATAAAATTGATCTTTTTCTAATATTTTATCATAGTTTAATTTTTCAACATTATCAATAAATTCATATGGAAATACACCTTTAGAAGTTAATATTTTTAAAGTTTCATTATCATATTCAATGATATCATTTTCTTTTATAAATTTATTTATATGTTTAAATTCTTTAAGATTTTAGCTAATTTTTCAATTGATGTAGCCATAAATCTAAATGTATCTACAAATGAGAATTTTATAAATTTTCTAGGTTTATCACCCTTCAAATTCATAACCATAACCAGAATTTACTGAATAGTTTATATATTATTTCATCTGTATTAGCTAACAAATCAATTTTACCATATTTTTTAGCTAATTCTTTTATAAACAAATGTGTATCATAATTTGAACTATTATGACAGAATATAGGAATATTTTGAGGAAATTTTAGATTTAAATTACAATTTAAATGTGCAGCACCCCTAAATTTTCCTGTTAAATGGCAATGATCTCTTACTTTTATTCGTTTATCTTCATCAAAACCACTATTTTCACAAATATGACAAATATTAGTTTTTTGATAATTAATTTCTTCTTCATTAGTTAAATTCATAGGCTTTTTATTTTTTGAATTATATTTTTAGCTATATATTTTGAAATTTCATCTAAATATTCAAATAATTTATTTGGTACACTTATTAATTCCTCTTCAGTTTTTGCTCTATAACAAATAGGTTTATACATTTTATTAGTTACTCTAGATACTAAATAGATTGTAAATCCATATGGTTTATGTCTTTGAATTTTATTTGTATATGAGCTATTTGGATTATTTTTACAATTATCAATCTTTTCTAATATACTTTCAAAATCCATATAAACTACATATGGATGTTCAAACTTTTTATAATAGTTTTTAAAACTTACTGTTTGACCAGGAAATGGCATTATAGGTCTACAAGGTTCTAATGATTTACATATTTCTAAATGATTATTCAAGTCTTTATTTTTATAGAAATGAGTCAAACATCTTCTACAAATATATTTTTTTGTTTTATGTTTTGATAATTGAGAATACACTAATTTATTTAAATCTGTTATTAATATATAATGACAATTATTACCAATTTTATAATATAATAAATCAATTTCTAATTTTACATTATAATGTTCAGATATTTGTAATGGCACTATTTTTTCATCTTCATCAATTCTATAAATATTTATTGACATTGATGGATAATTATATTTAGAATCAAATGATCTTTTTTCAAATAATTTAATATCTTTTAATGTTATTGGATAATCAAAAACCTTTAAAATATCATCATTTATATATTTTTGATATTGTTTAACTCTTTCAGCATTTTTGTTTGGTTTATCAATAGCACATCTAATTGCATAAATAAAACAATATTCATCTTTATTTTTAAAATTTACACAACATTTTTTATTCTTAATTTCATTTGGTAATTCTATATATGATCCAGCATTTAATGAATTATTTTTAGATAATTTTAGATTTAATTCAACACATCTTTTTAATGACCAACCAGAGCATTTTGATGGTTGATTTAGTTGTTCTCTAACTATTAATTTCTTAAATTTATCATCAATAAAATCATCTATATTTAAAATATCTGAACTTTTATACAAAAATACATATTACTATTTTGAATTTCACCATTTATTAATTTTCTTTCATATTCACATTCTAAAGCCATCTGTCCTTTAATATTTTTGAATTTTTGTTTTTTCTATCAATTTTTTTATTTCATTTCTTTGAGTTTCTAAATAATCATTAATATCTAAATCATCATTTGAATTTGTTAAAATATAATCTTTAAAATATCCTTTTAATGACGAAGCTTCTTGAATATTTATTATATTTTCTTTTGGAATTGGTTTATTTTTAAAATAATCATTTAATAATCCAATCAATTCATTTCTAGTTTTATTAACAATTTTAATACTATTTTTAATTGCTAAATTTTGAATATATTTTAATGATCTATATCTTAAATTATTTGGATTTTCTTTAATTTTGTTTAATCTTTTAATTAGTTCATCTCTAGATAAATTTTCATAATTTCTGACAGATAATTTTTTTGCAATTTCATTTAATTTTTCTATATTAAAAAATGAATAATTTGTAGGATCATATATCTTTTTAATTTCAATTAATTGATCAATATTTTTGTTATTATAATCATAAATATTATTACTTTTAGCCCATAATAATAAGTCATTATATTCTCTAATTTTTATCTCTTTATTTTTAAAATGAAGTTTTGAATTTAAATGTTTTGTAAACATATTAGCAGATATATATTTATTGCAGTCATGACAATAAATTTTATTTTTTTCATTCGCCATTTATTAAGGGAAATTTTTTAATAAAAATCAATAGTCAACTTTTCAAAAGTTTATTTAAATTTTCTAGAATATTTTTTCAATAAAATCAATAGTCAACTTTTCACAAGTTAATTTAAATTTTCTAGAGTATTTTTTCAATAAAATCAATAGTCAACTTTTCACAAGTTAATTTAAATTTTCTAGAGTATTTTTTCAATAAAATCAATAGTCAACTTTTCACAAGTTAATTTAAATTTTCTAGAGTATTTTTTCAATAAAATCAATAGCCAACTTTTCACAAGTTAATTTAAATTTTCTAGAGTATTTTTTCAATAAAATCAATAGTCAAATTTTCACAAGTTAATTTAAGTTTTCTAGAATATTTGTTTCAATAAAATCAATAGTCAACTTTTCACAAGTTAATTTAAGTTTTCTAGAGTATTTTTTCAATAAAAATCAATAGTTAACTTTTTATAAGTCAATTTAAATTTTCTATAGTATTTTTTCAATAAAATTTAAACTTTTTTAAAACAAGTAAAATTATTATTTTTTATCATATTTTTAAATTTTCTAGTTTTGTTATATTTTTTGTCATGAATTTTAGTTTCTAAATGTCTTAAATAATTATTAGTCCATTTAATATTTCTTCCACATTCACAAAATTGTGGTTTTAAAAACATTTCTCTAATACATTGTATACAGATTGTATTTTTTTCTATCTTTACTATAATAATAATTATGAAAATTTGAAATATCTTTAATTTCTTTACATTTATGACATTGTTTTTCATTTAATTCAATAACTTTTAATCCTATCATATAATTTTTTTATAATACACATCCTTACATTCTTTACAATAATAATATAACCCATCTTTAGTATTTTTGTCTTTATAAAATTTAGATATATCTTTATATAATTTACACCTTAAACATATCTTTTCCATTTATATAAAATAAAATTTACAAATTGGTTTTTTTTCAATTCATATTCATAAAAACTTAAAAATTACTTGAGTATAATATAATCAAAAATAATATAACTAAAATTAGTTAGAATATAATCAAAATTGATTACTATTTTAGTCAAATTTTATTGAAAAAATACTTATAAAATGTGATAATTTTACTTGTTTATAAAAAATTTTATTTAGTAGGAAATTTTATAAAAATTTAGGAATATTTGTTAAAACTTTCATTAAATTTGCATATTTTTATGACAATTTGACAAAAGCTAAAAATTGGCCTAAAATGGCAAAAATATTGCATAATTGTATTAAAAAACTGTGAAATTTGTTTGATTTTCTTTGAGTATCCAAAGTGTCCTAGGAACCCCATATTACTATCTACTTCTATATATCTATATATCTATACATCTATATATCTATATATCTATATATCTATGTGTCCGTGGTACTGATAACTTTTGAAGGGGACCTCCGATTTTGATGAAATTTGGTATGAAGGTGTAAGGTTAGGTCTATTTTCATGAGTTCGCGAACCAGCATGATCGGGCTATGGGAAACGGGGTTTTATGGGGTTTCAAAGGGGTCAAAAATGGGTTTTTTGCATTTTTGGAGCATAATTTACAAAACTCAACATTTTTAACTAAAACCATTTAAAAGAGCTTAAAAAACAAACAATTTAATATTTTGAATTTTTAACTTGGCTTAACAGGTTACGGAGAAAAGCCAAAAATAGGTTTTCCATGTTAATCTTACGGGAAATCAACAAAACTCTGTATCTCACTTATTTATTGGAATAACTTGATAAAATTTGGTATGTACATTCACTAGGTAGGGTTCAACTGATATTTGCTTACAACACCCATATGGCGGCAAACCTACTTACTCACCCCCATGGGGTTTATGGGGAAAATTAAAAAGTGCCGAAAATTGATACAGTTTGACATTTACCTAACGTAACTATTACATTTCCTAACAAAACTAACATTTTCTAGCAACATCCCAAGGCAGCCAACCTACATACCCATTCCTATGGTGTTAATGGGAAAAATACAATATCTCAAGATCGTTTGGAAATTCGCTGAGTACGCAGGTCTGCTGCGACGGGGGTATTTAAATTTACCACAGGTCTCACAGGAATATTTGGCTTGTGGATTTTCGGTTGTCCTCTTAAAATTGGCGACGAGGGGTTCATTGTTTTTAGTCTTTGTTTTTGCGCATTTGTGAGGGTTTTACATTTTCTCTATAGTATTATTCATATTTTTGTTGTACTTTTGTTGTGTGGGTTCACGTTGTACTTCAAGGCGTGTTACCCCTAGAACTGGGGTGTCTGCTACCCAATACTAGGCCCTCCGGTCTGGGTAAACGGGCGCAGCCCCCTTTAACATTGAAGTAGGTCCTTCGGGGCCGCCCCCATAAGCTCGGGTAGCACGTTGCCCCCCTGAAGGGTGAAACTCCAAGGCGTGCTACCCTTAAAACTGTGAGATCCTACTACCCAATCCCAGTCCTGGAACTGGGGAAACGGATGTGGCCTCCAGAAGTTGCAGTGGAGTAGACAAAGTCTCTCAGGAACGGAGACGGAGTCGAGCCTTGACTAGCGTAACTGTGGCGGTTGTCATGACCAAACAGACGAAGGGGGGCATGCTTTACTTCAGGACATGCCACCCTTAGAACTGGGAACTCACTACCCTATACCATCTCAAAGCACCGAGGTGGGCGAACGGGCGTGATTCTCTTTATTTACTGAAGGAGGTCGGCTTCGGCTGTACCGAGCCCTGGCGGAGGTGGCCTTGTGCCAATCGCGCGCTTACTGGGTGTCTCACTCCAGCCCCTCGGGGTAAATGAGTCAGGTTTTCGGGGATCTGGGGCTTCCGTGCCTTCGGGTGCGGTTGCAGTGCAGCCGGCGTCTTTGGCGTGCGGGTTTCCAGAGAACTAGTAAAGCCGCTTGGTAACCACCCATGTCCCAAGTAAAACTTAAAATGGGTACCTCGGGTTCCGGTTCAAGCCCCTGGCCTCGGCCAGTCCGGATATTGGGTTGGATTCGAGGGGGCAGAGGTTGTCGGTATGCTCGGCACACAACTTGTTGTGGGGGGCCCTCCAGCCTCATCTGGGGGCGTTGCTCACAGACGATAGTTGAGTAGTAGCAAGGATAGTGCTGCGCTGTCACTCACAGCGGTTGTGAACTTTGGTTCACTGCCGGTTGAGTACCACTGGCTTGGTGAATTCCAGGTTTTGTGGGGGTCTAATCCGCCTTAATGTGATTTGGGGCTTCTGGTATCGTTCCTGTGCTGGGGTTCCATAAGTTTCTCCGTCTGGGGGGCTTCCTGTCACCTTTCAACCGGGGGCTCACGTCTCCGGCTTGTTCGGGTAAGGGGGGTCCCTACTTGAACAGACCGCCTTGGTATGCCGGAAGGTAGGTACTTGGCGTCTTAGGAGGGGAAACCCAAACCTCGACTTCGGTCTTGGAAATGGACACAAACCCGACGCACGAATGTACTTCTGTTGTACTGTTGTTGTTTTGTCGGGGATCTGGGGCTTCCGTGCCTTCGGGTGCGGTTGCAGTGTAGCCGGCGTCTTTGGCGTGCGGGTTTCCAGAGAACTAGTAAAGCCGCTTGGGAACCACCCATGTCCCAAGTAAAACTTAAAATGGGTACCTCGGGTTCCGGTTCAAGCCCCTGGCTTCGGTCAGTCCGGATATTGGGTTGGATTCGAGGGGGCAGAGGTTGTCGGTATGCTCGGCACACAGCTTTGGTTGTGGGGGGCCCTCCAGCCTTATCTGGGGCGTTGCTCACAGACGATAGTTGAGTAGTAGCAAGGATAGTGCTGCACTGCCACTCACAGCGGTTGTTGAATCTCGGTTCATCGCCGGTTGAGTACCACAGGCTTGGTGAATTCCAGGTTTTGTGGGGGTCTAATCCGCCTTAATGTGATTTGGGACTTCTGGTGGTTCCTGCGCTTGGGTTCCATAAGTTCCCCGTCTGGGGGGCTTCCTGTCACCGTTCAACCGGGGGCTTTGTCACCGGCTTGTTCGGGTAAGGGGGGTCCCTATTAACAGACCGCCGGAGTATGCCGAAAGGTAGGTATCTGGCGTCTTTATGAGGGGGACCCAATCCTTGACCTCGGTCTTGGAATTTGGACCCAACGACGACGCAGAATGAATGTACTTTTGTTACGGATCTTTAATAATTTCTTGAAAAGAATTTTTATTTTATGAACTCTGTTACTAATCCGAATTACTTTAAATACCAAAACAAGTTTTTCAAACAAAACGTTGGCAATGGGCTCACCACTTTCAGGTCTTTTAGCAGATGTATATCTAAACAATATGGAAGAAACAAAAATATTAAGTAATAAAAATCTCTACAAAAATAATATAGCATACTGGCACAGAAATGTAGACGATGTGTTGTGACTAATCAATGGAAATGAAAACGATTGCAACAATCTTTTGAATTATTTAAATTCAATTTCTAACAGTTTAAAATTCACAATGGAAATCCAAAACGAGGGAATAAATTTTCTTGATTTAACAATCAACAAAGAAAATAATAAACAGTACCGGGGAGCCAAGCTTCGAAAATTTTGACCCAACATAACCACAAATTTCTCTGATGATAAAACAAAAATATCATTGGAAATTCGCTGTGTACGCAGGTCTGTGGCAACGGGAGTTATTTTCTCAGCTTAGGCTTATGTGCATAGTAGGAGAAATCTGTGTATACCGTTAGAAAGGTATCGACCTGTAGAAGAGCAGAATCCTATTATAATTCACATCGGTCCCCAGAAAGTTTCAATGTTAATCTCATGGATGAAGGGTGATTAAATCATGATTTAATCATTAGACATCTGGTAGTGTTGTAGTCTTATACTCTAAAACAAGCTCCGTTTGTACGGGCAAAGTTTTTTTTCGCTCCAAGGATTTTTGATTTTTTGATTGAATATGGGAGTTTTGGCCATCAGAAATCGATCGGAGCTGGTCCCATAGCTGGGAAAAATCCGGTTTTTGCGCTAGAGCCCTTCAAAGATCCCATGTTATCCTTATGGAGATTTTTAAATTGAACAAAAATCAGCTGATAACTGTAGATAAAATAAACCAATGTGTTACATCTTTAACCTGTGGTTTTAGGAAAATCATACCAATATGCAGCAAACCTTTCGCCTGGCGAGTGAGCGGAGCGAACGAGCTTTGTATGAGAAACAAAAATAATAATTTTACCGAGCTTAAGCTCGGTCCCCCTGGTACTAATAAAAATAACAATAAAGGGCGAAAAAATGTTTTTCAGACATAAAATATATTTGGACTAATTGGGTAACCAGATCTACTGAATGTTTGGTCGGATTTCGATCAGGTGGCGATCACTAGTTTACAATAAATTTTATCATGCGTATAAAGAATGCAAGTTAATTGTGTGGGGCATATGATAATTATTTTCACTACGTTTGCTAGTGTAAAC
Organism: Neoaliturus tenellus; assembly: GCA_030545055.2. Classification (NCBI taxonomy): domain Eukaryota; kingdom Metazoa; phylum Arthropoda; class Insecta; order Hemiptera; family Cicadellidae; genus Neoaliturus; species Neoaliturus tenellus. Next base: position 194,748,380 of record CM061532.1, read on the forward strand.
AATATCGTGTTTATATTTTGAATGTTTCGAGCGAATTAGTTACAAAAACGTTTAGCGTCTGTATTTTCCCTCAGGTTTTGATTAATGTTCGCCGTGTTTTCCCGAAACTACCAGTCGCATTTGCTATTCCATTATCTTTTATCATTTCTGGTTTTATATACTGTATGTGACGATAATTTCGATAGAGTGGTGAAGTATAATGTTGATGAGTACTTTTTTGATTCCAATTTCTTGTGCTATGACCCTTGGATATTTAAAACTGTGCAAGTTAACCAGAATCCACCAAACCTTAGAAGATGCAAAATTAACCTGATAGATCCTAATGAAAATACTCCAGGTTGTATTTTCTGCCCAATGCCTTGTTCGGTTTGCTCTGTACCCTTAAAACATTGGATGTTTGGTTCATACACGTTTGATCATGCAGATCAACTTTGGCCCGACAGACCGGGCGTATGGTCAAAAGCTCTTAATCCACCCTATTATACATGTACCTTTCATAGCACACATGCTATCGAAGGGAAGAAAATCAGAGCAAGGAAAGGCACCGCACTACCAGAAGACGTAAAGTGCGTCATCAAAGATTACTGCAAAAGTTCACCTTGTAAGAATGGAGGGACCTGCTTGAAGATTTACTACTCATACTCTTGTATATGTACAGATCAATACTACGGGAAGAACTGTGAAAAAAACGCAGGTAATAGTCCTTACAATGTTTTGTGAGTGGAATTATTTACTTCCTGATAAACTGTTATTTACCTATTAGGCTGCTTATCTATTATCACATTTTATGTACAATGAAACTTTTACCGTACTACTAGTGTAGGCCTTATAAACACCTGTTGCTCGAAACCGAGCAATTCAATATGAAGTATAACAGGTCATTTCTAAAAATTTTACGAGTTTTAAATCCAACGTTTAGTTCTATCGTTCTTCTATGGTTTAGTTACACTCGGCCAATATCCAATATTTTGATTGTCATTAATCACCCAAAATTACAATATACTTATTTGCAGGCGTAAATTTGACATGTAATAAGCAGATGTTTAAAATGTTCAACCTAATTTCAAAGTTATTCTTTAATTAGGTTTAATCTTTAATAGAATCTTTATTAATCTTTAATTATCATTATTAGTCAAAGTTAATCTTTAATAGAAAAATTAAAACTTCAATTATGTTTACCGTCTTTATTTCAAAACTCGAATCTCACAATTAAAAAAAAAAAAAAAAAAAAAAAAAAAAAAAAAAAACAACGATAGTCCGGCAGATATATAGCAATTATTACTGGAAAGATTGTGCATTTGATAATAGAGATAAAAATTTTAAACACAAATTCTTCATGTACACATATACCGTATGTACATTTAAAAAATGGCTTAAATTTAGATTGGAAGACATCTTAGATTTTCCTTGTATGGGGTTTTGTGGGGGGTTTAAAATGGGGGTTTCCGCTTTTTTATTACTTACATAATTTTAAGTTAGATATCTTGCAAGAGCTAAAATACCCCCGTCGCAGCAGACCTGCGTACTCAGCGAATTTCCAAATTAGTAGTATTAATTGTGGCCAGATAAACCTGTAAACCAAAAATCATCACAAGCTCATAATGGAAATAAATGTTTATCTCCTTATGATGAATGTAGGGAAAGAGTATGCAGGTATGCTGCCATAGGGAACACTGAAAGTAGGTTTTTAGCATTAAAAAAAATTATTTTAACCATATGAAGCCATACACTAAATTTCATCAATATCTGTCCATTGCTGAAGGAGTTTGCCTATTCTCCATATGATTAACATGGGAAAAGAGTATGCAGGTTTGCTGCCATGATAAGCACAAAAACCAAGATTTTTTACCATAAATGGATGAATCTCAACCAAATGAAGCTGAATACCAAGTTTCATCCAAAAACATTGCTTAATAAGTGAAATATTAACACATCCTTATTCTCCATAAGATTAACATTGGAGCCTCAAAATACAACGTACTGTCTTTAGACTTTGTAATATCTCGGTAACCAATGGAGATAGAACAAAGCTTCGAAATGCTAAATTGTGTGTTTTTTGAGCTAACTCCAATGGTCAAAATAAAAATTTGAAATTTTTAAAAATTACATATGAAAAATGCAAAAAACCCATTTTTGGGGTACAAAACCCCCCAAAACTACCCCTTCCGATAGGTCGATATGTCTGGTTTACGAACTCATCAAAATAAACGTAGGATTACACATCTCTACCAAATTTGGTGTCAATCGGACCATTTTATTTATTTATTTTTTTTATTTTTTATTTTGTGTCTGTCTACGTTAGTGGCATTTTTTAACGTTTTGACGGGGAACGGTCCAAACCCCAGTCGTGTTACTATCTAACATTGACCAGTTGTTAGAAAGCATCATTAATTAATAGCCCAATGACAAATGGCAACTGGGTCCGGAATCGAACCTTTAAAAAGCTACTAACTTTTCTCAGGATCGAACCGGCAACCTTTGGATTCAAAGGCGAGCACTATAACCACTCAGCTAAACAGCCAGTTATTTTTACGAGAGTTATCGTGCCTAGGGACACATACATATATATATATATATATATATATATATATATATATATATATATATATATATATATATATATATATATAAACATTTTAATGACTATTATTTTTGGTCTCTGGGCACCTAAAAACAAAAGAGTAACATGGTCCCGGGCTTAGGTCTTACCATGAGACCTACGGTAATAGCTTATTCCCTATGGGAAATTCGCTAAAAATAAACAATTGAGTATTTTAGCGAATTTTCCTCTAGGGAATACGCTATTATGGTAGTGCTATGGTAAGACCTCAGCTCGAGACCACTTACTTTTTCATTTTGAGGTCCCCAGAAGCCACAAACACCATTTTTTCATTTCCATCTATATGTATTACCTTCTGCAACCCGGCATCAATACCTACCTGAGGAATTTTTGTCTTCAGGTAAGCTCGTTCGCTACGCTCATTCGCCGTCAGGTTTAGCTCGTTCGCTGCGCTCACTCGCCGTAACCAGGGGTGGACTGACACAATAAAAAGGGCGTTGGAATGGGTATCGGAGGGGCGCTGTATTATATACTTACTAGTGGCTTATAGGGGCAAAAAGCCCCTAACTATAATAATGTAGATCTTAGTGGATTACCAAGAAAATGTTTTTAAAAGAAAGCTGTCTGAAGATTAGTTTTTTATCGATAATATTTTAGCAATATTGTTTGCAAAGACTTTGATACTTATTTGAAACACCGACGCACTCTGTGGTGCCTATTTTTAAGGTATACATTGGTATGGCTGAAGGGTGAGTGTGATGATCGTGATGGATCAGATGAGGCGTAGCTTTTCGTTACTGAAAAATAGCAGCTGTTTTATTATTCATGTTCATTAATTAATAGCTCAATGACCAAAGGCAGTCATCCGCTTCCAAAGCATACTCTTTAAAATCTTGAGATACCCGTAATGAATGAATGCTTAATTTTGCCCATAATTAAAATGTATATCGATTTTTAAAATTGGGTTTTTAATAAATCATAATCCTTGAGCTAAGAAAAAGATTAACACAATGTATAAAATGGGCAATGATTAGAAACAGTGCGGATGCTCAGCACCCATTTCATTATAAATACACTTTCAATAGTGTACATCATACACCATCCTTTTTTCAATCATTTGATTACTGTATACTGCATATCTTGTTTTTACATTAGTTGAAATAGTAATTTATTTTCTGATTTATTTTTTCGGGTCACAAAATGTTAACACACTCCATTATAGTAGACTGTCTTCACTCACTGTACAATTTTCGGCCCTCCTAATAAATACACGCAACTTATTTTCGTAAAAACCAAGTAAACTTTTATTAATCCCTATAAATTTTATGGAGTATTTCCCCATTCTTAGAAACGGGGCAATGATTAAAAACCGTGACGGATGCTCAGCACCTATTTCAGGATAAATAAACTTTCAATGGTGTTCATCATACACCATACTTTATTCAACCATTTGATTACCTTGTTTGTCCATGAGCTGAAATAATATTTTCCCTCCTGTTTTAATTTTTAGGGTCACAAAATTTGAACACTCTCCCTTAAAGTACAGTGTCTTCACACACTGTACAAAATTTGGCTCTCCTAATAGTTACACGTAACTTATTTTCATAAAAACGTAAGCCTGTTTTAATCCATGTAAATTTTATGGTGCAATTTCTCCGTTCTTTCTAATTTATTTGAAAGATTTTGGGCATATTGCTGTTCTCCCTATTCTTTGGAACAAACGTCTTTAATTGAAACTCTATCGATCCTATCATTCTACAATTTGTAAAACACAAAAAAATATTTATCTTGTGTAATTTTTCAGAATACCAACACTTTGTTGGCTGTCACACTATACGTTTGAATTAATATTAATTTAATTTGAATTCTGTGGGTTTAGTTTATTCTCTTTTTCAAACTAAACAAATACTTTAATGTAAACAAAAAACCTTTTCTTGAACCATAACTCATTTCTCATCGTACCCGTCTCAAGATCAAATTTTATTTTACCAATTACTTGCATACATACGCTGGATTATAAAGTTTTCTTTCATTTAAATGTTTATGTAAAAATCAGCTGTAAATTTTTAATAATTTGTAAGATTAAAGAAACACTCCTAGTAAATTTTGTAGTCATTCGACGCAAAAAACCAATTTTATTATAGTGTTGCCACTTTTAGGTGATTAGTATAATATAAGATTATCTTCACTCATTGTAATTCCACCTGGCTTTCTTTTTAAAATAAACTAAAACATATGTTCTAATGTACACAAAGCAGACGTTTTGTGAATCCCCATGCTATTCTTATGGAGGACGTTTTACGTTATTCCTCATTTCCTGGTAACATTACCGACATGCCGATAGTTTTCCCTCGTGTATGGGATCGAGACCTTTAATTTGAGACCCCTCCCATCATTCTACGATTTGTATAACGCTCACAATTTTGCTCAAGAAATTCGGCTTACAGAATTATATATATAGATATGGTATTCATATTATTATGTATAATAAAGAAAAAAGAACATTTATTATACATGTTTCGACTATCATGTCATTTTCTAGCAATTAAAATAGTAACCTTACAATATTAAAGAGTTTATAGTTTTATTACTAGAAAATGACATATTTAAAACATGTGACAAAAAACAAAAACAAAAAGAATATATAAATTTTTTGTATATAATACAAAAATATATATTTTTTGTATTTTTTATATGGGTACTTTGGTCCTTATTTCTAATGATTAAAATAACAGAATCCCTAAAAAATTAAACAATTTACAATGTATCTACAGAAGTATATTACTGTAGTTTGTATAATACAGTAAATCGAACAAGTGTTAAAACAGTAACTTCTTAATTTTCAATAAACGTTATAAACTGATATTAATAATCAAACTAATGAAAGTAAAAAGAACTTTACAATAAGCATTTGAAGGCTTAGTAGGCAAATATTAAACTTGAAAGCCGTAGTTTTATATCTTTATCAAAACCAACATATTTTATTTACATTACTGTTGTTTATATTGCTGCCCATAAAAGTTAAGTCAACATGCCAATAGTTTATACGTGAAGAAGTCTTCGTAATTGTTCGCTCTTCTCACACAGCTTGTTGATTATCTAATAATTATTGATCTTGACAATAATATCTCCCTCCATGTTCATGAGAAATAAGATCTTAAAGTGTTCATCAGTGAGCCGTGAACGGAGCCTTGTTTTGATATATATTAATTCTGGAAAGAACCGTACATATGACTCTTGGAAAACTGGCAATGTCAAGACTTAAAAACTTTAAAAATGTCCGTGTACAGTCTTGAATACAAAAATATTTTATTCAAGTAAAACGTCGAATGCACACTTGAAGCAAGGTATTGCATTTTTACCACTTTTACACTGAATATTACTGCAAATCATTTGGGTCTCTTTATTCGTCACCATTTAAGTTTCTTCCGGACTCAAGTTAAAAATCATCGGTTGGTTCTGTTTTGTTTGCCGGCTTCGACAACTGGTGATGCCACGGTGATGTAAAATATACTAATTCCTCCTTCAGTTCCCCTCGTCATTATCGGTAACTAATATTATTTTAATTCTATTATCCTTTGAAAGCTAGAAGAGAATGTCAATGCTGTTAAACCGCTTGGGATAACAATATTTTAAATCCAAGCATGGATTTTGTTTTGCTGAAAACTTTTCATTCATACAATTGACAGCTCGATCTATAACACAGTTAAAAACGGTTACTTCAAATCGTCGATTGCTGTCCTCAATTACGTCTCCTGATGAAGTTTCCCCCGGCATTTTCTTCTTCGTCCTACTCCTCACCCCAGGCAGTTTTGGTTCTAGATTTCTTCCATATTTGGAACTGTGCCCTGTAAGTGTTTGATTTTGTTCGTTATTTCAGTGACGAAAGACTTCTGCAGCTTTGAAGACATCGGCAAACTTGGACCTAGCACCATTTAAAACCTAAAGTCGACTTTTTCCCTAAGTGCAGCTTACTAGCCTCCTTGCCTAAGCATGGTCAAGATCCTTGGTCTGCAGGTAATCTTAAAGTGGAGTGGGATACTGAAAAATCATCAGGAAAGTCATTGCAACGAGGATTGCCTGGGAACTGTGTAGTTTCTGCAAAATGCAAATAAAGCATCGTTCCTAACCTTTTAAAATTGTCGATTTATAAAAATAATTGATTAAAAGAATTGTTTTAATACGCATATTCATTTTCAAAATTGTATATATTCCAGAATGAATATAAATATACACTTTGTGTAAGGTTAAAAAATCATCCCCCTGAGATCGACCTTTACTTTTACTACGTAGAAATGGTCGCGCCCAGGCTGACAGCTGTTTCGCCGCACAGGTTAGCCAACTATGTCGAGTTATTGCTACAAGAAAGAGTTCCCAGTTGGAGCAATTTTTCAAAATTTGAACATTCAATTTATATTAATATAAACGTATTATATTCAAGTCATGAAGTGCGAACACATATTAATCGTTTTAGGAAAAATAAAAATTCACAAATATTGTACTTTACAAAAATATTTTAAATTCCTTATAATGAAAATATTTTGTCCTAGGGGCGCCGGGGCGCCTTGATGGGGAGGGCGCACCGGGAATTTTCCCGGTGTCCCGGCGGCTCAGTCCACCCCTGGCCGTAACGCTATAATATTCTCTAGTTTTTTTATTACTAATTTCGCTAATACTTTAAATGTGAACTTTTCCTAATACTTTAAATAAAAATAGCTGTTTATAAAATAAATTACAAAGAAACATTTTTGCCATTTGTTTTGTTCATCAACAATAAGATCAAAATCTTCAAAAACCCTGACATGGGTACGTTTATGAAGGTCCTGGAGCCAATCGCTAAGGGCTATAAAAAACCAATGGCTCACAAACCTTATCCATGACATCTTCCATATATATGCCAAGTTTCACTACAAACGGTCCAGTGGTTTTCGAATCCATCGATTACAAACATATAAATACATATCACAACATTGTCTTTTATAAATATAGTATTTATATAACGGATATCTATATATGTGTCCGTGGTACTGATAACTTTTAAAGGGGACCTCCGTTTTTATTGAACTTTGGTATGAAGGTTTATGCCACCTTTGTTTACACTTTTCCAACAGTAATTTACCATTTTACCCACACCTATCTGACTTTACTATGGTAACCAACTTCAATAACCTGCTCACAGACCATCAAATCAAATTAATTTTAAAACAAACAACAAATAAACATATATTTTAAAAATATCATCAGTAATTTTTTAAGCTTGTAGCGACCAATCAGAATAGCTAAAACTAGTAGGCCCTAACCAAGGAAACGAGAGTAAAGTGTGGGATGGTTGCCAAAGAAACGGCGGGAATCATGGGTAAAATGGCGCAAATCAAAAAGGGACACAAAATTAACATGTGATGAGCACTCTATTTAACCTCGTTGGTTTCGTTACTCTTTGTTTACTAATAGCAGCTGTAGCTACTGCTCACTGCTGACCATTCTGTCAGCAGTGAGCAGTGTACGTGTTTGTTTCATCGAAGTATATAATAAACTGGAACGCGCGCTGCGTGTCGAGCAAACGGTCCGCCGGCCGGCCGGGCCGCCATCTTTGAAGTTGGCAAGAAACAGCAGCGCCGCACTGCACCAGCGTAGCGTTTCGTGCTGTTAGTCGTTCAGAACCTCAATTAATTAAGTATGTTGATGTTCCAGTTTATTAATTTATTTATTATTGTTTTACTAACATAAACTTAATGGTTTTTATATTGTTCCATTTACATTATTTTACTGAAAATTCATGAACAAACCAAAATGCTTATAATTTTAATTGTTCGTAAAAGTTGGTTTTAGCATTGACTCTAAAGATGCATAAATAGTCAGTGGTGTTATTGTTACTATTGGATGTGAGATATATATTATTCAATCGTATTTTTCTACGAAAATAAAACATGTGGTTGAGTAAAGATGTGCATCAAAATAATATTAACACGGGAGTTTCCTGTTAAGAACACTGCCGCCAACCCAAAAATAGTATTATACTTATTACTTAAGTGTTCTTTAATAAATACAAATTAAAATTAACAGTCTTCGCATTGTTCATAGTAATTAAAGGGCGCTACCTGTTTTATTCGAAACCCCTAAGAATAATTAAAACATGTTTATTAATAACTAATATTTATTTTTTATTTAATTTATTACGGTAATTGTAAATTGTTATTTTATACTTTTTTTTCCAATACAGCGGCCAACTTAAAATTTTTGAAGCGTAAAGAACCCCCCCCCCACCCCAACTGTAACTGTAGGTTAATAATTATGTATTGTGTAAATAATTTTAAGAAATTTTTATTCGTCGTTTTTTCTGAATCTAACAATTAGGGAGCTAGGGGCATTTATAAAATTAACATGGGGAAAACCTTTACTGTCTAAATTTAAGAAACCATTCACTAAAATAGCGCAAAAGAAAAAAAATACTTAAAATTACGTTTAAAAAACATTTGACTTGTAATAGTTATCTATTACGCATAAATAAACTTATTTTCCAATATGGTGGACAAAGGAATCTGGAATTTCATGCCATTATAAAAAAATGTTCTTTATGTGTAATTTAAGAAATTTTTTAGTGTTTAAAATGTTTATGTTACCAAATGGTTTCGAAGATACATGGTCTGAAAGTTTAACCATTGACTATTAACGCTAATGGTTTAACCCATGCTAATCTTAGGGGCTAAATATAAACTTCAATTTACCTTAGCAAAAATTATTGTTTACGGCAACTTTAATTGCTTTTTAAATAGTTTTGAGACCGCTCATTCTGTATCTATCTATCTAACTAAATAAATAAATATAAGATTTCATAGTAAAAATCCATTCAATGTCTAGATTAACAGTATACACATTCAATTGAACAGTGCAGATGACGCATAAGTTAACCTTTTTAAGACTGCAAATTGGATATAAATTTTTCATTTAATAATTTAGTGATAATGACGCCCTTTATTATCATTTATAAAAATATACTGTCAATTCAATGTAATTCAACAAAAGAAGAAAGCTAAAACTAATGAAGAATATTCAACCAAATTTTAAACTGACACTATTGTGCCGTACAGTACTACAGAAAAATTTCGTAAAACTATGCGTACCTTGCGATCTAACTTATGTTCACTCAAGTTGATAGTACGAAGGTCTATCAGTTAATAGGATACCTTATGAACGCTAGTTAAAAAAAGTGTAAAAATGGGCTAAATAAAATTTGTGTGTAATACAATTATTTCAATTGTATAAAATTATACCATAAACAACAAATAGGTACTGTATGTAAATCGATAAAAAATCATATTACTTCACCAAATGAGATGTCTTTGTATAGTCATATCTTTGTAACAATTAGTAAAAAAAAAACCGAAACGATTCACTCCTCGCTGGAAGTGTATCAATGAGGCCATATCATCGGCAGCGTTATCTCGGACGCCCGACGCTTTCGCCTATTCGTAGAAACGCTCACTAAAAAAATGATTGTAAAAAAACGGATTGCCCTACAGAAGATATTTTTAATGCAAAATAAAATTCAGAATGTCCTCTACATTTCGTTCGCTGGAAGTTTTTGCCTGACCAAATAATAAAAAAATTCCTCGCTTACTACTTTTTTCACTACATTATCAAATTAAATCAAAGTAATCTTTAAAAATATATTATTATAACTTAAAAAATATTTTTTAGCTGAAACCATTACTGATCTGTTCGAAATTTAAAGCTGTAAAACGTCATGTAAATTTAAAATACATTGTGTTGCGTTTAATGTTCTAAACATTGATTTAAGTGAAACGCTGCATCGTCATCGGTGCTGGTTACCGCCAACTTCAAAGATGGCGGCCGGACCGATTCGGTGCCGGGTAAGGCACCTGAGAGCGCGTTCCAGTTTATTATATACTTCGATGGTTTGTTTACATTCCGCTTGGGTAGGCTATTAACCTAAGAAGTCCAAAACATAAGTGTAAAACTTTTGACTAGGCTTAAATTCTATTTTGTTTTTTCTTGTTCCTCAAAAATGATATAGCCTACCTTGTGTGTTTTTTATGTTTATGTGACTGATCCAGCTTGACGAAACAAGGGATCATATGAAGGTAAAGTTTAAATATATACGGTAGGCCTATTAGGCCTAAATGTTATTCGTGTAGGTGCAGGAAAAATGTTGTGTGCATCAAGGGACTAAAATACTTTTCTCCCTCAGGGAAATTGACAACAGTTTTCCTTCAGGGAGAAAAAAATTGTACTTTAGTCCCTAGAAGCACAAATAACTATATCTTACATAGATAAAATACCTCTAAGTCTTCTTCCCATTAACAATTGGGCAGGAGAGTAAAACCCATATGACAAAGGTGTGTTACGATACTCCAACAAAGATAAGTATGGATCTCTATCACTATCTAAAACTTTCTTGAGCATCTTTTTAACAGACAGAATTAATTGACCGTTCTACAAACCCATTTGATTGAGCGTATTCGGGACTGGAAGTTATTTGTTTAATATCCCACTCATTACAAAATTGAGCAAGGGCATGAGATTCAAAAATACCATTATCAGACATAAGGACTGCTGGAATACCGTGTCTCGCAAAAATGGATTTACAATAGGCCTACATAATTACAGTGTCACTACAAGTACTTGATAGTTTGGCCATTTCCACATACTTAGAAAAATAGTCAATAAAGAGCAAATAGTTACTACCCCTAAGAAAAAATACATCAACTGCAACTTTATACCATATTTTACTCTCAGTTCCATGGCTCATCAACGGTTCTTTGACATTTGAATTCCTGTACTTAAACAGATATATAGTATATTTAACCTTGTCACTTATCGTTTTGTTCATTTCTGACCAAAAGATGCAATCTCTCGCCCTGCTTTTGCATTTATCTATCATTTATCTATTTGCATTCAACCCAAGTGGTTATAGTGAATTTTATCAAGCATTTCTTTTCTTAAACCACTTGGAATTATTAAACGATCATTTTTCATCTACACTCCATTAGCCTCAGAAATTTCATCTTTGTAGTTCCAATATTTCTTAATATTATCAGGAAGACTCTTTACATCTTTAGGCCATCCATGGACAACAGCGTTTTTCAAGTTTTGCATTTCGCTCTCTTTACTGTTCATTTCAATGATTTTACACAACTTACTATCAGTAATAGGTAAGTTCTTAACAACTAAACAGACTCGGTGCTTCAACATCAGAATCTAAGTTCTCATTACAATCAATGGCTTTCGGAAACGCCCTGGATAGAGATTCAGCAATGAAAAGGTTCCAGCAATGCTGGTTTGTAAACCAGCTTTAAATCATACTTTTGAAATCTATTTAGCAAATGTTGAAGCCTAGGGGTACAGCCTACTAGAGGTTACTTATATTTAGTTTCTAATGGTTTACAATCACTCTCTACGGTTATACGCTTACCATATATGAATTGATGAAATTTCTCACAAGTATATGAACTACAGCATACATTTCTTTTTCTGCCCATCTTTTTTGAACATCAGTCAAAGCTTTTGACGTTGTGTTTAATTTTGGAACGAAGTGTTCCTCAAATTTCTTTAGTAAAGTTGCTATCAGTCTTTTATTCCAAAAGTTTAATAAATTTCAAAGGCATCGTCACCGATTACATGTAAGAGCAAAGCACATTTTCGTGTTTCAACAATATCCTCACCACCTATTGCTGAGAGATAAATTTCAAATTTTTTTCTCCACCTCTTCCAATTAGGTGTCATATTACCAGTTATCTCCAGAGGAGGTGGTTGTGAAAGCAGAGTTTCTGTCATCTTGAATAAAAATCAATTTAGTCGTAAGAAAAAGATTTTCCTTACCTTGTAGCGTAGTTTCAGAGTGGTTAGGCCTATCAAACGCCAAATTTACTTAGACTACTATTGCTTTTATGTGACTTTAGAAACATAGATTATTCGTTTTCTCTGCACCATGGTAAATAATAAACTCACTTGGAATTATTACAATAAGTTTATTGTAAAATAGACAGTTGAACAATTAAGACAGTAAACTTTTTAAGGAGATCATTTTACAGAACGTCTTCATTGTGCCGACATCAGTTTTAGAAGAAGGAGGAAGCTTACGCTCCGAATATTGAGAATTACTTGAGATATTACATAGAGAACAAAGAGAGATTAATACAAACAGTATAAATCTTAACTGATATATAATTGAATTTTTTACTCTATGGAACATAGAGAATAAAATTCTTTACGATCGACTTTAAATTTCTCTTAGGCGAATTTTTGACCCCCAAAAGGCTTTTTTATTACTAATTTGATTTCAATGAAATTCTCAAGTTAGATTTTAAATATTTTAAACTAGGTAATAAACTATAATCGAGCAATTATTTTCAAGTATTAAAAAAGCTTATTTTCCGGAATTTTTGACAGAACTTTAGTTGTTTAGGCTACATGATTAGACTAATGTAGTTGCTATGATCAGTTTATATTCCCCCATCCATCGCAGCTGAGTTTTCGCTGTATGCTGAAAACAACATAGGCCTAACCTCTTCAGATTTGTTTACATCTGCTCGCCGTTATGTTACGTTTTTAAATAAAATTTAATTGATATTTTGACAGACCTATTTGTTAAATTAAATAGATCAACACCGATTAACTAATTTATGGGATACATCTAATATTTGGAAAAAGATTTAAATGGAACAAGTAATAATTAGAAAGTGTTGTGACATTGTAGCCTATGTCTCAGGTAAGAAAATATGCATTAGTGTTAAGTAAGCGCGATTCTACAATACTTACATAACTTGATTTTTATTAATTTGCAATCATGGATTTTAAATTGTATTGTTTTTTTTTGCTCTACAATCTATTTACCTTTAATATTATAAGCATAATTAGTAGTGTGTTTTGGTTACTTCTGGCCCGGAAGTGACGTCACCGGAAGCCACATGCCACGGCACGCAGCTTCCGGTGGGCCAGAAGTGGGGACAATAGATGTCGGGGTGGAGATGGTGAGAGCGTCGGCGGTCGGTTGAACCAAGAGTGCGCATAAAATAGAAGTTAGTTCAAAATTGAAATTCGACGGTGTTAATAAAAACTCTAATAGTTGAACGAAACTAAAAGTTAGTGTAAAACTGAAATTCAACAACCGGGGTGTTGAACTAAATTTGCGCATAAATTAAAAGTTGGTTCAAAACTGAAATTCAACAACTGGGAGTTGAACTAAATTTGCGCATAAATCAACCGGGGTTGAAGTAAAAGTTCGCATAAATTATCAGTTAGTTCAAAACTGAAATTCAACAACTGGGAGTTGAACTAAATTTGCGCATAAATTAACCGGGGTTGAATTAAAATTTCGCATAAATTAAAAGTTAGCTCATGTTAGCTGAAGAGTGTACATGAGAATGAAACAGGAATCGTCGTGAGCGCGCTTATATAAAAAAGGGTGGGGGTAAAATATGAAAACCTGCTGAACACAGTCGATAGGTTTAACAAGTTCGAAGTTGTGGAAACGTAACATTGAACGCAAAATATTGTGAATAACACTATCGTCAACGCTAACTTGCGAAGTTCTAGCAGAGTATAACGGGTTAAAACTTAATTTCTTCCTCACTTTTGTTAAATTAGTTTTAGTCTTTGAAACAGAAGGTTTGGAATTACTTCGTAATATATGTTGTGTCCGCAAAAGTTTCAATTTCAAACATTGCGTATCCATCACAAGAAGTATATCAGATGTGTAGAAGTCAGAACAAGACAGATGAATGAGATATAACGTCGAGCACGCGAAGGTGATTCAAACAGGACGACATGTGCTAATGTAAATGAAATTTTAGGTTAGTAGCAATTAGACTTGTATAATGAAGTTGGCGAAACGTATATATAATGAGTAGGAAGGATGCGAACAACACAAATGCGAGTTAATTAATGGTCGCGGCGCGATGAACAATCTCCTTTTATAACGGATATCGCGTGGGAAGATCAGTTCCGCATGAGCGCCCAAGTGGAACCTCCCGTGTTCACTCAAGCGGAACCCCCCCCCCCCCCCCGACTAATGAAGCGGAACCCCCCCCGTGACTAATGAAGCGGAACCCCCCCCGTGACTAATGAAGCGGAACCCCCCCCCCCGTGACAAATGAAGCGGAACCCCCCCCGTGACTAATGAAGCGGACCCCCCCCATAAAAATGGAGATTAAATCCCCCCCCCCGGTGTTCACTCAAGCGGAACCCCGCCGGGTCCGGTTGCTAACCCCATCTAATTACCACACTTCACATCCCATGCCAGCCATGAACTACTATTGTTTGAATGAAACAGAATTAAACATGGCAGCCACCGTGGAAAATTCTAACCTCAAACCTTGGGTTTACGTCACTGCGCATGCGCCGCTCCCACTCCTTCGTTTCATTTTTATGCTGCTATAACTTGTACTGGAGTGAGCCAACTTCACGCTACGGCGCCTAGTCCTGTATTACTCACTTTAGCGCTACTGCGAATGCGCCTAGTCCTGTATTACTCACTTTAGCGCTGCTGCGAATGCAACGAGTTCTCCGGATCGGAATCACTCCACGATATTGCGCATGCGCCGAGTCCTGTATTACTCAATTTAGCTCTACTGTGCACTGAAAGTTCTAACCTCAAACCTTGGGTTTTACGTTGCTGCGCATGCGCCACCCCCACTCCTTCGTTTCATTTTTACACCGCTGTGAACTGGAGCAGATTGAAGATCGTACTGGAGTGAAATGAGTCCCCCACCACTGCGCCGATTACCCCCCACCACTCGAAAACCCGAGGAGCGATACGAGCCCGATCTTCGCGTCAGTCGTCAACGAATTTTCATAGCGAAAAGTCGTTGACGACTCGGTAAGAGGTTCAAATATATAGTAGGCCTATATATATTTGAACTTCTTATACTACGTTGCGTTCTTTAATGCAATGTGGTATGTGTGTGCGTGTGTGTGTGTGTGTAAATATTAGTTGTAAGTTGCACTTAATTTAAGAATTAATTTGCGCATTGCGATGTTAGTTATAAGTTGTGTTTAGCGTTAAGGTGTATTAATTTTAAGAGGTGTTTAGCATTAAGGTGTATTAATTTTAAGAATAATGATGGTATTTGGTTGTGTTGAATTATTTGATATTTAATAATGATGTGTTGTTAGTTTTAAGTGTTGGTATTAATAATTAATGTTGTTGTTTTGCCTTTCAGCTAGATGATAGGGGGTAGATTAAATGTAAATTCAGAAGTTCGGTTGAACTTCACTTAGAAGGGGTGGGACATCCGCAAATTGTAGGTAGCGGACTAGGTTTTTGCATTTTGTTTAGGAATATGATGGGTGGGATTAGTTGGGTGGGTGTTAGAGTTGCGTTTCTGCATTAGCTGTTCCAGTTTCCCTTCGAATTCACGGTTACGGATAAACCCGGACCGGACCGTTACGGTAGACCCGGACGGGCCAAACAAAATTGCGTCGATGTCCCTCGCAGAACGTAACTAGTGGGTTGGGAGTGGGAACCGTTAGGCAAACAGGGTGGTGGGAACAGTTACGACTGTTCCCATCACCTTGGTTCTTTATAAGTCTTGAATGACCTTGAACCACTTTCGGAAGGGTCAATGAGACTCTAAGTCTCGTGACCTACTTTTCTGAGGTCGTTGTACAGTTATATGGCCTCTCTGACTTGCATTGTTTGCCGGTGTAGCTTCATATAGCGTGCAAGGAATGGTTCCTAATGAAATCTCATCAGCATTCAAAGACAGAGACTGTTGTTTTGCAAGTTAATTAGTCTTGAAATAATGAAGTAGGAAACGTATATGTAATGAGTAGGAAAGATGTGAACACCGCAAATGCGAGTTAATTAGTGGTCGCGGCGTGATGAACATTTGTCTTCATTATCACACAACGACTATCTCGTGAGAATATCAGTTCCGCATGAGCACCCAAGTGGAACCCCCCGTGTCCACTCAAGCGGAACCCCCCCCCCCCGTGACTAATGAAGCGGAACCCCCCCCCCGTGACTAATGAAGCGGAACACCCCCCCCCGTGACTAATGAAGCGGAACCCCCCCCCATAACTAATGAAGCGGAACCCCCCCCCCGGAAAATTAAAATGCCTATAACTCGATAATGGATTGACGGATTAGGACAAGCGATACATCATTGAAAAGGTCTATGTAAGACGAACATTTTAGTAAAAGAAGAATTTAGTTATCTTATTTTAGTCAAAAGTTATGCGAATTATTTGAAATAAATACCCCCTCTCTTTCCTTCCCTCCCACCTTTCCCCACTTAACGGCTGTTAACCCCTCTCATTAGCATACCGTTATAAAAGACGCAGCGACCACGGCTAGATTTTCATTCTGATTCCAGACGTTACGCTGTAAGCTGCGAACAGAACTACCACGATGTCATCCCTGCCTACTACAACTTCCACTACAGAATGTTCTTCTATTACAAGTTTAACTTCTACTTCTACTACGGCTTCGACTCCAGTCAAGAAAACTCTTCGCTTGAAAAATGCTTCCGACTGGTATAAGAAGCAACTAGACTCGAAACCTTCAACTTCTGGAGCTCTTCTTCCGCTCCCTATGACTACTATATTTGGCAGCATATTTTCACCGCCTCTACCTTCAAACGACTCCACACCATCTCAACAACAATCACCGCCGCCATCAAACAACATGCCGCCACCGCAAACAGTTCTTCATAAAGACCACACCTATTCAAAAAATAAATCCTCTAAGCCTGCTCCTAAACCTGCTCCTTCAGAGCGCTTTCAATTATTAAAAGAAAAGCGCCGTAGGGCATTTAGCCTTCCCACTACTTGCCCTGAAGTGCTGACTAGGGGAATTAAGAAAGGATCAGCTTGTGGGAGGAAATGTGTTAAGAACGAACGTTTCTGCCGTGTACATGTCGTGAAACATCTTTCCGAACCACAACTGACAGAAACCCCCACTGTTGAATACCAATCCGAAATTATTGCTGTGAAAGGAAATAGGATTAAGAGAAGTTGTCTTTATTTTTTTGAAAGTGTTATTGACAACGAACACATTTTGGCAAATTGTAACGGCAAAAAATATAATATTAAAGTTATTGAATCCTTGCGTAAAGAAAAATCCGTTTATGAGTTAGACTCTAAAGACTATCTCCTCAGGCATAAAATGGATGGTATTACAAGGTGGGGACGTAAACAGTAAATTCACATAGTTTTTCCAAATTTTGCTTAAAAAAAATAATGGGGGAGAAACACAATGCGTTAGAGCGTTGTGTTTCTCCCTCATTATTTTTTAACACTCTAAGTCTCGTGACCTACTTTTCTGAGGTCGTTGTGTCCACTCAAGCGGAGATTAAATCCCCCCGAAAATTTAAATGTCTATAACTCGATAATGGATTGACGGATTATGATAAGCGATACATCATTGAAAAGGTCTATGTAAGACGAACATTTTAGTAAAAGAAGAATTTGGTTATCTTATTTTAGTCAAAAGTTATGCGAATTATTTTAAATAAATACCCCCCCCCCTCTCCTTCCTTTTCCCTCACCTCCCGGGTCTATAATCGGTCACGGCCAGCTGTTACCCCTCTCATTAGCATACCGTTATAAAAGCGGAGCGAGCGTTGCTCATTCCTCATTCCGCTTCTACACACCACTCTTGTTGTTTCGTCTCAGCTGTTTACAATATTACTTGCTTTAAAAATGCCTCCTCGTCTTAATGAAAATTTCAATTCTTCCGAAATTTCTGATGTTTTTGAACAACCTGAAGACACTTTAAATAACGACAGTGACAATGAAGATGATGATGAAGATGATGATGATGATTATAGCGTTGAAATTAGTGAAGAACTGAAAGTTATAGCAATTGATCCACAATTCCCATTCGATACAATAGAAAATTTCATGTCTGAAGCTCATAAATGGTTGGATTCAGGATCTTACGTACGAATCGGCTCCTTTATATTGTATGATGATTGTAATTCTTTTCTTGTAACACCGAATGATAGAGACCGCATGCGGCAGTGGGCGCAAACAATGAAGGAGTGCTACGAACAAGGTGTGGATGTTGGCGGCTATTTTACAGCGCAAGTGGTTTAATAACTAAATTACCCTTTCCCCACCCTACACCTTATCCCTTCCCAATCCTTATTCCTTCCCCCTCCCCATTTTTAAAACTCATAAAAGGCGGGCTATGAACCTCCAGGTTTCTAGTCTATACTTGCACCTTGTGCCGTCAAGATGCTTACCACTTTGTCTTTTATTATACAGGTCTTATAAGTTGTGAATTTATCATTAATAAGTTTGCATTTGTAGAAGCTACATATACGGTTAAGAATGTCTCCTAGAGATACTTCTTTTGTGCAATTAATTGAAATTGTGAGACAACAAAACGTTACGTTAGTGCAAGGAGAAGCTGAAGTTCAAATAACTGACACAATCCAAGATCCTGAAGCGATGGAAGTAACAGAAATTGATGAAGAACCTGCAATGATGGAAATTGTTGAAACACAAAATGAATCCGAAGATTTAGAAGAAGCTGTTTCATATCCTGTTTTTTTTTGGATTTTGCATCAAATGTACTTTTTGTAATTGAAATTGAAGTTATTAATTCTGAAGAAGTGGTGGGGGAAAATTATCCCCACCACTAGTTGAAAGTTGGTGGGGGAATGTTCATAAATGTGTTAGTTATTTGCGTAGGAGGTCATTCTTAGGAAGACTGGTGACTGAAAATGTTTCGTCGTATACCTTATGATCCTTCGTACTATAATCTGCTTGGTATTAATAGTATTACAGACAATGAGCAGAAATTGTATAAAAAATTTTGTTGTTTACTTGATAGAACGCAAAAACTACCGCCAAATACTTTCACGTACAAGCTACCCCTGATAGACAAGGATGATGTAAGCAAACTATCATCAATTCAAGTGAAATTTCTGGAAGAAAAAATTCTTGTTTGTGTAAGAGAAGTGTTTCATAATGAATATTCAAAAAGATTGGCTTTCGACTTTATTAAGGAACATGCAGGACGTGAAAAAGAACAGTATCCAGGACCATATTATTTATATCTTTTTGAGAATGGAGCTAGTGTAACGGTAGAAATAAGTATCAAATTAATGTAATTCTCCCTACCAATATGAGGTTAGAATTTTGTTTTGCTGTGAAGTTATTGAAATAGTATTTGTATAAGGAAAATTCACATTGAAATACGTGTGTGTAATTTAGTCGTAGAGATGTGTACTGTACGAAAGCTGGATTTATAGTGAGTCGGCGCGACAAATGAACTTGTATTTATGCAGATTGTTAAAATGGAATAAAGAGATGATAGTAGCAAAACGCTCGAAGTAGAAAGTGTGAATAATGTTATATAAAGAAATCCTATACTATAATACGAGGAATTTCTGAAGGGATGTGTGTTCCACGATCTCGAAATCTAGCTGTTAGATTTCACTTAAACTTTACATTTAAGAGTGTTTTAGCCAAAAAATAAGTTTAGAAACAGCCTCAATCCCAGAAAAAATCGAACTTTGTCTAAATTTAAGTTTAAAAATCGTAATTTTCAACATTGATCTTATGGTTTGCTATTTTGGTAACGAAATAACAACGCAAAGTAAACAACTAATAAAAGCCAAACACTTTTTTAAACAGATGCGTCTTTGCTAGGTATTTGATATGCGCTGTGAGGTAAGTCGACATTGGATATTTTATAGCCCTGTTTGATTCATTACTGTAACAAAAGATAAATAGTAGCCATTAAAACGGTCTTTAGAAGGATTTAGAAACAATACAATAAGTTCAAAGAATTTTAATAAATAATATAAAGCAGCTTTTACAATTGACAATTCTTTTTTCCAACAAGAAACAGTTCTACATTAGGAGTTCTAATATTTGTTGAAAAATTAATGTTACTAATATTAGCCAACAAGGTAGAGGCAATCTAGGAAAATAAATAATTTTCTTAGAAACATATCCAATTTTTGTGATAATTTTAATTGAATAAATATAAAGTTTTATTCATTACGAGGAATTACAACACAGCGCTTAGGGTTTTTGTTTAGGTAACATGTGTTTTTGAAAAAAAAAGTTAAACATAAAATTGTCGACACATGAAATGATTGTAAACACATTTAAATTCAAATTTCCAAAAATACATGCAAAATGTGAAGATGGAATGAATATAATGAATATAAGAATGATAAGAAATAAATTCTAATAATACTATGTCTCAAAGTAGACCACCAAAACGTAAGAAGCGAGCCCAATTTACAAGGCAAAATGAAAATCGATCTTCAAATGACCAATCAACGAGTTTCGAACCAGATCCTTCGATTAGTCCAAGACCAGGGCCATCAAAAAGCGTACATTCACCACAACCTGTCAATAATACATCCATGACATCAACCTCACTATTGCAACCCAGAGCAGCCAAAGTACGATGCATTGAAAATATTTCGGACATCAGCCAACATTTGGTTGGCTGTCACGTTGAAGAAAAGCAGTTAAACAGGAATGCGAATCCTATACTATAATACGAGCAATGTCTGAAGGGATATGTTCCATGATCTCGAAATCTAGCGGTTAGATTTTGCTTAAACTTTGCATTTAAGAGTGTTTCGGCCCAAAAATAAGTTTAGAAACAGCCTCAATCCCAGGAAAAATCGAAATTGGTCTATATTTAAGTTTAAAAATCGGAATTTTTAACATTGGTCTTATGGGTTGCTATTTTGGTAACGAAATAACAACGAAAGGTGTACAAAAGTAAAGGAACAGGAATGTTAAGCAGACGTTTTGAAACAGCTGTTAACTGTGAAGAGGTATGGTTGGTTGTTGGTGGAAATTTAATACAGTAGCTTTATTACCATGACACTACATCAAAACTGAATTAAAACAGTAGTGTAGAAAAGCCACTCCTGGCCCGGAAGTGACGTCACCGGAAGCCACATGCCACGGCACGTGGCTTCCGGTGGGCCAGAAGTGGGGACAATAGATGTCGGGGTGGAGATGGCGAGAGCGTCGGCGGTCGGTTGAGCGAAGAGTGCGCATAAAATAGAAGTTAGTTCAAAATTGAAATTCGACGGTGTTAATAAAAACTCTAATAGTTGAACGAAACTAGAAGTTAGTGTAAAACTGAAATTCAACAATCGGGGTGTTGAACTAAATTTGCGCATAAATTAAAAGTTGGTTCAAAGCTGAAATTCAACGATTGGGAGTTGAACTAAATTCGCGCATAAATTAACCGGGGTTGAAGTAAAACCTCGCATAAATTAAAAGTTAGTTCAAAATTGTAATTCGAAGGTGTTAATAAAAACTCTAATAGTTGAACGAAAATAAAAGTCAGTTGAAACATTGCGCAGCCATAACAAGAGAGAGAGAGAGAAGGTAGATAGAAGTGTTAAGTTCCGCGGATAGAACGAGAATGAAGAATGAAACATGACGCGTCGAAATATATGCGTGACTGTAGATGTCAGATGGTGAATTAATCAATGGGGGGAGTGGAGATGGCGCTCGGTTGAACTAAAATTGCGCATAAATTAAAAGTTGGTTCAAAACTGAAATTCAACAATTGGGAGTTGAACTAAAATTGCGCATAAATTAACCGGGGTTGAAGTAAAACTAATATATGTTAGTAAAAGTAATATATGTTGTGTCCGCAAAAGTTTCAATTTCAAAACATTGCGTATCCATCACAAGAAGTATGTTAGACGTGTAGAAGTGAGAACAAGACAGATGAATAAGATATAACGTCGAGCACGCGAAGGTGATTCAAACAGGACGACATGTGCTAATGTAAATGAAACTCCAGGTTAGTAGCAATTAGACTTGTATAATGAAGTTGGCGAAACGTATATGTAATGAGTAGGAAGGATGCGAACAACTCAAATGCGAGTTAATTAATGGTCGCGGCGCGATGAACAATCTCCTTTTTATAACGGCTATCGCGTGGGAAGATCAGTTCCGCATGAGCGCCCAAGTGGAACCTCCCGTGTTCACTCAAGCGGAACCCCCCCCCCCCCCCCCCCGACTAATGAAGCGGAAACCCCCCCCCCCCCGGTGACTAATCAAGCGGAACCCCCCCCCCATAAAAAATGGAGATTAAATCCCCCCCCCCCCGGTGTTCACTCAAGCGGAACCCCGCCGGGTCGATGACCGGTCAATGGTCGGTCACGACCGGTTGCTAACCCCCATCTAATTACCACACTTCACATCCCATGCCAGCCATGAATTACTATTGTTTGAATGAAACAGAATTAAACATGGCAGCCACCATGGAAAATTCTAACCTCAAAC
Organism: Neoaliturus tenellus; assembly: GCA_030545055.2. NCBI lineage: Eukaryota > Metazoa > Arthropoda > Insecta > Hemiptera > Cicadellidae > Neoaliturus > Neoaliturus tenellus. Next base: position 194,771,187 of record CM061532.1, read on the forward strand.
CTTGATTTTACGTCACTGCGCATGCGCCGCTCCCACTCCTTCGTTTATTTTATGCTGCTATAACTTGTACTGGAGTGAGCCAACTTCACGCTACGGCGCCTAGTCCTGTATTACTCACTTTAACGCTACTGCGAATGCGCCTAGTCTGTATTACTCACTTTAGCGCTGCTGCGAATGCAACGAGTTCTCCGGATCGGAATCACTCCTCGCTATTGCGCATGCGCCGAGTCCTGTGTTACTCGATTTAGCTCTACTGTGCACGGAAAGTTCTAACCTCAAACCTTGGATTTTACGTCGCTGCGCATGCGCCACCCCCACTCCTTCGTTTCGTTTTTACACTGCTGCGAACTGGAGTGGATTGAAGACCGTACTGGAGTGAAATGAGTCCCCCACCACTGCATTAATTACTCCCACCACTCGAAAATCCGAGGAGCGATACGAGCCCAATTTTCGCGTCAGTCGTCAACGAATTTTCATAGCGAAAAGTCGTTGACGACTCGGTAAGAGGTTCAAATATATAGTAGGCCTATATATATTTGAACTTCTTATACTACGTTGCGTTCTTTAATGCAATGTGGTATGTGTGTGTGTGTGTGTGTGTAAATATTAGTTGTAAGTTGCACTTAATTTTAGAATTAATTTGCGCATTGCGATGTTAGTTATAAGTTGTGTTTAGCGTTAAGGTGTATTAATTTTAAGAGGTGTTTAGCATTAAGGTGTATTAATTTTAAGAATAATTATGGTATTTGGTTGTGTTGAATTATTTGATATTTAATAATGATGTGTTGTTAGTTTTAAGTGTTGGTATTAATAATTAATGTTGTTGTTTTGCCTTTCAGCTAGATGATAGGGGGTAGATTAAATGTAAATTCAGAAGTTCGGTTGAACTTCACTTAGAAGGGGTGGGACATCCGCACTAGCGGACTAGGTTTTTGCATTTTGTTTAGGAATATGATTGGGTGGGATTAGTTGGGTGGGTGTTAGAGTTGCGTTTCTGCATTAGGTGTTCCAGTTTCCCTTCGAATTCACGGTTACGGATGGACCCGGACCGGCCCGTTACGGATGGACCCGGACGGGCCAAACAAAATTGCGTCGATGTCCCTCGCAGAACGTAACTAGTGGGTTGGGAGTGGGAACCGTTAGGCAAACAGGGTGGTGGGAACAGTTACTACTGTTCCCATCACCTTGGTTCTTTATAAGTCTTGAATGACCTTGAACCACTTTCGGAAGGGTCAATGAGACTCAAAGTCTCGTGACCTACTTTTCTGAGGTCGTTGTACAGTTATATGGCCTCTCTGACTTGCATTGTTTGCCGGTGTAGCTTCATATAGCGTGCAAAGAATGGTTCCTAATGAAATCTCATCAGCATTCAAAGACAGAGACTGTTGTTTTGCAAGTTAATTAGTCTTGAAATAATGAAGTAGGAAACGTATATGTAATGAGTAGGAAAGATGTGAACACCGCAAATGCGAGTTAATTAGTGGTCGCGGCGTGATGAACATTTGTCTTCATTATCACACAACGACTATCTCGTGAGAATATCAGTTCCGCATGAGCACCCAAGTGGAACCCCCCGTGACTAATGAAGCGGAACCCCCCCCCCCCCCGGACTAATGAAGCGGAACCCCCCCCCCCCCCGGGACTAATGAAGCGGAACCCCCCCCCCGTGACTAATGAAGCGGAACCCCCCCCCCCCGTGACTAATGAAGCGGAACCCCCCCCCCCCCCCCCGACTAATGAAGCGGAACCCCCCCCCCCCCTGGAAAATTAAAATGCCTATAACTCGATAATGGATTGACGGATTAGGACAAGCGATACATCATTGAAAAGGTCTATGTAAGACGAACATTTTAGTAAAAGAAGAATTTAGTTACTTTATTTCAGTCAAAAGTTATGCGAATTATTTGAAATAAACACCCCCTCTCTTTCCTTCCCTCCCACCTTCCCCCACTTAACGGCTGTTAACCCCTCTCATTAGCATACCGTTATAAAAGACGCAGCGACCACGGCTAGATTTTCATTCTGATTCCAGACGTTACGCTGCAAGCTGCGAACAGAACTACCACGATGTCATCCCTGCCTACTACAACTTCCACTACAGAATGTTCTTCTATTACAAGTTTAACTTCTACTTCTACTACGGCTTCGACTCCAGTCAAGAAAACTCTTCGCTTGAAAAATGCTTCCGACTGGTATAAGAAGCAACTAGACTCGAAACCTTCAACTTCTGGAGCTCTTCTTCCGCTCACTATGACTACTATATTTGGCAGCATATTTTCACCGCCTCTACCTTCAAACGACTCCACACCATCTCAACAACAATCACCGCCGCCATCAAACAACATGCCGCCACCGCAAACAGTTCTTCATAAAGACCACACCTATTCAAAAAATAAATCCTCTAAGCCTGCTCCTAAACCTGCTCCTTCAGAGCGCTTTCAATTATTAAAAGAAAAGCGCCGTAGGGCATTTAGCCTTCCCACTACTTGCCCTGAAGTGCTGACTAGGGGAATTAAGAAAGGATCAGCTTGTGGGAGGAAATGTGTTAAGAACGAACGTTTCTGCCGTGTACATGTCGTGAAACATCTTTCCGAACCACAACTGACAGAAACCCCCACTGTTGAATACCAATCCGAAATTATTGCTGTGAAAGGAAATAGGATTAAAGAAGTTGTCTTTATTTTTTTGAAAGTGTTATTGACAACGAACACATTTTGGCAAATTGTAACGGCAAAAAATATAATATTAAAGTTATTGAATCCTTGCGTAAAGAAAAATCCGTTTATGAGTTAGACTCTAAAGACTATCTCCTCAGGCATAAAATGGATGGTATTATAAGGTGGGGACGTAAACAGTAAATTCACATAGTTTTTCCAAATTTTGCTTAAAAAAATAATGGGGGAGAAACACAATGCGTTAGAGCGTTGTGTTTCTCCCTCATTATTTTTTAACACTCTAAGTCTCGTGACCTACTTTTCTGAGGTCGTTGTGTCCACTCAAGCGGAGATTAAATCCCCCCGAAAATTTAAATGTCTATAACTCGATAATGGATTGACGGATTATGATAAGCGATACATCATTGAAAAGGTCTATGTAAGACGAACATTTTAGTAAAAGAAGAATTTGGTTATCTTATTTTAGTCAAAAGTTATGCGAATTATTTTAAATAAATACCCCCCCCCCCACCCCCCCCCCTCACCTTCCTTTTCCCTCACCTCCCGGGTCAATAATCGGTCACGGCCAGCTGTTACCCCTCTCATTAGCATACCGTTATAAAAGCGGAGCGAGCGTTGTTCATTCCTCATTCCGCTTCTACACGCCACTCTTGTTGTTTCGTCTCAGCTGTTTACAATATTACTTGCTTTAAAAATGCCTCCTCGTCTTAATGAAAATTTCAATTCTTCCGAAATTTCTGATGTTTTTGAACAACCTGAAGACACTTTAAATAACGACAGTGACAATGAAGATGATGATGAAGATGATGATGATGATTATAGCGTTGAAATTAGTGAAGAACTGAAAGTTATAGCAATTGATCCACAATTCCCATTCGATACAATAGAAAAATTCATGTCTGAAGCTCATAAATGGTTGGATTCAGGATCTTACGTACGAATCGGCTCTTTTATATTATATGATGATTGTAATTCTTTTCTCGTAACACCAAATGATAGAGACCGCATGCGGCAGTGGGCGCAAACAATGAAGGAGTGCTACGAACAAGATGTGGATGTTGGCGGCTATTTTACAGCGCAAGTGGTTTAATAACCAAATAACCCTTCCCCCACCCTACACCTTATCCCTTCCCAATCCTTATTCCTTCCCCCCCCCCCCTCCCCATTTTTAAAACTCATAAAAGGCGGGCTATGAACCTCCAAGTTTCTAGTCTGTACTTGCACCTTGTGCCGTCAAGATGCTTACCACTTTGTCTTTTAATAGTATTACAGGCACTGAGCAGAAATTCTATAGAAAATTTTGTTCTCTACTTGATAAACCGCAAAAACTACCTCCAAATACTTTCACCTACAAGCTACCTCTGATGGACAAGGATGATGTAAGCAAAATACCATTAGTTCAAGCGAAATTTCTGGAAGAAAAAAATCTTGTTTATGTAAGAGAAGTGTATCATAATGAATATTCAAAAAGATTGGCTTACGAATTCATTAAGGAACATGCAGGACGTGAAAAAGAACAGTATCCAGGACCATTTTATTTATATCTTTTTGAGAATGGAGCTAGTGTAACGGTAGAAATAAGTATCAAATTAATGTAATTCTCCCTATCAAATTTGTGGGGTGAGGGTTTGAAGTAGATTTTCGCATAAATTAAAAGTTAGTTCAAAACTGAAATTCAACAATTGTTGGTCAAACTAAATTTGCGCATAAATTAACCGGGGCTGAATTAAAAGTTCGCATATCTTCCTATCAAGTTTATGAAGTTAGAATTTTGTTTTGCTGTAAAGTTATTGAAATAGTATTTGTATAAGGAAAATTCATATTGAAATACATGTTGTAATTTACTCGTAGCGATGTGTACTGTACGAAAGCTGGATTTATAGTGAGTCGGCGCGACAAATGAACTTGTATTTATGCAGATTGTTAAAATGGAATAAAGAGATGATAGTAGCAAAACGCTCGAAGTAGAAAGTGTGAATAATGTTATATAAAGAAATAATAGTTAGACAAGGAAAATATTGAAAATTCAAACTGGTATTAAACAATATGAACGGACAATCAATTTTGTAGAAGGTTAATATTTTGTTGAAAACGTTTGATTTTCTTGGATAGTGAAGAAGAAGAAGATGAAATAGTGGTAGGGGGACCGTTATAAAAGGAGGAATGTGAGAGCCCATTTCATTTCTCTGCGAAACTTCGAAGAGTAAACATCTCAACATGTATCATTGCGATAAATGTTCGGAATCGTTTCACGATGAAATTCTATTAGACTGTCATAAAGAACTATTTCACAACAACGCAGAAGAAAAACAAGAAAAACAAGAAGAACAAGAAGAACAAGAAGAACAAGAAGAACAAGAAGAACAAGATGAAATAACAGCAACATCTTCAACTACTTCACCGAATCTACAAGTATTTGCTTTACCCGGTAAGGTAGTAATGCATCATAAGATTCAAAATGAAAACTTGAACTTAGAAGAATTTATTAGAGAAGCAAAACCAATCGTAAGTAAAACTTTAAAAGAAGAATTGAAAAGATTGAACTTTCTTAAATTTAGTTTACTACTAGAAGCTATGTTTAAAAATGTACAAGAAGAATTATCACCAAGAGGATTCATAACGAAAAACCGAACTATCATGGAAAGTTCAAACATTGATTCAATAGTAGAGAATTGTATAGAAGAAATATTAACCAAAATTCAGGAACACGAAGGAAGAGGATCGGGATGGAGTCTTTTAAGTATTGAAGGATTAAATATAAGAGTTCACAAACATGGATATGGACTAAGGGGATCTAGTTACATTCCTTTGCCAAAAAGAATTGAAGATACAAAATCTTGTATTAATGTTAGAAACGCAGACAATGAATGTTTTCGTTATGCAATGACAGCTAAATTTGTACCAAATAATGCGTATAGACCTGACCAGGAATATGAAAATCAAAGACATAGGTACAATTTTCAAGGAATTACTTACCCTGTATCACTAGGAGATATATCAAAATTTGAGAAGAAAAATCCCGGTACGTCTATCAATGTTTTTGCATTAGATAGTTCAAACAAAGTGTATCCTTTACGTATTGCAAAAGAAGAGCTACCAGATCATACGGATTTACTACTACTAACGCGAGGAGATGTGTCTCACTATGTGTACATAAAGAAATTCGACTCACTTGTTAATAAGCAGCTTTCTAAAGATCGACACAGAAAGTTAATTTGCAAGAGATGTTTCAATTTTAAACGAGATGGACTACACGGAAGAGAATGGTTACAAGAGCACAAAAGATTGTGTAACAATAATTATGAAGCAAAGATTACTTTACCTCCGCAAAGCAGAGCATTCGTTTCATTTGAAAAAGTTCATCATCAATATCGTATCCCTTTAGTTGTGTATGCGGATTTTGAATCAACACTTGTTCCAGTTGAAGATGGAAATTTTGAAGCAAGAAAAAGTGTAAAGTATCAAATGCACAAACCAAACAGTTTTTGTTTAATGGTCAAATCAACATTATCAGAAGAACATTTAAACAGATATGGATTAACTTCGAAACCTCTAGTATACCGTGGTGAAAATGCGGAAAAAATATTTCTTGATAATTTATATTCAATAGCTGGAAATGCACAAAGATTATATACAAATATTGTACCAATGAAACCGATGGACGAAGAAGAAGAAATTCAACATGAAAATGCAACTCGCTGTTTCTTGTGCAAAAATGATTTTACTATTGAGAATTATAAAGTTAAAGATCACGACCACCTCACAGGTTATTACAGGGGTGCTTCTTGTAATAAATGCAACTTGAGCTATCGTTTACCACTATTTATCCCTGTGGTTCTGCATAATCTTAGTGGGTACGACGCTCATTTTATAATACCTGAACTAGGAAGAGACGACGGTAAAATCGATGTGTTAGCTGAAACTTCAGAGAAGTTCATAAGTTTTTCCAAAGAAGTTGGAAACCTCAAATTAAGATTCTTGGACTCCTACCGATTTATGCCGTCGAGTTTGTCCAAACTTTCTGAAAACCTAAGGAAACAAGATTTAATCGAAACAAAGAAGATTGTAAACAACGACAAACTGGATCTGGTACTTCGAAAAGGTGTTTTCCCATATGATTACATAGACAGTTTAGAACGATTTAATGAAACATCATTACCTCCAAAAGAAGAATTTAAAAGTAAACTGTACGACATGGATATATCTCAAGATGATTATAATCACGCATGCAAAGTATGGAACGAATTAGGATTTAGAACATTGGGAGAATATTCAGATTTTTATGTTAAACTAGATGTGACTTTATTATGTGATGTGATGGAAGAATTTAGAAATACGTGTTTTGCGGCATATGGATTGGACCCTCTTCATTCGTACACTTCGCCTGGACTAGCGTGGCAAGCCATGTTGAAAGAAACAAATTGTAAAATACAACTTCTTACAGATATAGATATGGTTTTGATGTTAGAGTCAGGAGTTCGAGGAGGATTGACGCAAAGCGTAACACGTCATGTCAGGGCAAACAACAAGTATTTGCCCGATTATGATGCATCAAAACCAACAACATTCCTGGGTTATTTTGATGCAAATAACTTATACGGATGGGCAATGTCGAATCCCCTTCCATATGATAATTTCAAATGGATAGACCCAGAATCAATTGGAAACATAATGGATATACCGAAGCATGGTGAAACAGGTTATATTTTTGACATCGATTTTGAATATCCAGAACATCTTCACGATGAACATTATGATTTACCACTGCTTCCGAAGACCGAAATTCCTCCAACTGGAAGATGGCCGAAATTAATGATGACTTTAACCGACAAGTCTAGATATGTTGGACACTACTGGATGATACAACAGGCCTTAGACTTGGGATTGAGAATTACAAAAATTAATCGAGTACTACAATTCTCTCAATCTTGTTGGTTAAAACCGTACATTGACAACAACACAAGAAGAAGAGCTGCTGCTACATCAAGTTTTCAAAAAGATTTTTTCAAACTAATGAACAACGCAATATTTGGCAAGACTTTGGAAAACAAAAGGAAACATAAGGATATCAAATTGGTAACTGATCCAGTAAAATTACAGAAATTAGTGCAACAACCAAACTTTGGTACATCTGTAATTATTAATGAAAATCTAGTTCTTATTTCCATGAACAAGAAGTCAGTTAAAATGGATCGTCCTTTGTATCTTGGAATGTCAATCTTGGATATTTCTAAAACACACATGTACGAGTTTCATTATAAGAAGATGGTTAACTATTATGGAAGAGAGAACATTGGTATTGCATATATGGATACAGATGCACTAATTTACTGGATTAAAACAAATGACATGTACGAAGATCTACGCACCTTTATATATAAAGGATTTCGACTTTTCTGATTATCCTAAGGACCATCCAAATTACGACAACGACAGAAACAAGAAAGTATTGGGAAAATTTAAAGATGAAACAAATGGTGTGCCAATGATGGAAATTGTAGCATTGATGTCCAAACTGTATTCGTTTCAACTGTACATAAACGAAAGGAACGAACATCAAGTCACGAAGAAAGCCAAAGGAATAAAAACCTCTTTCCTGAAGAAGAACGTACAGTTTGAACATTATAAAAGATGTTTGTTTGAAAATGTTGAAACAACCGCAACATTTAACACCATAAGAAGCTTCAACCATCGCCTTTTCAGTGTGAAGCAAACCAAATCGGCATTGAGCTATAAGGATGACAAGAGATACATCCTTGAAGACAACATAAGAACTCTGCCATTTGGACATTACTCTCTAAACCCTATCGACCAGTAAACCTATTCTTCGTCCTCTACCTTCTTTCTTTTTTCCTTTCCGTAAAGAAGAGGGGACATGGCAAGCCCAATGCCATGTTCCCTCTTTTTTACACTAATATGAAATGGTCTTGACCTATATTCAAACTATATAAAAGAGAATGAACTGTTGTACGGATCAGTATTTTTACAAGCGGTGTGCAAGCAACACCTGAAGATGGAAAGTGTGAAGGACAAGATTGTAAATGAACTACATAAACCAGCAAGAAGAAGATTTCCAAGAAGAAGTACAATTATTAAGGGAATGAATGATCTGTATCAAGCTGATCTCATTGAAATGATACCGCACAGTAAAGTAAATAAAGGATTTAAATATATTTTAACAATTATAGACTGTTTTACTAAAATAGCTGACGCTTTACCATTGAAGGATAAGACTGGTAAAAGTGTTACAAAAGCTATGGAAACAACGATACAAAGAAATAAATTCAAAATCAAACATCTACAGACCGATGATGGAAAAGAATATTTTAATAAAGACTTTGGAGCTTTAATGAAGAAATATCAAATAAATCATTATTCTACAAATTCTGAAGTTAAAGCTTCAATAATTGAAAGATTCAATAGAACATTAAAAGGAGCGATGTACAAACAATTTTCAAAACGAGGATCATACGTGTGGTATGACATATTACCACAACTTATAAAAGAGTATAACAACAAATATCATCGTACCATCGGAATGAAACCTATCCAGGTAAACAGCGCTAATGCTAAGGTTGTATTACAACGCATCAGAAATAATACAACACCTAAATTGGAAAAGTTGCAACCAAAAAAGTTTAAGGTCAACGATAAAGTTCGTATAAGCAAATACAAAGGTGTATTTAGTAAAAGGTATCTACCAAATTGGACTAATGAAGTATTTACAGTTTATAAAGTGCAACCAACTATACCTGAAACTTACTTATTAAAGGATAACAAGGGTGAATTACTTCAAGGTGGATTCTACGGACATGAATTGTTGAAATCAAATGTCGGTGATGTATATCTTGTTGAGAAGGTTTTACAAAGGAAAAAGGATATGGTTAAAGTCCGGTGGTTGGGATTCGATAAAAGTGAAGACTCTTGGATTCCTTCAAAAGACTTGGTATAGTAATTTAATAGCTCATTGTGTGTTTAACCTTGATACAAGATGGAGATTGTACAACAAAAAGATCGATTTAATATCAATAATATTGATGAATTGACGGTTGACAATGATAGGTTAAATCATGGTAAACATGGTGAATTACTACCAAATACGATAAGATGTTTAATAACTGGTCCTTCAAATTGTGGAAAAACAAATGTTGTTTTTAACCTTATAACTAATCCTAAAGGATTGCGCTTTAACAATATATACATTTTTTCAAAATCATTGCAACAACCGAAATATCAATTATTGGATAAAGTACTTGCAAGTGTACCTGAAGTGAATTTCTACAAGTTTAATGCCAGCGAAACAATTATGCAACCAAATGAAGCAAAACCATTTTCTATTTTTATTTTTGACGATGTGTCTTGTGAAAATCACGACACTATAAGGAATTATTTCGCTATGGGAAGACATCATAATATCGATAGCATTTATATTGGTCAAACATACAGTAAAATTCCAAAACAACTTATAAGAGATAATGCAAATATGTTGATTGTCTTTAAGCAAGATGAAACAAATTTAAAACATATATACAATGATCATGTAAATGCGGATATGTCATTTGAGAAATTTAAAGAAATGTGTGGCAAAGCATGGAATGAGAAATATGGCTTTCTCGTTATTATGAAGGAAGAAGATATTAAAAATGGTAGATATCGTATAGGGTTGGATAAATTTGTATTTATGCGTTGAACTACCGATGCTACATCTAGTTACACGTTGAACTTCACAGTGTAAACATGGTGAATCAAGAAAAACTATTGAAAGAAATAAAATCACTCAGTGATTCTATTAGGAAGAAGAATCGTGCATTGAGGATGGGTTTAAGTGAAAGAGAAGAATTTCTAGAGACTACATTTAAACCTATTACGGAACCTTTAAAACAGATATCAGAAACTATTGGTAAACCTCGTTATGAAGGAGATGTTTTACTACCAGTTTCTAAACAAGAAGTACAAGCATTAAAAAAAGAAGAAGATGATGATTCATATACAAGTGCTAGTGAGCAAGAAGAAACAAAAGAAGAAGAAGAACCAATTGTTGAAAAGGAAGAAGAACAGCCAATACCTGAAGCTGAACAATCTATTCCAAATTTAACTCAATTGAGTAGCGATATATTACAACATGGACCTCTTGGAAGAAAATATATAATGAAAATGCTACATGACATGAAATCAAACCCGAATTTGAGTAGATCACACGTATACGGAGCAAGAATTGATGGGAATGAATTAAAGATCGGCGATTCAAAGCTTGAAATAACACAAGACGATTACATCATTATTGGTGAGCATAAATATAAAGGAACAAAAGGACTTTATGAATTAATTTTTAAAAACATACCACTAAGATATTCATCCAAAGATTTAAGTGTTTTTAAGGAAATTCTACAAAATACTAACGCTCATAAAAGAAACTACTTAAAGGATGCAATGATTAATCGTTCACGTGCAACAAAATATAACATTGTTATAAAAAAGTTGTTTCCTCCACGAAAATTGCCAACATTACGTACTGCACCAGCGGTGAGACAACCACTGAAAAGAAAATCTTTATCACTTATGGATTTATCACTTCTTGAACAACATGGTAAAAAGAGTAAAGGAGATACTTCAACATCTGGCAAAGGATTGATGAAAAATCTATACAATACGAATGTGATTTACTACAACGACATCAATAAATTGGTTGATAGAATGAGACTATTGCATGAAGCCATGGAAGCCGGTCATACAGGTTTAAGTAATGAATGGGTAGCTCTGATTGACGAACTCAGGAATCGCGGCATAATCGTATAATTGTCCGCGGATATATAAGAGTTGCAGGCGTATAATGTGTCAGTTCTAACATGAGCGTCGACAAGTTCGGACGATACTCCGCGTTAGGAGTGCAAGTTGGAGAAAACAGAAAAAGAAGTGGATTACCGCAAACACCCGAAGGTGACTATAACATAAATAATAAACGTTTAAAGTTTGTTAAGGATCCAGAAGAAGATGGAGATGCAACAAATTTAAAAACAGTAAAGAAGGAAACATCTACAAGTTTGAAACTCGACAACAACCAACTGTATGATGCAAAATCTCACAGGGTTATTAATGTTGCAAAACCAGTCAACAATGGAGATGTTGTTAATAAAGGCTATTTTCTATCTGCGATGGAATACGCTTTACTGTTGGAAAAGACTAAAAGTGGAAAAAAGTACAATGCTTTAAATTATAAAATAACTAATGTGGCAGATCCAACCGAGGATACAGATACAATCAATAAGCGTTATTTGCATTCTGTAATACCAGAAAAGAAAAAAGATGGATTTTCCTTCTATAAATATACTATAAACGATATTGGATATCCTAAAGAAGAAAGTGATGGTGTTAATATTAAATACATTAAAGATAATTGTATTTTATATAATGGTGCTGTTATTGATTGTCATGGAAAAGTGTTGTCCAATCTGAAAGATGGTTCAACTCCATCGGATGCTGCTACCGTGAGACAAATGAATGAAAGCTTGAAGAAAGGAACATCCGCTTTTGTTAAACAAAATCAGGTGGTGTCAAAGAAAGGTGATGAGTTTATGCAAGGAAGTGAAAAGTTTACCTTACTACAACTACAAAATGACAAGTGGGATGGAAAAAATAAAAGATTGTCAAATATAAGTTTAGGCACGGAAGAACATGATGCTGTTATTTTAACACAAGTACCACAACTATCAGCTACTGGTGTTAATTTTATATGTAAAGGTAAACGATTAACCCAAGTTAAATCTGGTAAAGATGATCAGGATTGTGCTGTTGTAAAACAAACTATAATTTTAGATAAAATAAATAACGTATATGATGGAAAAAATAGAAGAATATCTAACATATCAGCAGGAATAGCTCCGAATGATGTTGCTACTATTAATCAAGTTATAGCGACCTCTAAAAAGGATCCATCGGTGTATACATGTAATGGTAAACGTATCACAAATCTTGATAATCCTACATATGACAAAGATGCTACTAATATCGAGTATGTAACGAATCTTGTAGGTAATGTAGTTATTGATATGCATAATCATTTGATTAATACATCGATGAAACACAATAAAATCGAAGATTCTCAGAGAAACCAATGGATTAAAGATGAAATCATTGATAAATACTAGTAAAACTTATGAATATTTAAGTATGGAATACACAAAAAAGGATTCATTATCATAAAGTATTTCATAGAGTGAAGACGTTGGTTACATAAAACAACATAATGAAGACCGTATCGCTCAGTCGTCGTCAAGACAGCGGCAAGAGAGGACGTGGTTTAACATCAGCTGCATTATCCCTGCTCAGACGGATTCCAATTGGTGCTGTTGTGAATCGAACGATAGACGCTTTACCATACGAATTACATCTGCCCGGAGGTTATCAATATTGTGGACCTGGAACTAAGTTGGCAAAACGTTTAGCAAGAGGAGATCCTGGAATTAATAAATTAGATCAAGCTTGCAAAGAACACGATATAGCATATTCAAAGTATAAAGATTCAACAAATAGATCAATAGCGGATAAAATTCTAGCGGAAAAAGCTTGGCAAAGAGTAAAATCAAGTGACGCAAATATTGCAGAAAAAGCAGCGGCTTGGGCAGTAACTACAGCCATGAAGACGAAAGCAAAGTTAGGTGCTGGAAGACGTCGCAGAGGAAGACCTGCAAAAAGAAGCGCTCCCAAAAGAGGTGGAAACATTAAAAAAGGACATCGTAGAACTCGTAAGGCAAATGTAAAGAAGACTTCTGTTTGGCAAATGGTAAAAAACGGAGCAGGTTTATATCTAAGACCATACCGTGTGTACTAAATAAAAAGAATCAATTGCTAATTCCAAATAAAGCCTTAACAAATCATCAGTTAAATGATTATGTAAAATGTTTGAAAATACCATTTTTTCGAGGAGTTTTTATGAAAGATGCATTACCAACTAAAATATGGGAAAATGAAACTGGAATAGTAAATTTGGATTCCACCTATGGTCCAGGCACTCATTGGGTATGCTATAAAAAGCTCGGACAAACCGTTTACTACTTTGACAGTTTTGGCAATCTACCACCGCCGAAAGAACTGCAACATTATTTTCGAAACTCCAAAAACATTTTTTACAATTACAAAAGAGAACAACCTAACAATACTGAAATATGTGGGCATTTATGTTTGGAGTTTCTAGCGAAGAGTGTCAGTCAGCTTTAAGATGTCATCGTATACAGTGTCACTGAGTGGAAATTCATCCACATTGAAAAGTACGCTGTTCCCAGCATTGCGTCTATCCAAGGAAAGATTATGGGAAGCGGCATTACTTGATTTAACTACCTACAACTCAATTCCCAATGTTACGGAAGGAAAGAACAATTTACTACATTATTATGAAACTAAGGATGCTTCAGGAAAATACTCAGAATTGAAAATAATTACATTTCCTACTGGAGCTTATGAAATCGATGATATAAACCAATTACTACAAAAACAACTCGGAGAAGAAAATATCACCGTTAAAGGAAACAATAATACTTTAAAAGCAGAAATAACTTCAAAATATTATATCGATGTCAGTTTCAAAAACTCCATTGGCAGTTTACTTGGATTTACAGATACAAAAAAGAATATATTAACTCCTGGAACTACTCATTCAGGTGATACAACTGTTACAATATTGAAAGTCAATAGCATCGATGTAACGTGTAATATTATACACGGATCGTATAGAGAAGGAGTGAATCAGCATATTTTACATACATTTTATCCAACAGTGGCTCCTGGTTTTAAAATTGTTGAGAAGCCACAAAACTTGATATACCTACCGTTAAACACCAGTTTCATTTCAGACATCGTACTGAACATATTGGATCAAGACGGTGTTAGTGTTGACTTTAGAGGAGAAACGATAACTATACGGATACACATCAGAGCGGCAACATAAAGGTCAACATGGGATTATCATTTAAACCGCAACGGAAGAGTCGGGAGCTCAGTAGCTCCTCGACATTGGAAGAGTTAACATCGGACAACATTCGTTTTCTACAGAAGATTGGATTGAAACTTAACAACGATGGATATCCTGGATATATCTCAAGGACCGACATTCGACGAAACACTATGGGAGAAGGAATATCACACGCACAACCCTTACACTTCATCAAAATTAAACAATAACGATGAAATAAGGATTCCCATTCAACAACAAGATATTTACACATTACCGTGTGAAAGTTATTTGTACATTGAAGGACGGGTATTAAAATTGGATGGAAAAACTGCTTCAACAGTTCCTTTTATAAATAACCCGATGGCATATCTTTTTGATGAAATAAGATATGAGATATCAGGGGTGACAGTTGATTCGACAAAAAAGGTTGGTATAACAACGACATTGAAAGGATTAACATCATTAACACCGCATGAGAAGAATTCAATAGTCACCGCCGGATGGGTTGCCCCTGATAAAGACACTATAACACCGGATTCCAACGGTCACTTTGATTTTCATGTACCCTTACGATTGCTTTTGGGATTCGCTGAAGATTACAAACGAATAATAATAAATGTCAAACAAGAATTGGTATTACTCAGATCTTCAACTAACAAGGACTTGATACTTGCAGACCCTGCAACTACGGAAGATAAACTGGAATGGCAACTACAATTGGATAAAGTTGTTTGGAGAGTACCTCATGTAAGATTGGCCGATGAACATAGAATCGTATTATTGAGAAAGTTAAAGTCTGACCGTGATATTGTGATGCCATTCCGAAGTTGGGAATTCCATGAATATCCTACACTACCTCAGACCGAACGACAAACATGGACCGTCAAGACATCAACTTACTTGGAACGAGCAAGGTACATAATACTCGGTTTTCAAACTAAGCGAAAAGATGTTATCACTGCAAATGCCGGTCAATTTGATAACTGTAAAATAAAGAATTGTAAAGTTTTCCTAAACTCTCAATTCTTTCCGTATGACAATTTGAATGTCATGTTCAGCAAAAAACGTTTTTCCATTTTATACGATATGTATGCAAGATTTCAATCGTCATATTATGGAAAGACTAATACTCCACTATTATCACCTGACCAATATTATTCCAAGGCTCCGATAATTGTAATAGATTGTTCAAAACAAAATGAATCGGTAAAATCATCAAGTGTGGATATAAAAATTGAAATGGAATTTGAAGAACCAGTAGCGGATGGAACTTCAGCATACTGTCTTATTCTACATGATAAAATAGTTACTTACACACCGCTGACCGGAATCGTGAAGAATGTACTTTAAACAGAATTAGTACAACGACTGCAGATTTTTGAGGTTAGAATTATCTGTCTCAATTTTTGAGGTTAGAATTTCGTTTGTGAAAGACAAGTTAAAAACAAACATTTATGTGAGTGTATAAATTTCAAGGATTCGACGAAAAACATAAAAGCGAGAAAATCATGAGTGGAAAATTCATTATATCTTCGACCGTCGTATGGGAAACATCGTTCGCAAGATGAGTTCTACTAACGGAGAAGAAAATACACCTCTAATGGATGAGAATAGTTCAGATATAGAAAAACAAGTTGAACGAGAAATGGACGAGTTCCTCAAGTTTAACAAACATAAGAAGAGAGAAGAAGAAAAAGAAGAAGGAGAAGCTGAAAAAGAAGTAAAAAGAAAAAAGGTTGAAGTTAACATTACAACTAATATTTTAACAGAAGTATTTCTTCGGATTTTCTACCCCATTTCTTCATGCATGACGAAAAGTATTTCAGTTGGAATTTTAAAATCATTGGATTATTCACCGATTGTTATTTTAAATCATGGAAATAAAATGGTTACATTCACTGAAACTTCTTGGGAATCATTTATGAAACATTTACATCTTTTGGAATGCTATTTGAGTAACAACACATTTGGAAGAAGAACAAGATTAAGTTTATTGGAATCAAATATTGAAGTTGATATAGTGAAACATCGTGGAGGACAAATGGTTCGCTTCAGAGATTTAACTAGACATGATGTAAAATTACATTTGGCTAAAGAAGAATTTTACACTTTAAGTTGTACTACCGGTCCCGTCACCAGATATTTGAAACAACTAATATTTTCAAGTGCAATAATCAAAGACTATCTAATCGATACATTGGACAGACAACCTTTCGTTCCAATTTTATACGGTCCCGTGGATACTTCAATTTTTAATCGAATACCTCAAGAAGTGGATATGTGGAGACAATTGAACAACTATCACACCAACTTTAATATCGACGAAGAAGCGCAAGAAGTTAAAGAAGAACAATCGTGTTTGTAATACAAGTCAGTTGCTGACGAGACTTCATCATGAACAAACGGGTTTCGTTTTCTAATGCGCCACATATAATGGAAGTTAAAAAAGGTATAATTGAATTTCAAGCTTTTCGAGGAAATGATGGAAATTTTATTATAAAAGAATTAGTAATTTTGGATATGAACACATCTGTAGTTTATCATTACTTATTCAAACCTCCATTACCATTCAATAGACTAACAACTAAAGCGAAAGTTACAAACAAATGGTTGTACAAACATTTTCACAACTTAAGATGGGATGAAGGTTTTATTAATTATAACATGATGCCGCACATTATGAATCATTACTGCAAAGAGTTCAAAACTATCTACACAAGAGGATTGGAAAAAGCTAATTGGATACAATCATTTACAAGCAACGAAGTGATAAATGCAATAATAGATAGAGATTTCCAATGCTACTTCAATGAACTTTGTATTTCATCAAAGAGTTTTAAACATCGAAGGTCACAGTGCGCTTTGAAGAATGCTTACCGCTTAAATAATTTCCTTCAACAGAATGGTGGGGGTAATGTCGGTAATAAAAGTGAGAGCGCTACCATGACGCAGCATGAGTATTACTCGAACCTCCGAAGAGACAACATCTCCGACGGACATTATTATTAACAAGAAGATTAACAATAACATCAAGATGGCATCACAGAACTTTCTTCAAAATTTGGTTGATCAATTCAACGCTCATTCTAAATCAACAATCTTACCGACGAAGAAATGTTCTGAACTAAAAGAAGAAAAACATTACATCATACATACAATCAAGAAGATGGACACTTCAATTGGTGATGCTATTAATTGCACATTGAGCGAGGCGCCGTATACAGTTGGTGACGAACCGAAGTTTCAAATCTTCCTACCGAAACGGTTTGTACAACTTCTACAAAATGAAGATCTTCGAGTTATTCAACCTGGCGCACTCTATTTAGTTTCACACGGACCGAGTGGAAACAACTCAACTGAACTAACTATTCATGTAACACCTACTACTAACTAGTTTGTACATAACATTGTAAATATATGTGTTTGTAATGGTTTCTCAATAAAGATGATATAAAACAAAAAAGAAAAATAAAAGAAGCAACATATTGTTATGTCTTTGTACATAGCAATATGTTGCTTTTTTTAAAAATTCCACGGGATGACCTTGACCCAATTTTGTGTGATAATAAAAGTGAAAATCAACTTGTGAAATTCATCAGTCTACGACTACCTTTCGTACCGTACACATCTCGCTCTCTATAACTAAATACAAAACTTCAACATGTCCTTAAAGGTCAAGTGTGCATCTTACGATACCAACACCATTACGAGTTTTGAACAACTTGAAGATTTAACCAACGAAATGCGAGTTTTACTTACCGGTGGTTATCACTTAACTGTTGATGTTAGTGCTACTAATGTAAGGATGTTTACTAAAACAAAATACTGCGATGATGAAGTATTTCTTTCTACACAACCTACAACATCTTCATCGCCAACTGGTCAACATAACATCAAGTTCCACAAGTACTACCAATGTTAAATAGCTTTTATCAAATAAAACTAAGAAATCACGTGATCAATGTCAAGTTGATAAAAAGGGTGTGATACTTGGATAACTAATCATTCACTTCCCAACTCTCGCTGCGTCAACACCTATTTTTAAAGATGTTATACAGAATGATGATTGAACTTGATGGAAAGATCTATGGAAAAGATTACAACACCGTTGAACAAATGACAGAAGATTTAGAAATATTAACCCGAGAAGGATATCAGGCTAAATTAATTTTAAAATTTCCTGAAGTACATCCACTATCGACTGAAGAACTTATCGCTATGGCTAAAGCGGAGAGAGAGAAAAAGTCTGAAGAAAACAAACAGGAGGGAGAGAAAAAGTCTGAAGAAAACAAACAGAAACAAACTTCTTAAGTATCAATTTTCCTTACATTAGTAAGGTATAATTTTTTAAAACTTCGTTTGGATGACCTTGAAATTATCCCCACCACTTTTTGTAGTACATAAAACTGACTATTCAACACTGTACACTCTTATTCTTTCACTGGACTCAGCAGCGTCAACATGGAAAAACAAAATTACAAGTACGAACCTCGTTACTGTTGTGAACAACAGTGTACAGATTTAGGACCAATGATGGTGGACGGGTTAGCTTGCACTAAGTGTGAATTTTTCGGATCTTGTTACTGCAAGTGCAAAACAAAACAACTACCGCCACCGGAATTGCGAACTTTCAAATTTTACAAATCAAGATATTTTCATACATGCTGTCCTCAAAGATGTTTCAAATTTCATCCTCTCGATCTAGCTTATTGTCAACGCACCAAGTCTCATCAAGATGATTTTTGTACACATATGATAAAAAGATGTAAATACAGATCAGATTGGTATTCAGATCCTGTTGAACCATCGAATGTGTAATTTCAGTTTTACACTCTTTTTTAAAACTTCAATTGGATGACCTTGAGATTTCCCCCCACCATTGGTTTTTTTTTTTAGATTCCCCCCACCATAAGTCTTTTAGATTTCTCCCCACCATTAGTTTAAGTTTTGTATCTTATTGAATCCACCTTTGAATTATTTCACTTCCAACATTCTAACTAACAACATGGGAACACCTTTCGTCAGGTTTCAACATATAATAACTGAGAGGGAAGAAATGGAAGAATTGTTTCAAAACTTGCTCGCTATAATGGATAGATATTATATGAGATGGATCAGAATTGATGTTCAATATTTACGTCCTGGTGAATTATCTTCATCATCACAGAGTGAGGAGGACGAGGCAACTACTACAGCTAAGATATTTGAATTAAAAGACGAAGAAGAAGAACTTAGCTTTTTATTTAATCATAAGCTCGCCGTTAAATAAGCCCCCTCCCTTGGCGGCGTTCCTCATTTACTCGCCAACTCTCCAACGATGAACAACTCTCCATTGGCACGGATGAATTCTAGTTTTGAAATAAACTCTAAAGAAGAGTTACAAGCTATTTTTAATATTTTACAAGAACTTGTAGATAATTATACAACTATCAAAATGAATTTGGAAATAACATACGATTGTCCTATTTGCGATAAGGTTGAAAGTTCAGACGAAGACAGTTTACTAAATCTAACTCCTGCACCATCTGACACTACTGACGGTAATAATGAAGAGCAAAATCTATCCCCCGCCACTTCTTTGTAATTCATCTTTCCCCCCACCACTTTTTTATTTAATTAACATTTCTCGCTTTCACTCCTCATTCCGTCTTCGACTTTTAAACTATCAACATAACTTCTTTTAAAATTTCAAACACTAATACAATCATGATGGATATGATGGATGAAGTTCCCTTTGTAACTAGAATGGAAGAGGATAAATTGAAATTGGAAATTAAACGATTGGAAATGGAGCAGGAAAACCAACTCGGAATATTACGTCTCTTCACACTTTTCAAATACATCATCTGGGGACTCTGCGTTTACCTTTTTCTCGTCGTTGGCGTTTGTTTCTACAACTCCATAGTTCATCACAAAAATTCAACCTGTATAGTTCCTGGTATTGCACATTGATTGTATTTGTTTTTACGAATAAAGTTCAAAACTTAAATCTACCTATCCCGCTATCACCGGGTAGTTCAACTCTCAGAACTATTTCCTGTGCTAGCGGGATAGGCTTTTTTAAAACTTACTCGGGATGACCTTGACATACTTTCCGTAACCCAATTATCAAGTTGAATTTCAGTTTTATACTTACTTTTAATTTATGTGCAAATTTAGTTCAACCGAGATCTTCTCACGCGATAACCGTTATAAAAGGAGATTGTTCATCACGCCGCGACCATTAATTAACTCGCATTTGTGTTGTTCGCATCCTTCCTACTCATTACATATACGTTTCGCCAACTTCATTATACAAGTCTAATTGCTACTAACCTGGAGTTTCATTTACATTAGCACGTGTCGTCCTGTTTGAATCACCTTCGCGTGCTCGACGTTATATCTCATTCATCTGTCTTGTTCTGACTTCTACACGTCTGATATACTTCTTGTGATGGATACGCAATGTTTAAAATTGAAACTTTTGCGGACACAACATATATTACGAAGTAATTCCAAACCTTCTGTTTCAAAGATTAAAACTAATTTAACAAAAGTAAGGAAGAAATTAAGTTTTAACCCGTTATACTCTGCTAGAACTTCGCAAGTTAGCGTTGACGATAGTGTTATTCACAACATTTTGCGTTCAATGTTACGTTTCCACAACTTCGAACTTGTTACACCTATCGACTGTGTTCAGCAGGTTTTCATATTTTACCCCCACCCTTCCTTATATAAGCGCGCTCACGACAATTCCTGTTTCATTGTTTTGTACACTCTTCAGCTAACATGAACTAACTTTTAATTTATGCGAAGTTTTACTTCAACCCCGGTTAATTTATGCGCAATTTTAGTTCAACTCCCAATTGTTGAATTTCAGTTTTGAACCAACTTTTAATTTATGCGCAATTTTAGTTCAACCGAGCGCCATCTCCACTCCCCCCATTGATTAATTCACCATCTGACATCTACAGTCACGCATATATTTCGACGCGTCATGTTTCATTCTTCATTATTGTTCTATCCGCGGAACTTAACACTTCTATTTACCTTCTCTCTCTCTTGTTATGACTGCGCTATGTTTGAACTGACTTTTATTTTCGTCCAACTATTAGAGTTTTTATTAACACCGTCGAATTACAATTTTGAACTAACTTTTAATTTATGCGAAGTTTTAATTCAACCCCGGTTAATTTATGCGCAAAATTAGTTCGACTCCCAGTTGTTGAATTTCAGTTTTGAACCAACTTTTAATTTATGCGCAAATTTAGTTTAACACCCCGATTGTTGAATTTCAGTTTTACACTAACTTTTCGTTTCGTTCAACTATTAGAGTTTTTACTAACACCGACGAATTTCAATTTTCAACTAACTTCTATTTTATGCGCACTCTTCGCTCAACCGACCGCCGACGCTCTCGCCATCTCCACCCCGACATCTATTGTCCCCACTTCTGGCCCACCGGAAGCCACGTGCCGTGGCATGTGGCTTCCGGTGACGTCACTTCCGGGCCAGGAGTGGCTTTTCTACACTACTACTGTCAGAAAAAAACTTTTCGAGGCAAACAGCCAAGAGCAAAACAATTGACACATATTATGCTTTTACTACACCAACCTGTGACCCGTCTACATATAAAACTACAAATATCTATTTTTCCCCATTAACAGTTACTATAAATATGTTTGGTAATAATTTGTCCACCACTGACATGAAAGGAAAATTAGTTATTATTTTTATATTTTCCATTATTTAACTTATTTACTTTATTTGTATTGTTTGTGTTGATTTATTAATTTTATTGTCACTCCAATGCAAAACTTTCTAGATTAAGACTTTTATTTCGGTTAAGAACTTTAAGTGAAACTCAAGATATTGCACAATATTCCGAAGAACTCGTATAACTTAATAAACAGTAGTAATATTGATGTGATATTACACATTACACACTTCTCCTTCAATATTTCCTTCAAAGGGAGGTTTACTATTACCAAGCAGATATTTCCAACATTGTAATGTAAGGTTGGTGATATTTAATGAACAGAAATTATGTAATTTGGGGTGTAATTGGCAAAGAAGTATTTTAGAGACCTTTAAGTTAAAAATATACTTCATTTTTAATTTCTATAATAAATGTTGGTGAATAAAAAGCGTATGTTTGTGGTACACGACATATTAAACAAATTTTCAATTTATATACTCATATTAATCTAGTGGTGTTTTTGGCCTCTTGAGGATGATAAACCATAGAGACTGGTTTAGTTGTGTAGTAATACGATATAATATTCTTATCCACAGAGGAAATTTTACCTAAAAAATAGTAAAAGAATACCATAGAATGAACAACGCTATAGCTACAATCGACACTTTGGTGTTTCAAATTGTGAAATACAGTGTATATTTTTTACTGATATCTCTTTATGTTATTTTTTTATATATGTAATATATACACATCCCTATGTGAAACTGACTCACTTATGTAGGATACGAATTTCTGACGCCACTGCTAGAATTGCAGACTTGAAACTTTACACAGCACTGGAGATGTCTTCACTCTCGCTATGGAATTTTTTTACAAAAATATTTTTCTAATATAATATTTTCAACTCTTTTTAAACAACAAAATAATAAATTAAGGTGAAAGCTACGGAAATAAACGACACTACTTTTGTCAATAATCTGCATTGAACCGGTTGTATTGTAGCCTATGTGCCAGGAAACAGCTGACTGCTTCTGTAGCTAAGCTACGAGTCCACAGTTGTTACCATCCTTCATCTAAAAAGTCTGCGTCGACTGAATTCATTTACCATGAGATTACCATTTTCAATAAAGTCACAATAACTTGAATTACTTAGACTGTAGTGACACCGGAACGCGCCTGCAAGAAATTAACTTGGAAAATTAATTATAGATTAAACTATTACTCTGTATATTTGACGCCACTGTCAAGCAATTCGATTAGTAAGGCTTCTTTTTATTTATGTTTTTTTTTTTTTTTTATTGTCCACTGACTACCTACTAACCTTAAGATGTCAGTAATCGTAGTACAGAAGATCAAAATTGCACTTAAAATTTAACATGTGGCAACTTAATTCTGATACATTGCATTTCAAACTCTTCCTTAAACTTATATGTTTTATTTGGTAAATTGTTCAAATTGACCACAATGTATAGTCTGGTGAACCGGTCATAGTTTTTTATTCATTTATTTTATTTTATTTTTAGGAGGAATGAATCTGATGAAGCAGGCAAGCTGGAAGAGTAAGCCTCCCACTAATCTTTATTTAAGTTCAACGTATACCTGGGAAAATATCTTACGAGTGTTATTTGCAATCTCCCTGATATCACAGGCCTATGATGAGAGTGGGAAAAGCCCCTCGGACCCCCCTGCACGTTGGTGTAGGTATTGTAGATCGTTCACTTGTTATTTTCTGCCCAGCTTGAAAGACTAGCCATATCATACGAGTATCCCCACTGGGTAAGATAACTGTTAAAATCACTTACATGAATTGAATGAACTACAGTTTGGTCCTCTAACATTTTGTCTTATATCTCTTAAGACGTTTTGCTGTTTTAGCTCTCTCGCGACTAACTTGTTTCTATAAAAAATGCAAAAGACGCCATTCTTTATCATCCCTAAAAATTTGGTTCTTAGATCATTCGCTGTATCCATTAACCATCAATACAGATAATATAATTTTGTGTTTTTAATAAATTGGAGTTGATTGTATCATCCGGTTGTGTTACAGTCATGGAACTTCGGTGACACTAGCCATTTCAGTACTTCAGACTTTTTGAATTATTGTATTAAGGAATCGGGGGGAAACCTACTAGGGATTATGGGGTGACACCTCATTGAGCAGCTAACGAGTTAAAGCTTATACATTTATTTGTATCAATGAAATGCACAATAACTAATAAAAAAAGAATTTTTAGAATTTTTTACTTGGAAATTATTATATACAGATAAGAGGTAAGTGATTTTATATACAACTGTAGTTGACATTACAGGAATATATGTAATCGAACCACGTTATTTTAGTAAGATTATAGAATTTTTAAAGCTCTTATTGTTTACTTTGTTCGTGCCTTTATTCCTTATTAAAACGATCTCTTTAATGAAAGTCATTTCTCACGTGACGCCCGTTGCATAGCTAAGAGGCTATGGATGCTATAAAATTATTACGGTAAACTAGCATAGATTTTAATAAAAAGTTAAAAAATTGTATTTAGTTACTTTATTTAATATTTGCCAATCAAATGCACAAATAATAGTTAGTTCTAGGGGTAAATGTACAGCACAATACGCTATATTTACCAAAGTGCCAGGTGATCAGACCTTGCCCCATTAAATTTAATTTGTTTTGCATAATATTCATAGTGCCAATTAACTTACATATTGTTGGTGTATACATAAATCGATCCTCATCATTGCTTGTATTTAAATTTTAACATGTGTTTGTCTGTTTTGCTGTCAACAGCTTTTTAACTTTGCAATTCTATGAAAACCCCCCATGTTAATCATATTGACTGTTAAGTATTTAACAATTAATTATAAAGTAAGACAAAATCATTTTACAATTCAAATTCAAACCACTGCCGCCTTGATCCAGCTGACAGGCATGACGCTCTTCCCTATTGGTGGGTTTTCGCCAAATATAGTTTTCCCTCTCCTCACGGAAAAACGTTACTGTTTGAGGAGTCCTTCTCCGGCGTCTCTCTCTCACGGTTGACTCTGTGCCGTTGTCGGTGTATTTCCGATTTTATCCTCTTATACCCTTATTTGGGTTCTAATAATTATAAATCTCTCTCTCTCTCTCGAACTCTTTAGTGAGCATTTTATTCTCTAAAATTATTGTATCGCTAAATATCTCTCTATTTGAACAGTAAAATAATTCCCTTTGTAAAGTGTTTTGCAGCAGTGTCAAGTGCAATTTTGGATCGGGCTTCCGCGATCGCGTACTTCAAGATTAGGCCTATTATGAACTTTGCTTCACGTTCGATCTTAGCAAGATTTCCGTGTGCGTGAACGTGAGTGAGGACATACTTCGACCAGAGAGACAATCACTACTGTGGTCCCTTGTGGTGGCGGTTCCTTGGCGTCCATCAATCCAGGGCATGATGGCGTCACCGGCAGTGTCTTCTCCAAGCACTGAAAATATGGACCTCGGGGTGAGTTTCCACCTCTTTTTATTTTAGTGTGCCAAAAATGAGCTTATTTATGTTAAACTAATTATTTCATGAACCCTACAAACGAGATAACCAAATTGTGTCTCCAAAAGTATCATTTTTACTCGAGAAATTAATCCAGGGTAATTTTTCCAACAAACCCCAAAATTCAATTAATCCAATTTACACCTCACTAATTAACATTTGGTCCTTCGAGCCGGATTTAATTGAATTCCAGTCCTTAAAACAAGCAGTTCAAAACACCCTGGATATTCCATGTGCAATATTGGCGGTAGAAGTTAGCGTCACTATCCGCCATTTTTGTAAGGTGTTCAATCATTACAGAGCATAGGTCAAAACCCCCCACAGCGCAAAACCCCCCTATCTGTGACCCCTCACAGATAGGTCAAAATAGACTCGTCCACTTCCCGAAGACGCTCGCTGTATACGAGCGCTGTCTCTCTCTAACATTGTTGTATGCCCTCTCGCTCTAACATTTTTATGCGACGCTTCCATTATTGTCGCAAAACAGCACTCTGCGTATATCCTGTCAGCTGTGATCCCCAAAATAACACGACCCAGCTGATAGTTTGTTTGTCATTCTCTGGTCAAGTGTCACACTCTTGTTTATAGTTGCAATGTTAGCCTATTTTACTTTTAAAACATTTTGAAGTTGATATTTAGTCTTGACACTATTCTCACGACTCATTGTACTTGCAATTAAAATAATTATGTAATATTACATGTGAATATTTTCCTTAAACAATATTTGAGTTATAATAATTAGATATTTTCATTGTCTCTCTGTTAGTTGCCAATCGTATTTATGTGACAATTTTTTCATTGAAAATAATTACACAGCTAGTTTTAGCTAATTAATTAGCTCATTGTATCCAACAATTATTTATAATTAAGGGGTTTTATTGATTATATTTTATCCTAATTAGCTAGTTTACAGTTTTAAATTCTCTTTTATTCAATATAATCAATATCTGGTATTTATAAAAGATTGTTTACTACTCATTTTTACAGTTACAATTCCTTTTTTTGACACTTTATGTTACATTTTCTCTTTGATTTTCCATTTGTATTTTTATATGAAGATAAGATGTATTGATACTCATTTTCAGTAAATGTGTAGGCTAATTAAGCACTTCAGCTCTGTTGTTACTCAATTTTTAATGGTAATTAAGGTGTTATTATTCGTATAGCTGCGTCATTTGTATTGTTCTGGACTATTTTATTTTGTAATCATGGCTAAGGTTTTAAAGTGGACTACCTACATTCGTTGTACTGAGTTAACGAAGAATCGTTTCAAGAAAATTAATGAAACGGTTGATGAAATCACCGCAAAAGGCGAACCGCCAACAATGGCTCAGCTACGTAATTTATCCGCTTTTGGTAAGGAACTTAGTCAAAAACGGGCTGATTATGACGGCAATGTGCATCGTGTTTTAGAAAATGAGGATGCAGATATGGATGTTCTCTCGAATGATCAGGATACAATTAATGACCTTTACGCCACTATTATGAGCAAGATCGAAGCTCTATCTCCAGTGGCCGAGCCTCAAACACCCTCATCAGTACATTCTTTAGAACCTCATGCCACTCAACCTCTCATGAGTGTAAGGCTACCCAAGCTTGAATTGAAACACTTCTCAGGGGATCCATTGTCTTGGATTTCATTTATAAATCTTTTTGACTCGACTATACATAGCAACCCTACTCTCAGCAATATTGCTAAATTTCAATACTTATTGAGTGTACTCTCAGGCGAGCCTTTAAATTTAATAAGGTCACTCACACTCTCAGCAGCTAATTATGTTGTTGCCTATAAGCTGCTTCAAGATAGGTACCATTCACCTAGGAGACTAATCACATTGCATCTCAACCAGGTATTGGACCTACCGAATATCTCCGCCTCGTCACCCAAAAGTATGAGGGCTTTCGTGAACCTCTATCACGAAAATACTCAGGCGTTGAAGGCTCTTAATAGTGAGATAACTACTCAAAACCCTCTCCTCTCGGCTCTGATACTCCGAAAAATGGATAATGCATTGAGGCAACGCTTAGAAGTTTACCGATCTACTCGTGAAGAAGGCGAAACTCCTCACACTCTCCCGGAAGTAGCCGACATTATTAAATTTCTCAGTGAAGAATGCAACCATGTGGAGGATGCTAGTCTTCACAATCTCTCGGTTTCCACTAATAAACCACACTCAGGATCTACCTCGGCTCAACAAAAGTCAAATCAGGGCAAGCGAGTACATTTCCCCTCTCATCCCGTCTCTATGGTGGCCACATCCACCCCTCGCTCTCATTCGCCATCTATGGCACACTCTTGTTTTGTGTGCAAACAGGGGACCCATAAAGTATATGGTTGTCCAAAGTACTCTACTTTGACTCCTAACCAACGCTATAAACTGGTTAAAGAAGCCAAGCGATGCACTTCCTGTTTAGGAAATCATTCATTGCAGGAGTGCAAATCTCAGGCAACATGCCAAACATGTCGTGGGCGACATCACTCCTCTCTCCACTTCGAGAAATCAAAAAATAAATCTCAAAGTCCGAAAGCTTCTCGTCAAAATGAAGCCCCGCTCTCTCTTAAAACAGAAGATTCCGCACAACATGAGGAAACCATCTCTGTGTCATCTGCTCAAACTCTTCCTCCCTCTCAATGCGGTAGAACAACTGTACTTCTTGGCACTACATTAGTAAAGTTGACAGCCCAGAATGGTGTCACGCACGTGTTCCGAGCACTGCTAGATAGCGGCAGCATGTGCGAGTTCATATCAGAAAAGGCGGCACAACTCTTGCTTGCCCCTCGCATTCATTCGAATCTCCAAGTAGTGGGACTCTCCCAGATGGCAGCCCACACTAAAGGATCTGTCATACTCAATATAGAAACTCTCTCAGGCAAGGACATTGCCTCTCAGCATCAGGTCCATGTATTGGAAAAAATATCTGTAGACCTACCTAGGACTTCTATATCTGCAGATGTGTTAAAGCGTGTCAAGCCGTACACCCTCGCAGACCCCACATTCCATCTTCCGGGGCCTATAGACTTATTGATTGGTGGTTCTCTCTTCCCACGTATCTTGACAAATCAGTCACAATCATTGGGCCCCAATATGCCTCATGTGATGGGGACCCACTTCGGCTTTGTTATTATCGGTTCGGCGCCTTCCGCCCATCATAACCAACCTGCAAGTAACTTCTCAGTTTCTCTACTTGCCACCTCAGATGAGCTCCATGCCTCACTCCAAAGATTTTGGCAATTGGAAGAACCTCCATTAGCCAATAAAAAGTCCACCGAAGAACAACAGTGTGACATGCACTTTGACTCCACTCATTCCCGACGTAATGACGGACGGTACGTTGTACAGCTTCCTTTTAAGGAAGGTCAACCTGAGCTTGGTAACTCACTCGTTGCTGCTGAACGCCGGTTCAATTCTCTTGAAAATAAATTCACTCGAAACCCTGAGTTCAAGTTGCTGTACTCGAAAGCGATGAGAGAGCACATAGACCAGGGTCACATGGTCAAAGTGACCGATTCGAATCTCCCCTCACCACACTACTTTCTTCCTCACCATGGGGTATTCAAAGAAAACAGTAACTCTACCAAGTTAAGAATAGTCTATGATGCAAGCTGTAAAACTAGTTCTGGTAACTCGCTCAATGACACACTCATGACCGGTCGTAAATTACAAACAGACATTTGTGATATCCTCATGCACTTTCGATCACATCGTTTTGTTTTTACATGTGATATACGACAAATGTATTTGCAAATTTTCGTAGAAGACGAACATCAGAATTTTCAGCTTGTCCTATGGCGGGAAAACCCTGCTGAACCAATGTCAGTTTACAAACTAACTCGGGTCACGTTTGGAATAAACAGTTCGCCATATTTGGCCATACGCACTCTCCATCAGCTGGCTAATGACGAGGGAAGTGCGTATCCGGAGGCTGCTGGTGTTGTACGATCACAAACTTATGTCGATGATGTAATTTCCGGTGCAGACACCATAGAAGAAGCCCTTAAACTACAGGAACAGTTGAAATTGCTCCTAGGAAAAGGTGGATTCGAATTGCGGAAGTGGGCCTCAAATTCTCAAGCACTTCTTCAAACACTACCTCAAGACCATCTGGAGACTCCGGTGTTCTTGCAAGAGGATCAAATGCCTCATTTTGCTGTCCTGGGCCTTCATTGGTCCCCGGAAAATGACTACTTTACATACTCTGTAAATATTCCCCATGGTACCCTCACTAAGCGTAATGTGCTGAGTGCCATTGCCAAGATACATGACCCCTGCGGGTTTCTCGCCCCATGTATCCTGACTGCAAAATGCTTTATGCAGCTTTTATGGACCACTGGTCTAAAATGGGATGAGCCTCTTCCCGCCGACTTAGCTGATAAGTGGAATACCTTTACATCTAGTGTGAGTAATATCTCTAAAATTAAGATTCCTCGAGCTTTTATGCTCAGCTCCTCGAAGAACATTGAAGTTCACGGCTTTTCCGATGCCTCAGAGAGCGGATACGCAGCAGTGGTGTATTTCCGCAACCATCTTTCAAATGGCGAGGTGATAGTCCGCCAAGTGATTTCGAAAACTAGAGTTGCCCCCCTGAAAAGAGTGACTTTGCCCCGCCTCGAACTATGTGGAGCTCATCTATTAGCCCAATTGGTAGCACACGTTTTTGAAGTTTTTAAAGATCATACAACCTTCTCAGCCACTCATCTGTGGTGTGACTCCTCTGTAGTCCTAACATGGCTGCAAACTCCCCCATACCGGCTAAAAACGTTTGTGGCTAACCGAGTCTCACAAACTCAGGAACTCATTCCAATGCACTGTTGGAGACATGTCCCAAGTGCTCATAACCCGGCTGATTGTGCCTCTCGGGGAATTCTAGCCTCTGACCTTGTCGACCACCCACTCTGGTGGAATGGCCCGTCTTGGCTTCATCTAAATAAAATTGACTGGCCAACTCCGAAATTTTCGCCGGTAGATTTAAATAATACTGAAGAAATCAAACAAACCCCTCTAACCGTACTGACTGCAGTACAGCATCAAGAATGGGACCTACTCACCAAGTTTTCCTCGTGGACACGTCTACAAGCAGTTACTGCCTATGTTCAGCGTTTCATCCACAACTGTCGTGGTCCATCCGAACCCTCCAAAGGACCACTAACTACCTCCGAGATCGCCCGAGCTCGCCTCAAGATCTTCAGTCTAGTACAACGCTCTGTGTTTGTTGAAGAAATCGAAGCTCTTCGTAAGCAACGGGACTGCTCAATAAAGCTCCAGCGATTAAAGCCATTCCTTGACCCTGACGGTCTTCTGCGCGTCGGTGGTCGCCTCAACCACACCTCACTCTCTCACGACATCCGCCATCCAGTGCTCCTGCCTAAAAAGCACCATGTAGTGTACCTCCTAGTGGATCACACCCACATCATTCATCTCCACGCCGGACCTCAACTGACTCAAGCACTCTTGGCTCAATCAGTGTGGATCATCTGTGCGCGCAGCGTCATACGCTCACGCATTTTCAAGTGTGTGACTTGTTTTAAGAACAAACCTCGTAATAAGACCCCCTTAATGGGAGATCTTCCGCCTTCAAGGGTAACTCCTGCACGGCCTTTCCTCTCCACAGGAGTTGACTACTGTGGCCCTTTCACTATTAAGAATTTGAACCTCCGTTCGGTGAAGCACGTGAAAGTATATTTGTGTGTGTTCATATGCATGGTGACAAAAGCGGTGCACCTCGAAGTGGTAACAGACCTCACCACAGACGGTTTCATCGCCGCCCTAACTCGATTTGTGTCGCGTCGTGGTCTTTGTACAGATATTTTCTGTGACTGCGGGACAAACTTTGTAGGCGCCAACACTGTCTTACGCAGCCTCGTAGAGTCACACATCAAGTCTCCAGTTGCGAAAAACGCAATCTACAGATTTTCTCAGGAGCGTGGAATTAACTTTCATTTCAATCCTCCTGCTTCTCCTCACCAAGGAGGATTATGGGAAAGTGCTGTGAAAAGTGCTAAATATCATTTCAAACGTGTGATGGGTGATACAATTTTAACCCTATCAGAGTTTATGACTCTGTCCGCTCAAGTGGAGGCCATGTTAAATTCGAGGCCTCTTACCCCTCTTTCCAGCGATCCTGCTGATTTATGCGCATTAACCCCCGGACATTTTCTAATAGGAGCCCCCCTGGCAGCAGTCCCTGAGGCCGACCTTCACAACATTCCGGATAACAGACTGAAACACTGGCACCTTGTCCAGTCTTTAAACCAGCGTATTTGGAGGCGTTGGCATCTCGAATACCTTCACACTCTACAACAGAGGATCAAGTGGAGCTCTACTTCCGAAAATTTAAAGGTTGGGGACTTAGTCCTCGTACACCAACCAACACCTCCCCTCACCTGGCCACTAGCCCGAATCGTGGGTGTATCTCCCGGAAAAGACAATATTGTGCGTGTGGTGCAACTAAAGACCGCTCAAGGCTCACTCACTCGGCCCGCGCACAAAGTGTTCCCATTGCCGTGTGATTAATTAACAGTTAAACACTGCAATCTCTTGTATATAGTAGTTGTAAGTTAGCTTTAAGCAATTCACATCTCTTTGTATTCACTCTTGTTGAATCCCATAAGGATTCAAGGTCCCCGGTATGTTAAGTATTTAACAATTAATTATAAAGTAAGACAAAATCATTTTACAATTCAAATTCAAACCACTGCCGCCTTGATCCAGCTGACAGGCATGACGCTCTTCCCTATTGGTGGGTTTTCGCCAAATATAGTTTTCCCTCTCCTCACGGAAAAACGTTACTGTTTGAGGAGTCCTTCTCCGGCGTCTCTCTCTCACGGTTGACTCTGTGCCGTTGTCGGTGTATTTCCGATTTTATCCTCTTATACCCTTATTTGGGTTCTAATAATTATAAATCTCTCTCTCTCTCTCGAACTCTTTAGTGAGCATTTTATTCTCTAAAATTATTGTATCGCTAAATATCTCTCTATTTGAACAGTAAAATAATTCCCTTTGTAAAGTGTTTTGCAGCAGTGTCAAGTGCAATTTTGGATCGGGCTTCCGCGATCGCGTACTTCAAGATTAGGCCTATTATGAACTTTGCTTCACGTTCGATCTTAGCAAGATTTCCGTGTGCGTGAACGTGAGTGAGGACATACTTCGACCAGAGAGACAATCACTACTGTGGTCCCTTGTGGTGGCGGTTCCTTGGCGTCCATCAATCCAGGGCATGATGGCGTCACCGGCAGTGTCTTCTCCAAGCACTGAAAATATGGACCTCGGGGTGAGTTTCCACCTCTTTTTATTTTAGTGTGCCAAAAATGAGCTTATTTATGTTAAACTAATTATTTCATGAACCCTACAAACGAGATAACCAAATTGTGTCTCCAAAAGTATCATTTTTACTCGAGAAATTAATCCAGGGTAATTTTTCCAACAAACCCCAAAATTCAATTAATCCAATTTACACCTCACTAATTAACATTGACAAAAAACTAACTTTAATTGCTCTCCGTGCCTTTCACAAAAAAATATAAAAAATCTAAAACCTTCTTGCAAAACAATGAACTTAGTCGAATCTTTTGACACCTCAAACACCTAAAAACTATGGAGGAGTTGTATTTACAAAAAACTACTTCGATAAAAAAAACTATTTTCTGATTTATTTCGAATTACTGTCTGTTATCTGAATTATTAGAATTACTGTTATACAATTATGAAAAATTGATTTATTTCTTAAGGTTAAGCAATCTTGGTGTATTTTTATTTGCCATACAAAATAGGAAATCTTCTTTATTTTTAGTGTGTTCAATAAAGATACAATGTTACATGTTAAAAAATACTTAATTAAACGGAAAATATAATTGCAAATTAAATCAACAAATTAGTCAAACTTATTATGTATTTATTATTAAATATATTAGTTTATATAAAAGTTAATATATAGTTTTTAATATAAAAGTTAAATATATTTATTTATTTATTTACTTTTTCACCAAATATAAGAAATTGTTTCACCTTTCATATTTCTTACATAATTTCTTACATTTATTTCATACATTGAATCTTAAATTTGTATTTTTATAGTATATCAAGTATTTGATTAAGTTAAACGTTTCGAACATTTTCTTTCTACCATTTCCTCACCAAAACCGGAAGGCTAGGGAATGGATGTGTTATGATTTCCTGTTGTTGTGAGAATTTTCACTTTCATTGAGGGTTGAATATCCCATTAACAACAAACACAGCACTGAACGTGATTTGAATACCTAATATTAAATAGTTGATTTATTTTAAACAATAAATTCAATCAAAATATTCATTATTTATTTTGAAAATTCACAACCCTCATGATAACCTTAATAAAAATAATCGAATTAATCCTAAGAAAATTTAGAGTATATCAGTAAGTAAAATTTAATACCCATAATTTTTTTCGTTTGAGTAAATTCAAATAATGATTTTACTATAACAAAAAATTCCAACATTTGTTTGTAATTTTATACTGTAAGCCATTTCTCTATCGATAATCGGTATGGCCAAATACTTTTATATTTAATCTTCCCATGAACTAATCCAAAT
The DNA here is from genome assembly GCA_030545055.2 of Neoaliturus tenellus. Taxonomy (NCBI): domain Eukaryota; kingdom Metazoa; phylum Arthropoda; class Insecta; order Hemiptera; family Cicadellidae; genus Neoaliturus; species Neoaliturus tenellus. The sequence goes on from CM061532.1 coordinate 194,805,566, forward strand.
ATATTACATGTTATATTGTAATTTATATAATAAGGTTATGTATAATAAATGTTTAAATGGTATTCTTAAGTCACCCAGTGTTCACATAAAATAACGTAAAACAAAAAAAAAATTGCTACTTTAACGTGATAAACCGAATATGAATTTGAGATTCCACATAATATTTCATTCTATGTAAACATATTTATTTTGATATAGTTGTGTCAAGTTAAATTTTATTCTTTAATTGTTTTATGAACGTTTCTTCTTTTTTCTGAACAGATTTTGAATGTGGTTCAGAAAAAAGAGAAAAAACCATAACGCTTGGAGAATATTATATTTACGCGATACCGAGATAGTCGAGATGCCAACCCAGCAGCGTTGTATATGAAATATTGGTGTTATATTTTCCACCTATATTAACTCATCTAGTTACACAGTTTCCCTAGAAAAAAATATATTCTATTTTATTATATAAAAAAAAATAATAAGTTACAGTAAAAATATATTTGTGTTCAAACTATTAACTGTGGGACATCAGTATATAAATCCTATTCATTTATGATTTTTCCTCCATTAGTAAAATACAGTTTGATTTAATTTTGAAAACATTCCTATCAAATATATCATATATAAAAAGCATACAAAAGTAACATATCTTACAGATATATCATAATGCTGTATTATCTTCATTTGATATTTAACAAAATTTAATTGTATTAAGTATTTTAAGTATTAAATTAATTTTATTATTCTATGTATCAAGTTTTTCTACTTAAAGTATATTTGATTTTGTATAGATATAATATTAAACTCGGAAAATTCATTTGTCAGTAAAAATATTATGTTTTAAGTTATTACCAACGTAATACGTCTATTAATAATCACTCCTGGTAAGAATACCAGAAGTGATGTGCCTGGTAAATTAAATTAACTTTTTAAAAATTTTTCACATTTTTTCAAAATTTTTCAAATTTTTTAAAAAAATTTCAAATTTTTTAACAAAATCAAATTAATTTTGTATAGTAAAATATTATAAGCCCAAATAAAAAAAAACCAGTCTGAAATTTAAGCGGCATTTTTTTCTATGAAAATAGCAGTATTCATTAATTTTATAAAGAGTACACTTCCAACAAATATACATAAAAAATTCGATTTTTCATGTTACTCTTATTCTACTTTGCCAAATAATTAGTTTATCTATCAAAACTATACCTAAGAATATCATTATGTCGGCCTCAATTTTATAATTTTTTTAAAAACAATAAATTTACTGTATTTGGAGAATAACATAAAATTTACCTTAGGACATCACGAAATAGGATACCAGACATAATAGTAATATTTTGCCAAGTTTTGTCAAATACTATTTGATCCTATGTTCAATACCGTTAGTGTACGATAAAAATGTAATAGAAAACTAATGCATTTTATATTTAACTCCCCATTTATTTACCTACTTTTTAATTGCACTTTTTTGTTTTGCAATCTGCCGTGGCACAAGGGCTAAAACTGTCTTTCGAAGGAGATACCTGCCCACTAGCTATAGCTATAACAGTGAGTGATGTATCAACCTTAGAGGTCCACTTCATCTGTGTCTCTCCTGGCTCATTCAAGAAGCAAGTTCCTGGAGTTTTGGTGAAGTGACAACACATATTTGACTCCTTTATCTTCTTTTCAAGTGTTATGACAAGTGTTTGCCTTAAATGTGCATCTTCACTTGTTCATTAAAATCCTTACTAGTAATTTCAACACTAATGTATGAAAACCAATTTCTATTTTGCTTCTTTTCTTATTGTAGTACCGCGCCTGTATTTATTCATTTATTGTTATCATTTCATTTATGTTGTTACTAATTCTTGTGTAAGGTTGTTAACAGTTCGTACAGTAATTTTACCTTGTTAAATATTTACCAGCTGTAAGATTATTTTGTTAATACAGTTTTCTCTTAACCTGTGTGTAAGAGATTTCAAGGTTTCAAGGTTTCATAGAAAACTAATTTCACATTATATTTATTAGATCGGTGGTTATCACATATAATCACATTATATCACATTATTAGATATGGTGGTTATCACAAACTATTAGAATTTCTCTTGTTTATTATTATTTAATCTCTTTTTTCTTATTTAAGTGTTGATATTTCTATAACAGTGTACCTACAGTGTATAACAGTGTATCTTGTTATCAGCTCATTTGTCTATTACAAATTATTGTTATTTAGTATTACCGTTATTAGTATTCCTGTAAGCATGTTTGATGATACCTATCTTGATGGCGAAAGATATTTATATGCGTATGTTTCTGATATGTAATTAATGGTGTTGTCCATTGGAAATAAATACATCAATAATTAAATAAATAAATATTATTCAGCCAATTTATCACTGTCTTACAGTTTTTATTAATTTATTCTTACTTTAAGATTACTCATAGTTACCTATAGTATGTTAATCTTTAGGGATAGAATCCCAACCACCTGTGATCTCTTTTTTATTATTTAAGTGTTAATGTTTCTATAAAAGTCTATCTTGTTATCAGCTCCTTAGTCTATCACTAATAATAAGAAACACATTAACACATCCACCTCCTTGAGGCACTTTGTAAGGCATTTCAGGAGTTATTGTTATTTAGAACTATCGTTATTAGTGTTCCTGTAAGAATGTTTGATGATAGCTATCTTGATGGCGAAAGACATTTATATGCATAGTGTCCATTGGAAATAAATACATAAATAACTAAATAAATAAATATTAACCTCCCAATTTAGCACTATCTTACAGTTTTTATTGATTTATGTTTTATTTCAAGATTACTCGTTGTTAGTTAATCTTCGTTGATAAAATCTCAGCCACTGGTATTTTTTGTTACTGTCCAATGGAGCGTGGCTGTAAAATTTGAGTAACTCTTATTTCATTCAAAAAGATATCTTAAACTCATCGGGATACTGACAGTCCATTGTACGTTCAAGGTGACCTATAGTCCACGACAATCGGTCTATCTCGAGCGAGTATTAAATTGTATTTTATCGAGGCGCATATTTGATACTATCAGTTAAATTAATGTGTATTAAATAATACTAATTAATCTGCAGGAGCAGTATTAAATAAATTGAGGTTTCATCTCAATAAATAACTCTTAAAGTATGTTGATTAGAATTCTTCAGTTTGTTTTATATAGTAATCGATTTAACAGTAAGTAATCGATATTAAGTTTGTACTATACACGATTATATAAGTACTAATTAACAAAGTTAAAACTAATTTACTACAATAGTTGCTGTAATTTATCTTATTTTTATTAGTTCATTAAAGTAAAAATATCCATCCAGTTAAATTGCTTATCACGTTTTTACCTTAAATGTATTTCTAAAAACTCAAGCGAAAACCCAACGTTAGAGCAAAATTACATGTTTAGTGTATACGGGTTATACTAGACATATTAAAATGTTATATTCATCGACCTTGCCCAACCTCTTTTAGCAAAGACCTTTTTATAACAAATTTGACCTAAGCTGTGTTAAAAATCACACACTTCTTGTAATAGTGTATAGTTATAGGATTACGTCATGCATGCCATTCTATATCTCATCTATCCGAAAGAAACTCAATAATATTGTTGTAATCACACATCAAAATTGTAAACGGTTTGCAAAAGGGTTAATATTTAAATTCCTGAAAAAAAACACATTTTTTCGTATGGGTTTGTTATATAAGTAAGGATTGCTAACGGTATAAACTCTAGTTTGCCAAATCAAAGACATGTTATGTCCACATCAAATTATCAAGTCGTGTCGTTTTCATGGCCACAAATCAGGAAACTGGAAGATTACATGCGTTTGTAGTAGTTACGTTTAGTGAAACTCTGTTTGTCATATTTTATTTTTTAATACAAATAATAAAACTAAAACAAATAATAATTTGACAAGAATTTTAGGTATCAGCACTCTACTTCAAATGAACTTATATACAAAAGTTACAACGGTTTTTAAAGTGCCATATAAACTTTTTGAACATAAACAAAATACCTTATTAAAAAAATACAGGTGAAATTAATAAAAATATATAGAACAATGTTTTAAATGTTGATGCGTCTTTATTTTTGTTGGTAGTTTAAATGTTTTAATTTGTTTTAATTAACGTAATATATAATAACTCCAAACCATTTGGTTCAGAGACAAAATAAATTTTAAAACATCAACCTTTAAGTACATTTACATTCACATTTACATCAACATTATTTGATGCCATTAAGGACCAGGATCTTAAAAAATCTGATGATTTTTTCCCATATGTTGTGGTCCTGCAGACAACATTTTTTTATAAATAATAAAAATATCATTAAAACCCCCCATATTTACAAATAAAAGCAATAATTATAAGAAAAACCAGACTTGTACACATGACACATTGCTTAGTATAAAGGATAAAAGTTCTAATCTTTGTTCACTTGCACCATTGTGAAGGAGGAACAACGACTCCAACTTGCTATTCGTCATGTCACTGGCGACCGGTATATCTGTGACAGTAGGGAAATTGATCCGAGTACAATATACTGCAACAGTTTATGTTTTATTTACACTGAACATTTACCCTAGATACGATTAGATTTACCATTACATATTCTTTTTTAAATGTTCTTGTTATATTTCACATAGCTTTTTGTCATAACCAAACATTCTGTGTGGTTATTAGTTTTGTCCTGCTTATACCTGTTTATAATTTTATTTGTATAAAATTATAAACAGGTATAAGCATATAAGAATATATTCATATTGCAATATAAGAATATATTGCAATTAGTACCAATATACAAAAATGTATATTGGTACTAATTGCAAAGGTCAAAAAAAGAAAACGTTTATGAATCATAAAAAATAAATTTTTGTTGATTAAAAAGACCAAAATATATTATTTTAAAACTGTGTAGTTAGTCATAGTCATAGTCATAGTCATTTATGACTATTAGTTGACAAGTTTATCTCAAAAACAATTTTTAGTAATGCCGAAATTGAAACTTTTCTCACTTTTCATCTGCACAAAAGAATATTTTGTCAAAGTGAATATAAATTTGAAAGTGAGTAAAATATGATTTGTTGCAATACAAGCTCAAACCGTCAATGGGTCTTTGTATTCGACAGCAAAAGATCAATGATTGACACGCCTGTATCGCAGCTGTAGGCTCAGGAACGTTACTGATTGGTTAACTGAGACACGTTGATTGAATGTCCGGATGGGTGAGGTGATTTCTCATCAACAATCAGACGTGTATGAAGCACATCCGTGAGTGAATATCTCTTTGTGAATTAAGACTTGAAATTCAGCTTACTTTATATTCACTTTTTATAAGTGTAAAATGTTAATCTTTTATTATTTTTTGTTCAGCCTACTTCAAAGAAATGTAATATATGTGAAATTTCATAATAAATTGGAGAGTCTTTAGAAACTAACATTGAAATAGTCATTTCTATCAAATGCTGAAGTTTCATTGAACCAAATTATTACAAACTTTTAATTTTTCTAAGATGTTTTACAATGTGATAATTTACATCTTAAACAAGGATTCATCTAGTTCTAAATAAGGATTACTCAACTTAAGTATATACTTAATACAAGCCACAAAGAATTTGAATTATACAAAATCCCAATGTAATAATAATAATAAAATAATAAATAAATAAACATATGAATGTTGAACGTATGACATGTTTGAAACTATGTGTTTCTATAGAGAAAATAAAAGTAAATTAATTTCAAAATAAAATATGTTGTGATTCAGCAAAACAGTACTTTTGATAAGAATGAAAACACTTTAAGAAGTATTTTGATTTTAGTGAGAGGTTGATGAGTCGATGCCATTGATATCATTAAAACTTTTCCAATCGGTTTAAACTGTCTTCTGATTTAATAATAGATGATTCACCCAGATTTGATTCAACTGCATGAAATCAAATCGACTGGTGATTGGTTTTATGTCTTATATTAGTATTTGTGATTTTGGTAAATTATCAGTACCAATCAGTGAACCAAAATTCGAAATCAAGCTCACCAGCTTCTCTCTAACTGAGGAAGATACGGAAGAAATTCATTATTATATTAATGTATATGTATTTTTGCACCATATCTAATTTATTATTGTATACTGTTACATATTGCCAAATGTTGTTAATTGTTATAGTTATAGTTATAGAAAGTTATAGTTTGTCTTTATAACTGTTCTGATTTTTTGTTCTAGTTGGTATTTTTTGAATTAGCAATTGTCTTAATATTTACATACTTGATGCTTAATATATAAATTCCACTATTTATTCTGTCAAGTTATTTGTTATTAGTTTGCTATTTGTTAAGTTATTAGTTATGTCTATTTATGTAAGTCTTGGCTATTACGTATATCCTACTGTAATGAAATATTGAAATGTATATAATGATTTCTTTGCCTTCTTGCATGCATTGTATATTTTGTATGTATTGTATATTTTGCATGTAATGTATATTTTGTAATTGGCTGCTTGCCGTTGGTAATAAATAAATAAATAAATTGAAGTACCTGGAGGGATTTGGTCTCTAAACTTATTTTGTTATTTTGAAACAAGATTCTTATTAAGATATTCTGAAATGATACTACGAATTCAATCGCATAGTTTGCCTTTTCTCATTTTCTAACATGACATATGAATACTGCACTCTGGTAGGAATTTGTTGAAACTAGTGTTGAAACATAACATATAACATGCAAATTTCACTTGTAGAGCTATCACCTAATCTTATCATTAATGTTTATTTTTGTTTGTTGTTCGTATTATTAAATTGCATCCAAATAAGTCGTTATGTATTTTATTTATCTACTCGTATATTGAAAATCACAATCACTAATATCAAGGACCATTAAAACAAATAAATATTTTCATTATAATATATAGGTAACTGACATCAATATTCAAGCCTCGTGTTTATAATTGAGCTCGCTTTTGCTATTTTGAGAGTTACGTTTGATTTTCACCAGCTATTTACAGCAATTTTCAGCAAATTAATGACTAGAGTTTTGAATTTTAATGTAAGATTTCTAGTGGACTTGTGCTGCTCCGTAGCATTTAAGCTATATATACAAAAGGATATTTTCATTTGTTTAGCATATCCCAAACTTATAACAATTAGCCCAACTTATAACCCAATTAGTAATAACAATTATAAATAAATGAAATAGTGTAAATTGATTGTACATTTTTATAATGTGATAAAACCAACCAAATATGTAATAATACCAACAAAAAATCTTCCTATTTCAATGATTCAATCGAAACAATGTTGTTTGTCCATCAAACCAAGGTTCAATTTCACACCTTAAAACTATCAAACAATTTTTCACTTGCAAAGGAGACTTACAACTGACCGTGACTGAAGGCCGGTTAAGGAAAGAATACTCCTTTCCGGTCGATCCGTCCCCGAGCTTTATTGATTGTTTTGTTAATTGCAGTATGTGTACATTGGTACCATTATATATATATATATATATATATATATATATATATATATATATATATATATATATATATATATATATATATATATCGTATGGCTCATTCAGCCAGCCACCATGGTTCAAGAACAAGAAAATAAATTCTGCGGTTCAGAGCACCTGAGTCAGTATAAGTAAAAATCTAAACTCTAAAATAAAAATAAAATTAGATCTCTCTTTATAGAGCTAAATCCAGGGCGCTAAGCCATTGCAGCCCAGCTTCACTTGAGCTATGTAGACGGGTCAATCCTTCAGGCAAGGCACTCAGTGGGCACTCTGCGACCATGTGTTAAATAATTTGACACTCTGCTCCGCAGTCGAATGCAGTCTTGTGTCATTCCCCATTTATTTGTACTTCCAATAGGCCTAATTACATCTTCCCACTCCAGTGCGGAAACGATTGAGTATAGTCCACTGCTTCCGAGGAAGAATCATACTACTTACCGCTACGGTTGGGTCAGCTATCAAGAAGTGGTTCCGACCTGAAAAGCATCCCAGGAGGAAGTCCAGTTTGTATGGATGGTGAAGTTCATGTCCATCAACTGGGAGGCTGTTCGTAGGGGTGGTTTTTGGGACCTCAATCGGCCCGCATTCTGGGGTAGGTAATCATGGATGGGCAGCTCTGGAGCAGATAAGATCTTAGTGTATTCCCTAATGAGTGCATCCCTTTGTCTTATTTCAGGAGGAGCGATATTACACAGCACCGGGAGCCTGGGTACAATGGTTGCCAAGAGTGTACCACTCATGGCTCTCATGGTCCTGTTTAGCTGGACGTCGATCTCTCTACCGTGCACACTATTTAACCACACGGGAGCTCAGTACTCAGCAGTTGAATATACCAATGACAGAGCAGTGGTTCGCAGAACTTGTGCGTTAGCTCCCCATGTGGAGCCAGCAAGGTGATGGACAATGTTAGTCCTGATTCTCACCTTAGCTGCCATTGTAAGTGGCTTTTAAACGTAAGAGACCGATCTAAAGTGACTCCCGCGTAAAGTAAGACCGCGTATTAATGGTCTGTTGGTACCATTAATACGCGGTCTTAAATGCAGAACAATTTCTGGAAACTTGCTCCCAAGCAAGTTGGACTTTGATTCTTTGCTTAGAGAATCAGGCTTTTTCATCTTTAACAATTTTGTCTTCTCTTTTTATCACTTTCACGTCAGGAACGACCACTGAAATCTGAACTCCATAATCAGTTGATGGATAATTTTCTTTTATACTTTCCATGAATGTAACTGTTAACTTTTTATACTTGCGGATGTGACACTTTCTTCTGGAAAATATAATGACTTATGTAACTGAAATCCGTTCTTTTACAATATCATCAATTAAACTGATCAAACTTTAATATATCTATCTCCACTTTTATGTAAAGGGTGGAAAAACCATCTCCTATAATTATAATCACTCCGAAATTTTTAACATTCAAAGTATAATATGAAAAACAAAATAATGTTCACAGATAATTGAGTTTTGTAGTCAATTTTGAATATTATTAGATTAGGTACCGGTCTGAGACTGCTTCGCACTTTCTTCTTTTCGTTTTTCACTTTTCCCTTACCAAAGTGTTTCTTCCAACCAAGGACCAAATTAAATCTACTGATCCGAATGTAAACCTTACTAAAATAAATTTATAAACATAAATAAAGCTACAAAATAATTATTTAAACATCTACATTATCGTTGATCATAGATCAGACAGGTAGCATATATGTTAGTAAAAAACTGCAAAATAAATAAACACGATATAAAAAAGTAATGATTAGAGTACGCAAATTATTGTATTATTTAAACATATTTTAACATCCGTTCATAAAACACTAGGACGTTTAAGATATACAGTCTGATAGGCAATTTTATTTGTATTTGTTAGGCATATTGAAAAAAGTTTATGTTAGTGATGAAATTGTAAAACTAATGTAATAATTAGGGGCTATACATTTCTTATTATGTAATCAAACAAACCGAAAATGTAATACTAACAATCTTCTTAATACAATTACTCCTTCAAAACAATCTTGGTTGTCCATCAAACACACCTTCAATTTCACACATTTAAGATATCTAACCATTTTCCTCGTGATAAGGAGACTTACAACTGATTGTGACTGAAGCCCGGTTCAGGAAAGTGTACTCATACTTGGTTGACCTGTCCCCGAGCTTTAGTGATAGTTCTGCATTATGATGCTTTATGTTTGAAATGCAGTCTGCCTACATTGTTTCCATTAATATGGGATCTTAAAATTAAATGCATAATAATTTTCGAACTCTTTCTCTTAAGCATTTTAGACATTGATTGCGATGTTTCATATTTAATAATCTTGTCTTCACTTTTTTTTTTTAAATTGACCCTTCTGTTTCATGCACTTATCAGTCTCACGTCTATTTGCAGAAACAGTCACTTCAATAAGATTGCCACAGTAGGTTAGTGGATAATTTTCTTTTATACTTTCAATTAACGTAGAATTATTTAAAGAGTAAATGTTTATCCTGCTGTTACTACGGTAAAAAAATACGATTATTTTTAAGCATTGAATAGAAACTAAAAATATGTTGGATTAAGTTTAGAAAGTGTTTTTAACTATATAGAGGGTAGAAAAAAGTCTGTAAACGGTCTAATATTTTTAAAAGTATTTAAGTAATAAAACTCAAACTCTGCAAATTGACTATGAGTGACAAATTCTACTTTGTAAAGTACTTTTTGTCCTTAGACCTCCAAGGGGGGACGGCCCTTAAAGGAGTCAGAAGAAAATCTTAAAAGTAAGCATAGGTCAATATGTACATAAAATTAAATACCTCTAAAAAATAGACAACAGTGCCTCAAACCCAACTTAAAAAGGATAACTGAGTCGAAAATCGCAAGCGATCAAACTTGGAATTAAAATCATATTAGTGAAAACTAAAAATGCAATAACTCCCGACATACTCTACCTTTTGAGGTCGAGTTTGTGGTAAATTGCTTAGAATGCAAAGCCCTTTAAAATGATATATCACATGACGCAGGCCAATGAAGTTTTGCCCAAGACTTCCTTTAGGGACGTCTCTAGTGGAAGTGGTCAGAGAAACTGATTTGGCCTACGTCATATGAAACATCATTTTAAAGCGCTTTGCATTATAGTCAATTTGCCACAATTCCGACCTCAAAAGATCGAGTTTTCGGGAGCTATTGCATTTTTTGTTTTCAGCAATATGATTTTAATGCAAAGATTGATTCCCTGCCATTTTTTACTCGGTCATCCTTTTGAGGTCGGGTTTGCAGCATTGCTCAATATTCTTAGAGACCTTTATTTATTGTACATATTGGTCTATGTTTATATTTAAGATTTTTTTCTTCAGGCAGTAGACATTGTCACTCAAAATAAGTTTGCAAAGTTTTAGTTTTATTACTTAAATACTTTTAAAGATATTAGATCGTTTAAATACTTTTTCCCACCCTGTATATATAATATTTATTGAGATTGAACGTACAATAGGTTCTAAAACTTAGCTTATCCATTATTGTTATTCATAGCAGCGAACTTTTAAAAACTAGTTTATTGTGAGAATAGTTGTCTATCTTTATCTATTTGTTTTCTTAAAATATCATAGAAAACCTGTATTACGGTTTACAGCATTACTTAAAAAACAAAAAGACACCATAATTAGAATTTTTCGTCCAAATAATTGTTCACAAATTAAAGTTATAAAATTTGATTCATTCAATTTTATACTTACTAAAATTCTAAAATTGATTCATGGTAGTTTCGTTACTTATATATATGTTATTTATATTTACATTTTATTATTATCATATTTCATATATAACATATAAACATCCACACCATTCAACCACCATCCAACACAAAAGAGAGGTATTGTAAAAAATCTCATTAACAGAGCCAAAGTAATGTGTGACAAAAAATACCGTAGAAGGAATAAAAAACATATAAGAAGAAAATGACTTTAAAAGATCCATGATTGAGAAAGAAATATACCTAATGAATCACTCAAATGACCGAAAACATAACGATAAAGTCAAAGATGAAAACAAAGTTAAAAGAGCTGTTCTACCATACGTCAAAGGAACCACGGATAAAATTTCAACAATTTTACAGAGACATGAAATAAAAACTACATTCTCCACTGTTAAAAAGGTAGAACATCTGTTACCAAAAGTCAAAGATAAAACCCCACCCTTGAAAAATAAAGGAGTATATAAAATACCATGCAGGTGTACAAAAGTTTATATAGGGGAAACGGGTAGATCTATAGAAACAAGACTAAAGGAACATATCCGTGATGATAAAAATAAAATAGTGAAGAGTTCAGCCATAGCAGAGCACACTGCTCAAAAAATCATAGTATGGAATTTGATAAAGCCATGTTGATTACCCGAGAAGAAACCTATGGGAAAATAAAAATAAAAGAAGCAATAGAAATAAAAAGAAATGTAAAAAAACATAAACAGGGAGGATGGGTACAAACTGAGTGATACATGGCTCCCAGTTATAAGGAAATAGAGGTTGCAAATCAGTATGAATCGTTATAAAGCCTGAAATATGTATATTCAAAAAAATTTTAGTATTCAACCATATTTTTATATATAATTTTACAACTTATTTATTTTGTTTTTTATACACCTGATTTTATTCGAATTTTTATATCACATGTCAACTATTGGATGTTATTTCAAAATTAATTGTTTACATTTTGTTAACCTAATACTACTGATGAAACCGGCCAAAGTGCAGGTGAAACGTCTAGTTTTAAACAAATAAAATGTGTCAAAAAATCCCACAAAAGTGTTTCAATTAACGTATAAACAGTTTTGTTTGACTATTATTACAGATAATTCATGCACCTAGTCAGCTGGTAAAATCAGAAATCAGTGAGTGATTGTGAGTCTTATTATAGTTTCTTTGGTTAGTACTAACCTTAAACAAAATTATCGATGTGATAAGGCAAATATCACTATAATTCAATATTAAAATTGCTCCAATAATAATAAGTTATACATATAACACGTGAAGATGTGTTTTGTGAACGGGATGTTTACTTTACATATTCTCATTACATAATTTAACGTTCAGGTGTCAAACATTGTCTCAGTTCATCGTTTGCAATAATATTTCACATTTTTTTATTTACATTGTGAAGCCTTCAATGTTAGTTATTCTTAAGTTCAACATGGAGATAGTTTTTATTTCATTAAAAACGATATTATCCTAGACAAATTTTAATTCGAAAGCAGATTTTCACTTCAAGTTGAAATCTTCGTCTTTTTTCAACTGGCTTTTCAGATTGAGAAGACTGTAACCTCGATATTTAGGTAACAATGTTGCACAACGTACACCTTTCGAGGAGATGGAAAGGTAAAGTCATTAGTCTCAATACACTCTGGGCCGTCAACTGCAGCTACGGTATGGAGATATATGCTTTATTGAGCACACTACGTCACAATAAGTTTCATCAATAACGAAACCATGAAACTTAACTTTTATGATGAGTTCGTAAGCTGCCTTAAGAAGTTGACAATTAATTCATACAAATTACTTTTGATTTTTGAAATTATTCTGGACGGATTTAAATCACTCGATTAAGAATAGCCTATTCAGAATAAAAAAATTGTGATTGCCTGTGCATTGTCATAAAATATGAAAATAATATATGTCAAGTGACTTATTTTAGTTTTTACTATTCTCCTAACTATCATTCCGTTTTTTAAGACTAAGACAATTTATGTTTCCTGTGTAAGATTTTTTCTTTCTATAAGAATTTAGGATGTTTTTTTAGACCTAGGTATTAAATTTTTTAGGAAATATACAAACATAAAAACAATTTTAGATAAAAATGTTTTACAAAGTTTCTGAGTACAAACTTACTAGTTTAACAACACTAATCAGATATGTAATAAAAGTATTGTAACATGAATAGACCTGCCCCAATCAAATTTTGACTCATATGCAAGCGAGGTTGAAATCGGTTAATTTCAAGATCACCCTGGGTGAGCTTAAAAAACTCACACAACAACATGAGTTACTGTTACATGATCACGGGATAGGATATTTCATTATTTCTTCGTCTTTAGTTAAAACTAAACATTAAAAATAATTTTGCGATTGCGATTAGACACTTCTATTTTCCATTTCTTACTTATTCTTAATTAATGTAAGGAAACTTACTTTGTATTTATGAAAACCTACTCAATGGCTTAAGTTAAAGTTAAGTTAAGTGAAGTTGAGTTTAAATGGTGTTTTCCGTTGAGAATAAATAAATAAATAAGTTCTCATTGAAACAAAAAGGGAATAGTAAAGTAAAATATAAATAGAAGGTCTATAAATATCTCAAATAATGGACTTAAGAATCGCTGAAACTTTATCGTGCTCATTCTCTTCTTTACTTTTAAATAGAACACATCCTATTCAACTTAACAATTGAAAAACTATTGTACTTAAACACTGAACTTTATTTTCACTTCTATCAAATATTACATAAGTAGTTTCCTTATACAAATTAAGAAATATGAAATGGAAAATAGAAATATCAACCTCACAATCTGTTTCTTTATACTGTGCCTCAAATCTCTTTCAGAAAGCCACCAAATCCCAACATTGCGGAAATCGTGACAGGAAGGAGGGACCTGCCTGAGCTCCGGCGTCCGAGACCTGCCACCATCCTGGACGACCCACCGTAGGAGTTACAAGAAGACCTGCGACGCCGAATTTGATCTTAAATTCATTGCAACGTGTTTCTGCAACCAATGAACAACCTTGGTTGTCATAAATGAATGTTTGATAAAATAATTCATTTATACATAAATTTTGCCTGAGAAGGCGGATGGGCTAGTCGTAGAGGGGGAGGGGGGGATTTCGATGGATAAAGTCTGTTTCACTGCAGCGCCCTCGTCTGGTCCGAATATATCTTAGTAAAATGTAATTTTAAATTCACCTTAAAACACATTTTCCACAATTTTAATGTAGTTGAATCCAGGTCTATTGTTATTAATTTGATCAATTCAATTAGAACATTTGAAGTAATATATTACCAGTAATTTGATTCATTTAGTTTAAATTATACTTACTGAACACAGTACTTATATCCTGATATAACTTTCAATAACATAAACTAAAGTAAATGTCAAAGTTGATTTAATTCTTTTCTGATTTTGAAACATGCAGCCTATGATGGACTTTAAACAACTTTCGTTTGAGGTCCGTAAATGAAAGTAAATAAAAGACCCTTATAAAGATTTGATAGATAGGGCCCTTAGAAGATAGGGTGAAATTGTTTAAGGTAATATATTCAAAATCATAAAATTAGTAATTTTAATTTTAATACGATATACATAAGAAAACTGCATTTTTAATTAGACTACAATGTTCTTTAATTTATGTAAATACAATTATTTCATATTGTTAAAGAGTCATGAAAAAAAACTAAATACAACGGTTGTGTATTATGTTGTTATACCTCCACACACAACCTATAACAAACATGCATATAAAAATATATAACACAACCTAAACATAATAGCACGTCATTCAAAAAATCTAGTTGTAATCACAGAGACAATGAAGGAAACACGTCCTAATAACATAGTCAGGTCAGGCTCATGTTTAAAAGGGTCTAAAGTCCCCCAGCAAACATAAACTAAATTAGTTCTCCAACATCGTGGAAATTGCATAAACAGAGTGACGTAGGGGATAGAGCAAACTTAGAACTTGTATTACCTTCAACATTTTTCCACAAATTTTTATATTAACCATTTTTATCCTTCAAACCAAATATTTTTTATAATATAAATATATTTTAATATCGATATTATTAATTTTTTACATAGCCAGCCATCAAGTGTTAAGCATAGTCAAATAAAAATACTGTAGTGCAAATCACTTGAGTCAGAATATGTAAAAAACTCTAAGTACATTTTAAAACATCGCTGTTTGAATACTAATTGACCTTTGTCTCCAAAAGCCCCTAGTTCCATATATATTCAATGTATTTTATAAAAAGATAACTCAAATATTAAAAAGCAATAGTGGTTCTCAAAACTTTGCTAGATGTGTGTTACGTGAAATACCAATCGTCAAACCAAGTCAACATTGTTTTAACCCGCCTCTTGAGAAAATCAGTCGAGGCGTGTTTCTGTTTTATTCCCTCTCTGAAGCTCTTATACCTTTTCCATTCTATAAATTTAGATCTAGTTAAAAGAAACAAAATATTATTGAAACTCTCCACATGCCTCTTAACTGGATAGGTATAAATAAAAAAAAAAAAATAAAAAATAAAAAAACACACACACACACACACACACACACACACACACACACACACACACACACACACACACACAACATTACAATATCACAAGTGTTCGTGAGAAAATCCGAGTCTGAAAGAAGCCATCGTGTTATGTCTATCGATGACGTCAATAAGCTTATGAATTGATTATTAAAGTGTGGTAAAAGAACTGCATTTGCTTCCGACATTTTTTATGGTCCCTGGTGATAAGCATAAACAGTTTAAAATATTTAGTTTAAACATAAGAAGTATACGGAAGCATTACAATGAACTGGTTTTGTATTTAAATTCACTCAACTTCACATACGACATTATCGTGTTGACGGAGGTTTGGATCAAGAACGGCGAGGAGGACAAGTATCGCATGCCGGGGTACGACCTCGGACTAAGTATAACTGGACCGAGCCCTGCCATGCAAAACTGAACGTGGAAGTCTGGAGCCCGACGGGTGGCAAAAGGATCCGATGTCGCGGGACCCGAGCGAAGAACATCCAAACAGCGCTTCATTTAACCTGACATTTAAGAAATTCTGAATGAAAGTAAAAAGGTTAAAATTATATTAAAATTTTCATCATGAAATTGTGAATCTAATGGTATGTATTTAAACTTTAAATGATCTGCTATTAATTTTAATATTAGCTAAACTAAAATTCTTTTTAGTTCGTCTTAATTAGTGACACGACAAAAGTAGTAAGCGAGAAAGTTTTTTATTTTTGGGTCAGGTAAAAAGTGTCCGCGAAGAAGTTGTAGATAACATTCCAAATAATTTTTTTTATCTCAAGTAATCTTTTCTAACATTAGCCGTTTCCGCTACAGATAATATTTTATTTCAGTGGATTCGGCGCGAGCGCTGATTCTTGGATATCCGCGAGCTCGACGC
Organism: Neoaliturus tenellus; assembly: GCA_030545055.2. NCBI lineage: Eukaryota > Metazoa > Arthropoda > Insecta > Hemiptera > Cicadellidae > Neoaliturus > Neoaliturus tenellus. Next base: position 194,822,220 of record CM061532.1, read on the forward strand.
AAGAGCGCGAACCACACAACATACACAATACCGTACTATCAATAAACCCTATTGTCTGGCAAATATATATAAAAATTCAGTCAGTATTTAGGACACCTTGAAGAGAGGATGTAGTTGCTGTTTGTGATCAGTTTTTAGTTATGGCTATGTAGTTTTTATAGTTTTTTAGCTATGGTAAAATCTTTAATTGCACCAACCGAGCTGACGGACAGAACAAAGACCTGTCATTTTTCAGGTGAGCTATTAAATACGAGTAATTTTAGTTCTAAACATCATAGTAATATTTTTAAATATATTTTAAATAACATGTTTTATATCACATATGTAGATTTAATGCCAGGAAATCGCAATCGAGATTGTCATGTCAACATTGTTTTAAATGTAATTTTGTTAAGAGATTTTAGTAAAAAAGATACGTTGACTTTGTAAATGTGGCTACTCTTAAAAGTAAGTTAATATGTATTGCTCATTGTCACTGCTTTAGAATAGGCCTAAATTTTTAACAATTGTAACCAAACGCAAATATCTATGAATTTTGTAAACAAGATAGATTTGCTTGCATGCAATGAACTGGGGACAAAGGTTTTTTCAAAACATCCATCAGTAGAGGAATGTGGGGTTGACCCTCACTGAATAAAATTAATTAAGATGATATGTTTAATGTTTGTTTGTTAATTCGTCACCATAATTTGGCTAAGAAAGCAACTGCCGAAGCAAATTTAATGTATCTCCAGGAACTAGACAAAAACTAAACAAGTTAATTCTATTTAGTCATGTTTAAAAGGGATTGTAAATAAACAGTGTATGAGTGTTTAAGTCTTTTATTCTACCACCCATTTATCTCTTCAAACACCAATTTGTAGCAACCTGAAATAATGTTACTCTCTGTTGTATACAAACTGCACTGTAATATCAGCTCATATCATAACAAGTAGATGCGAGATAATCGCGCGCTCTTCCGCGAAATACTCAGACGCTCTAGAAAATAATTTGTACAACGATATCTAAAGGTCTAACGAAGAAATGCTTGAGATAAAAAATAAAATTCAGAATCTTAGCTACAATACTCCCGCTGACAGTTTTAATTTGGCAAAAAAATAAAAAAAACTTTCCTGCATCTTACTTTTTTCATGTCATTACTGAATTGAATTAAAATTAAGTTTGATTAAACTATGTATTATTATTATTTACAAAACCTTTTCATAATCTATTAAATACTGTAAGAATCACCATTTCAAGCAGAAAATTTTAATATAAAGTTAATGTATTTATGTAATGGTTTAGTAGGTAAAAATACATGTTTAATGAAGCGCTGTTTTAGTTTCCGTCGCTCGGTTCCGCTGCTTTTTGCATCCCAATGGTCCTGAGACGTCCACGATTTTCGCCCATTGAATGCGCGGTCCAGTTATACTTAGTCCGAGGGTACGACCTGCTGCTGCAAGACCGACCGGACAACCAGGCGGGCGGCGTCGCTGTGTACGTGGACTCTGCCCTCTCCTACTCTCACCGCCCCATCCTCCTACCGACCGCCGAAGTTATCAGCGTCGATTTAGATTTATCTTTCCGCAATAAAAAAATTAAACTTTCTCTCTTCGGTATTTATAGGCAATGTAAATTCACGTATAATCAATTTAAATCAGATTTTGAAAATCTTTTAAATAATACCAACAACCCGACTATTTTTATTGGAGATTTTAAGTTATGTTTACTTAAAAATACAGGTTCAAAATCGTTTTATTTAAACCTAATTTCTTCATATGGGTTTAAAAGCTTTGTTAATGAACCCACAAGAGTTTTTAATGGATCTGTATCTTGCATTGACCATTTGCTCATTAGAAATTCAACTATGTTAGAGTTTAAACACAATGTTGATAAAATAAATATAACAGATCATTATGGTATTAGTGTGTGTTTTTATTGTAACGAAACAGTTTCTGGAGATAAGTTTTACAAGTTTCTTGATAAGGATTTGTTTCGTAGAAAACTTTTATTATCTAATTGGGATTCTGTTATAAGAAGTAGTGATGTAAATATTTGTGTTAATAACTTTTATAAGATATACGAGGAATGTCATAGTAGTTCTTGTTACTTGAAAAAGATAAATAGTAAAAATAGGAAAAGAAGTGAGTGGGTAAACATGTACCTAATTAATTTGATCAATAGAAAAAATAACTTGTATAAAATTTATTCTAAGAATAGAGAAAATGTACAGTTGGGAATACAATACAAAGCGTTTTCGAGGATGGTTTGTAAAAAAATAAGACAAGCGAAAATTAATTATTATTCTGGGCTTATAGAAAACTCTAATGGTGACTCTAAGGCATATTGGAATGTCATTAAAAAAATAGTTAAGAGCAAGAAAAAGTCTTTCAGTAGTTTTAAGGTTGATGATGTACTTTTACAGTGTGAAGGGAATGAGTTAAAAATCGCCAACGCATTTAATGAATACTTTGTAAATATTGTTCCTAAATTAAAACAGCATAATTTTGGGTATGATTTGTTTGTTGAAGATAATAACCAGTATGAAGTTTATTTAAGTGACTTTGGTGTTAAAGATCAAGATGTAATTGATGTTATAAAGAGTATGAAAAATAAGCATAGTGTAGGAATAGATGGAATTAGCATTTATGACATAAAAAATAATCTGGATGTTTTTGCTCCTTTGATTTGTAAAATCTTTAGACAATCATTAGTTCAAGGTGTTCTTCCTGATGAGTTCAAGGTGGCCTCTGTTGTGCCTATATATAAGGCAGGTGATGTAACAGATGTTTGTTCCTATCGCCCCATATCTGTATTAAACACTCTAGCTAAAATTTTTGAGTCTGTTGTAAAGAAAAAACTTTTAGAATATTTTCATAGTAACTCCTTATTTTCTGATAATCAGTATGGGTTCTTGCCAGACAGAGGGACAGACCTTGCTATAGATCGACATGTTAGAGAAATTGTAAGTTCTGTGGATAAGCGTAAATACACTTTGTCTCTTTATCTAGACTTTCAAAAAGCTTTTGATGTATTAGATCATAGAATATTATTTAGTAAGTTTAAGAAATATGGTATTGGTAGCACAGCATTGAAATGGTTAATTTCTTTTTGCAGTTATAGAAAACAAGTTGTAAAAATAAATAGTTTCTCAAGTAATGTTCTACATTTACAATATGGCACACCACAAGGAGGCGTGTTAGGGCCTGTAATCTTTCTGATCTATGTTAACGACCTGTTAAACTTGGACTTAAACTCTCAAATATATGCCTATGCTGATGATACAGCTCTTGTCTGTTCATCATATAATAAAAATTCACTGAAATTGCATGTAAATAGTGATCTTGAAAAAATTTCAAAATGGTTGATAGATAATAAGTTATTAATCAATTCAGAAAAGTCTAAATGCATTTTGTTTTTTTACTATAATATCTCTAGAGTAGTACTTAGGGACACTTTTAATCTCATGTGCCATAAACACCAATGTTTATATAACTGTGCATGTACAAATATTGAAATAGTAGAGAATGTTAAATATCTAGGTATTTTTATAGATGAGCACTTGAAATGGGAACCACAAATAAGTCATTTATCGGGTAAATTAAGAAAAATTACTATGGATTGTATTTTTTAAGAGATCATGTAAAAAGTGAGTATTTAAAAAAAGTTTATATATCCTGGTTTGAAAGTGTATTAAAATATGGTATTATACATTTTGGTGGCACTTACAAAACCCTTTTGAGGCCAGTGAGCATGTGTCAGCGGCACGCTCTAAGGACAACATTTAATTTAAAGCGGTCAGATAGCATGTCTCATCATCTATTTTTGGAAAATAATTTATTGACTTTTGATCAGTTGCATGTATATAGCATTTTAATGTACATAAAAAAATATTGTAGTTTGTTTGATGTAAAACCTGTCAGTAGAGTTACACGGTCAGCACAATACACTCTTCTGAAAGAAAACTTTTTTGCCAAAGAAACAAGCTTACATCAATTTTGTGCAATTGGACCAAAGTATTTTAATTTATTTATTCAGTCGTATGGAAACCAAGTGTTGTTTGATAGCAGAGCAGCATTTAAACATAAAGCACGTCAGCATGTTTTAAATTACAATGATTTAATGAAGCGCTGTTTTGGTTTCCGTCGCTCGGTTCCGCTGCTTTTTGCCACCCAATGGTCCTGAGCCGTCCACGATTTTCGCCCATTGAATGCGCGGTCCAGTTATACTTAGTCCGAGGGTACGACCTGCTGCTGCAAGACCGACCGGACAACCAGGCGGGCGGCGTCGCTGTGTACGTGGACTCTGCCCTCTCCTACTCTCACCGCCCCATCCTCCTACCGACCGCCGAAGTTATCAGCGTCGATTTAGATTTATCTTTCCGCAATAAAAAAATTAAACTTTCTCTCTTCGGTATTTATAGGCAATGTAAATTCACGTATAATCAATTTAAATCAGATTTTGAAAATCTTTTAAATAATACCAACAACCCGACTATTTTTATTGGAGATTTTAAGTTATGTTTACTTAAAAATACAGGTTCAAAATCGTTTTATTTAAACCTAATTTCTTCATATGGGTTTAAAAGCTTTGTTAATGAACCCACAAGAGTTTTTAATGGATCTGTATCTTGCATTGACCATTTGCTCATTAGAAATTCAACTATGTTAGAGTTTAAACACAATGTTGATAAAATAAATATAACAGATCATTATGGTATTAGTGTGTGTTTTTATTGTAACGAAACAGTTTCTGGAGATAAGTTTTACAAGTTTCTTGATAAGGATTTGTTTCGTAGAAAACTTTTATTATCTAATTGGGATTCTGTTATAAGAAGTAGTGATGTAAATATTTGTGTTAATAACTTTTATAAGATATACGAGGAATGTCATAGTAGTTCTTGTTACTTGAAAAAGATAAATAGTAAAAATAGGAAAAGAAGTGAGTGGGTAAACATGTACCTAATTAATTTGATCAATAGAAAAAATAACTTGTATAAAATTTATTCTAAGAATAGAGAAAATGTACAGTTGGGAATACAATACAAAGCGTTTTCGAGGATGGTTTGTAAAAAAATAAGACAAGCGAAAATTAATTATTATTCTGGGCTTATAGAAAACTCTAATGGTGACTCTAAGGCATATTGGAATGTCATTAAAAAATAGTTAAGAGCAAGAAAAAGTCTTTCAGTAGTTTTAAGGTTGATGATGTACTTTTACAGTGTGAAGGGAATGAGTTAAAAATCGCCAACGCATTTAATGAATACTTTGTAAATATTGTTCCTAAATTAAAACAGCATAATTTTGGGTATGATTTGTTTGTTGAAGATAATAACCAGTATGAAGTTTATTTAAGTGACTTTGGTGTTAAAGATCAAGATGTAATTGATGTTATAAAGAGTATGAAAAATAAGCATAGTGTAGGAATAGATGGAATTAGCATTTATGACATAAAAAATAATCTGGATGTTTTTGCTCCTTTGATTTGTAAAATCTTTAGACAATCATTAGTTCAAGGTGTTTTTCCTGATGAGTTCAAGGTGGCCTCTGTTGTGCCTATATATAAGGCAGGTGATGTAACAGATGTTTGTTCCTATCGCCCCATATCTGTATTAAACACTATAGCTAAAATTTTTGAGTCTGTTGTAAAGAAAAAACTTTTAGAATATTTTCATAGTAACTCCTTATTTTCTGATAATCAGTATGGGTTCTTGCCAGACAGAGGGACAGACCTTGCTATAGATCGACATGTTAGAGAAATTGTAAGTTCTGTGGATAAGCGTAAATACACTTTGTCTCTTTATCTAGACTTTCAAAAAGCTTTTGATGTATTAGATCATAGAATGTTATTTAGTAAGTTTAAGAAATATGGTATTGGTAGCACAGCATTGAAATGGTTAATTTCTTTTTGCAGTTATAGAAAACAAGTTGTAAAAATAAATAGTTTCTCAAGTAATGTTCTACATTTACAATATGGCACACCACAAGGAGGCGTGTTAGGGCCTGTAATCTTTTTGATCTATGTTAACGACCTGTTAAACTTGGACTTAAACTCTCAAATATATGCCTATGCTGATGATACAGCTCTTGTCTGTTCATCATATAATAAAAATTCACTGAAATTGCATGTAAATAGTGATCTTGAAAAAATTTCAAAATGGTTGATAGATAATAAGTTATTAATCAATTCAGAAAAGTCTAAATGCATTTTGTTTTTTTACTATAATATCTCTAGAGTAGTACTTAGGGACACTTTTAATCTCATGTGCCATAAACACCAATGTTTATATAACTGTGCATGTACAAATATTGAAATAGTAGAGAATGTTAAATATCTAGGTATTTTTATAGATGAGCACTTGAAATGGGAACCACAAATAAGTCATTTATCGGGTAAATTAAGAAAAATTACTATGGATTGTATTTTTTAAGAGATCATGTAAAAAGTGAGTATTTAAAAAAAGTTTATATATCCTGGTTTGAAAGTGTATTAAAATATGGTATTATACATTTTGGTGGCACTTACAAAACCCTTTTGAGGCCAGTGAGCATGTGTCAGCGGCACGCTCTAAGGACAACATTTAATTTAAAGCGGTCAGATAGCATGTCTCATCATCTATTTTTGGAAAATAATTTATTGACTTTTGATCAGTTGCATGTATATAGCATTTTAATGTACATAAAAAAAATATTGTAGTTTGTTTGATGTAAAACCTGTCAGTAGAGTTACACGGTCAGCACAATACACTCTTCTGAAAGAAAACTTTTTTGCCAAAGAAACAAGCTTACATCAATTTTGTGCAATTGGACCAAAGTATTTTAATTTATTTATTCAGTCGTATGGAAACCAAGTGTTGTTTGATAGCAGAGCAGCATTTAAACATAAAGCACGTCAGCATGTTTTAAATTACAATGATTTAATGAAGCGCTGTTTTGGTTTCCGTCGCTCGGTTCCGCTGCTTTTTGCCACCCAATGGTCCTGAGACGTCCACGATTTTCGCCCATTGAATGCGCGGTCCAGTTATACTTAGTCCGAGGGTACGACCTGCTGCTGCAAGACCGACCGGACAACCAGGCGGGCGGCGTCGCTGTGTACGTGGACTCTGCCCTCTCCTACTCTCACCGCCCCATCCTCCTACCGACCGCCGAAGTTATCAGCGTCGATTTAGATTTATCTTTCCGCAATAAAAAAATTAAACTTTCTCTCTTCGGTATTTATAGGCAATGTAAATTCACGTATAATCAATTTAAATCAGATTTTGAAAATCTTTTAAATAATACCAACAACCCGACTATTTTTATTGGAGATTTTAAGTTATGTTTACTTAAAAATACAGGTTCAAAATCGTTTTATTTAAACCTAATTTCTTCATATGGGTTTAAAAGCTTTGTTAATGAACCCACAAGAGTTTTTAATGGATCTGTATCTTGCATTGACCATTTGCTCATTAGAAATTCAACTATGTTAGAGTTTAAACACAATGTTGATAAAATAAATATAACAGATCATTATGGTATTAGTGTGTGTTTTTATTGTAACGAAACAGTTTCTGGAGATAAGTTTTACAAGTTTCTTGATAAGGATTTGTTTCGTAGAAAACTTTTATTATCTAATTGGGATTCTGTTATAAGAAGTAGTGATGTAAATATTTGTGTTAATAACTTTTATAAGATATACGAGGAATGTCATAGTAGTTCTTGTTACTTGAAAAAGATAAATAGTAAAAATAGGAAAAGAAGTGAGTGGGTAAACATGTACCTAATTAATTTGATCAATAGAAAAAATAACTTGTATAAAATTTATTCTAAGAATAGAGAAAATGTACAGTTGGGAATACAATACAAAGCGTTTTCGAGGATGGTTTGTAAAAAAATAAGACAAGCGAAAATTAATTATTATTCTGGGCTTATAGAAAACTCTAATGGTGACTCTAAGGCATATTGGAATGTCATTAAAAAAATAGTTAAGAGCAAGAAAAAGTCTTTCAGTAGTTTTAAGGTTGATGATGTACTTTTACAGTGTGAAGGAATGAGTTAAAAATCGCCAACGCATTTAATGAATACTTTGTAAATATTGTTCCTAAATTAAAACAGCATAATTTTGGGTATGATTTGTTTGTTGAAGATAATAACCAGTATGAAGTTTATTTAAATGACTTTGGTGTTAAAGATCAAGATGTAATTGATGTTATAAAGAGTATGAAAAATAAGCATAGTGTAGGAATAGATGGAATTAGCATTTATGACATAAAAAATAATCTGGATGTTTTTGCTCCTTTGATTTGTAAAATCTTTAGACAATCATTAGTTCAAGGTGTTTTTCCTGATGAGTTCAAGGTGGCCTCTGTTGTGCCTATATATAAGGCAGGTGATGTAACAGATGTTTGTTCCTATCGCCCCATATCTGTATTAAACACTCTAGCTAAAATTTTTGAGTCTGTTGTAAAGAAAAAACTTTTAGAATATTTTCATAGTAACTCCTTATTTTCTGATAATCAGTATGGGTTCTTGCCAGACAGAGGGACAGACCTTGCTATAGATCGACATGTTAGAGAAATTGTAAGTTCTGTGGATAAGCGTAAATACACTTTGTCTCTTTATCTAGACTTTCAAAAAGCTTTTGATGTATTAGATCATAGAATATTATTTAGTAAGTTTAAGAAATATGGTATTGGTAGCACAGCATTGAAATGGTTAATTTCTTTTTGCAGTTATAGAAAACAAGTTGTAAAAATAAATAGTTTCTCAAGTAATGTTCTACATTTACAATATGGCACACCACAAGGAGGCGTGTTAGGGCCTGTAATCTTTCTGATCTATGTTAACGACCTGTTAAACTTGGACTTAAACTCTCAAATATATGCCTATGCTGATGATACAGCTCTTGTCTGTTCATCATATAATAAAAATTCACTGAAATTGCATGTAAATAGTGATCTTGAAAAAATTTCAAAATGGTTGATAGATAATAAGTTATTAATCAATTCAGAAAAGTCTAAATGCATTTTGTTTTTTTACTATAATATCTCTAGAGTAGTACTTAGGGACACTTTTAATCTCATGTGCCATAAACACCAATGTTTATATAACTGTGCATGTACAAATATTGAAATAGTAGAGAATGTTAAATATCTAGGTATTTTTATAGATGAGCACTTGAAATGGGAACCACAAATAAGTCATTTATCGGGTAAATTAAGAAAAATTACTATGGATTGTATTTTTTAAGAGATCATGTAAAAAGTGAGTATTTAAAAAAAGTTTATATATCCTGGTTTGAAAGTGTATTAAAATATGGTATTATACATTTTGGTGGCACTTACAAAACCCTTTTGAGGCCAGTGAGCATGTGTCAGCGGCACGCTCTAAGGACAACATTTAATTTAAAGCGGTCAGATAGCATGTCTCATCATCTATTTTTGGAAAATAATTTATTGACTTTTGATCAGTTGCATGTATATAGCATTTTAATGTACATAAAAAAAATATTGTACTTTGTTTGATGTAAAACCTGTCAGTAGAGTTACACGGTCAGCACAATACACTCTTCTGAAAGAAAACTTTTTTGCCAAAGAAACAAGCTTACATCAATTTTGTGCAATTGGACCAAAGTATTTTAATTTATTTATTCAGTCGTATGGAAACCAAGTGTTGTTTGATAGCAGAGCAGCATTTAAACATAAAGCACGTCAGCATGTTTTAAATTACAATGATTTAATGAAGCGCTGTTTTGGTTTCCGTCGCTCGGTTCCGCTGCTTTTTGCCACCCAATGGTCCTGAGACGTCCACGATTTTCGCCCATTGAATGCGCGGTCCAGTTATACTTAGTCCGAGGGTACGACCTGCTGCTGCAAGACCGACCGGACAACCAGGCGGGCGGCGTCGCTGTGTACGTGGACTCTGCCCTCTCCTACTCTCACCGCCCCATCCTCCTACCGACCGCCGAAGTTATCAGCGTCGATTTAGATTTATCTTTCCGCAATAAAAAAATTAAACTTTCTCTCTTCGGTATTTATAGGCAATGTAAATTCACGTATAATCAATTTAAATCAGATTTTGAAAATCTTTTAAATAATACCAACAACCCGACTATTTTTATTGGAGATTTTAAGTTATGTTTACTTAAAAATACAGGTTCAAAATCGTTTTATTTAAACCTAATTTCTTCATATGGGTTTAAAAGCTTTGTTAATGAACCCACAAGAGTTTTTAATGGATCTGTATCTTGCATTGACCATTTGCTCATTAGAAATTCAACTATGTTAGAGTTTAAACACAATGTTGATAAAATAAATATAACAGATCATTATGGTATTAGTGTGTGTTTTTATTGTAACGAAACAGTTTCTGGAGATAAGTTTTACAAGTTTCTTGATAAGGATTTGTTTCGTAGAAAACTTTTATTATCTAATTGGGATTCTGTTATAAGAAGTAGTGATGTAAATATTTGTGTTAATAACTTTTATAAGATATACGAGGAATGTCATAGTAGTTCTTGTTACTTGAAAAAGATAAATAGTAAAAATAGGAAAAGAAGTGAGTGGGTAAACATGTACCTAATTAATTTGATCAATAGAAAAAATAACTTGTATAAAATTTATTCTAAGAATAGAGAAAATGTACAGTTGGGAATACAATACAAAGCGTTTTCGAGGATGGTTTGTAAAAAAATAAGACAAGCGAAAATTAATTATTATTCTGGGCTTATAGAAAACTCTAATGGTGACTCTAAGGCATATTGGAATGTCATTAAAAAAATAGTTAAGAGCAAGAAAAAGTCTTTCAGTAGTTTTAAGGTTGATGATGTACTTTTACAGTGTGAAGGGAATGAGTTAAAAATCGCCAACGCATTTAATGAATACTTTGTAAATATTGTTCCTAAATTAAAACAGCATAATTTTGGGTATGATTTGTTTGTTGAAGATAATAACCAGTATGAAGTTTATTTAAATGACTTTGGTGTTAAAGATCAAGATGTAATTGATGTTATAAAGAGTATGAAAAATAAGCATAGTGTAGGAATAGATGGAATTAGCATTTATGACATAAAAAATAGTCTGGATGTTTTTGCTCCTTTGATTTGTAAAATCTTTAGACAATCATTAGTTCAAGGTGTTTTTCCTGATGAGTTCAAGGTGGCCTCTGTTGTGCCTATATATAAGGCAGGTGATGTAACAGATGTTTGTTCCTATCGCCCCATATCTGTATTAAACACTATAGCTAAAATTTTTGAGTCTGTTGTAAAGAAAAAACTTTTAGAATATTTTCATAGTAACTCCTTATTTTCTGATAATCAGTATGGGTTCTTGCCAGACAGAGGGACAGACCTTGCTATAGATCGACATGTTAGAGAAATTGTAAGTTCTGTGGATAAGCGTAAATACACTTTGTCTCTTTATCTAGACTTTCAAAAAGCTTTTGATGTATTAGATCATAGAATATTATTTAGTAAGTTTAAGAAATATGGTATTGGTAGCACAGCATTGAAATGGTTAATTTCTTTTTGCAGTTATAGAAAACAAGTTGTAAAAATAAATAGTTTCTCAAGTAATGTTCTACATTTACAATATGGCACACCACAAGGAGGCGTGTTAGGGCCTGTAATCTTTTTGATCTATGTTAACGACCTGTTAAACTTGGACTTAAACTCTCAAATATATGCCTATGCTGATGATACAGCTCTTGTCTGTTCATCATATAATAAAAATTCACTGAAATTGCATGTAAATAGTGATCTTGAAAAAATTTCAAAATGGTTGATAGATAATAAGTTATTAATCAATTCAGAAAAGTCTAAATGCATTTTGTTTTTTTACTATAATATCTCTAGAGTAGTACTTAGGGACACTTTTAATCTCATGTGCCATAAACACCAATGTTTATATAACTGTGCATGTACAAATATTGAAATAGTAGAGAATGTTAAATATCTAGGTATTTTTATAGATGAGCACTTGAAATGGGAACCACAAATAAGTCATTTATCGGGTAAATTAAGAAAAATTACTATGGATTGTATTTTTTAAGAGATCATGTAAAAAGTGAGTATTTAAAAAAAGTTTATATATCCTGGTTTGAAAGTGTATTAAAATATGGTATTATACATTTTGGTGGCACTTACAAAACCCTTTTGAGGCCAGTGAGCATGTGTCAGCGGCACGCTCTAAGGACAACATTTAATTTAAAGCGGTCAGATAGCATGTCTCATCATCTATTTTTGGAAAATAGTTTATTGACTTTTGATCAGTTACATGTATATAGCATTTTAATGTACATAAAAAAATATTGTAGTTTGTTTGATGTAAAACCTGTCAGTAGAGTTACACGGTCAGCACAATACACTCTTCTGAAAGAAAACTTTTTTGCCAAAGAAACAAGCTTACATCAATTTTGTGCAATTGGACCAAAGTATTTTAATTTATTTATTCAGTCGTATGGAAACCAAGTGTTGTTTGATAGCAGAGCAGCATTTAAACATAAAGCACGTCAGCATGTTTTAAATTACAATGCTTGAATTATTATAAATAGGCTACAGTAAATTTTTATTGCATGGTTTTTGTGCATTGCATAAGTTAGGAAATGCTGGATAGTTTATGTATCTAACTGAAATTTTTCTCCAACATTTGTGTCACAGAAGTATTTATGAATGTGCATGCATTGTGAGCTATGTATTATTTATTAATAAGTGCATGTTTTATTTATACGCATTTGTGTGTGGAATAAATTTGTCAAATGTCTTAGCCACACAATGAGATTGTAATGTACTGTTATGTGTGTGATGCAAACTTGGTGAAACAAAATAAGGAGAAGCATGAACAATTTCTAGGTTGCCAGATAGTATTTTCTGTATTAACAAAATATGTAATTTTTTCCCGCACGTGCCCTATGAGGCATATGGGAACTTGTAATTACAATAATTTTTGAGAAAATAAAGATGTTTTGAACTTGAACTTGAACACACACACACACACACACACACACACACACACACACACACATATATATATATATATATATATATATATATATATATATATATATATAAACAGTAGTTTTAAAAATAATACATGGTATAAATTAAGAAAATATCGAGATGCTTGATGAGCTCAGATGAGAACCAATCCGGAGGGACACTGCAATGTTGGAATGAGCAGAAACATGGCGAAAGCCCACGCTTTTATAATAATAAAAAAAAAATTGTAACTTAAGTATGTTTTTCTGTTAATAAGAGATAAATAATACTTATTTACGGAACAACTCATTTTTCTGTCAATTAAATATTTAACGATACTATGATGGCCTTATTACAAAAAAAAACTTTTAATTAACATATCTAACTGCAATTTCAAGCATGTTTTTATCAATACACAAATAAAGTAGTTAGAAGAGATAGCATACTACGTATTACAAAGTTTTAGAGCTTACCTACTTTTCGACTATATACATTTTTTAAATAGATGCTATTTAATTCTTTAGAGAATGTGCACATAGTCATAGAGGTAAGTTTTGGATTGGAAGAATCCTTTTTTTTACGTTTGAACGCCATTGAGGTGAATGCTGTAAGAGTTTATGAAAATTAATGTAATAGTTAGTTGGCAATTTAGATCTAAAGAAGAAAACCATATTAAAAATGAACAAACAAATTATATATTAAACATAAAAAAACTTTTAATTTTTGATTATTTATTTTGCACTTTAATGTCAATTTAAGATTTTAAAACTAAGGAAATTTTTTATTCGACAAATTTAAGTCGTTACTGATGTAAGAAAATACATATATAAAAACAATAATAACGAAGCAAACATTTATTTTATACCCAGTTAAATATTGAATTTCTTTTGTTTATTTTTTATATATAGACTACTTCTGTCGTAAAATTTATGCGATGGTCTAGTCTCTAGCTTTGTCATGCCAATAAACCCATGCCTGAAATGCATTAGTCAGATGAACAAATTTCATGAGGTTCATATATCTACGAATATATACACTGACAATACTTTATACAAATTGTACGTCTAATATAATTTAGAAGCGCAGAACAATAGATAACATTGTAACTCAAATTTTTTACCCCAGAGGAACAAGTTTATCTGTCTGTGATGACACAAGTTTGTAATGCATCCTCTTAAAGTTGCTGACTGTAGAATTTTTTTAAAGAATTTAAATTTTTTTTAAGTAAACCGGCTTGATTTACACTACGTTGTAAATGAGTTATCTACTTACATTTCGAGTAAATATAGCTCTGATGAAATATTCTATGATACATTGTTGTAAAATGTATTACATAAGACATTATACGTAAATACATAATACATTATTTCTTAATACATTACATTGTATAATACAAATACCCCCGTCGCAGCAGACCTGCGTACTCAGTGAATTTCCAAATAAGTAGTGTTAATAATTAACACTACTTATTTGGAAATTCACTTAAATATTAAAAACATTAACGGATTACTTATCTGGTCATAATTATTATGACCAGATAAATCAGTAAACCAAATATCATCACAAGCTCATAAATAGGGAAATAAATGTCTATTCTCCTTATGATAAATGTAGGGAAAGAGTATGCAGGTATGCTGCCATGGGGAACACTAAAAATAGGTTTTTAGCATAAAAAAAATTATTTCGACCATATGAAGCCATATACTATGTTTCATCAATATCTGTCCATTGCTAAAGGAGTTTGCCTATTCTCCATGATTAACATGGAAAAAGAGTATGCAGGTTTGCTGCCATGATAAGCACAAAAACCAAGATTTTTAACCATGAATGGATGAGTCTCAACCAAATGAAGCTGAATACCAAGTTTCATCCAAAAACATTGGTTAATAAGTGAAATATTTACACATCCTTATTCTCCATAAGATTAACATTGGAGCCTCAAAATTCAACGTCCTGTCTTTAGACTTTTTAATATCTCGGTAACCAATGTAGATAGAGCAAAGCTTCAAAATACTAAATTGTGTGTTTTATTGAGCTAAATCCAATGGTCAAAAAAATTCAAAATTTTTAAAAATTACATATGGAAAATTCAAAAAACCCATTTTTGGGGTACAAAACCCCCGAAAACTTATGTCTGGTTTACGAACTCATCCGAATAAACGTAGGATTACACATCTCTACCAAATTTGGTGTCGATCGGACCGTTTTTACGAGAGTTATCGTGCCTAGGAACACATACATACATATATATATATATATATATATATATATATATATATATATATATATATATATATATATATATATATATATAATATATATATAAATTTTAATGACTATTATTTTTGGTTTCTGGGCACCTAAAAACGAAAAAGTAACATGGTCCCGGGCTTAGGTCTTACCATGAGACCTACGGCAATAGCTTATTCCCTATGGGAAATTCGCTAAAAAGACATATATATCTTTAATTATAAATGTATTTGATGATAAAATAAATTTCATAAATTTACCCTTAAAAGTTAATTTCATTTAAACTGAATTTAGCGAACTAATTATAATATTTGCATACGAATTGCAATCTTAACTCAACTTTCTACTTACCTACACGCCTATACTAAATAATATTTTTGCCACGAACGATAAATAATACTTTCATATTTTCACAATTATACTTTCATATTACTGTTTAATTATTATACTTAATATTACTGTCATGTTATAATTATCATAGCATAATGGACAAAATGCAATTTTGAACGTAACTTTGTGTTTTAAGGGTTAAGATTTAAATATTTTTACTCGGTTCAAATACTGTGGAGCGTAATTAAGTTAAAATATACGCTAATAGACTAATTTATTAAGTTATATAAAGCAAAACTCAATTTTTTTGGGTAGAATTAATAGGTTTATATTGAGGGAGTTTTAGTTCAAAGAGTGTCAATCCAATGAACTGTGGAATTACTGATGTTAAACCAAACTGCTGCATATTGGTGTCATTTCTTTATTGCTCAAAATGAAAGTACCGAGTTCATTCTAAAGCAATTTGATTTAACACCATTTTAAATTTTCTTATTAAAGCAAACAAGTAATTAAAAGTATTATTTTATAGTTTTATTAAAAAATAAATTATTAATATTTAATATACATTGCGTCCAGCATCAAACTTTAATGAAAATTTTCCAGTGCATTCATGAAATCAAAATAAACCTAAAGTTCACATAAACATACATCCTAAAATGCTTCCTTAAGCCGCTAGCAACTATTTAATTATTCCACTTAATAATTTATATTTCTGTAACGGGGGTTGTATTGAGTGCATATTTTTTATATTCATCTTTATTACAAAATTTCCATAAAAAAAATGCCAATGTGTATTTTTTATTACGGCCATTAAACATTTTTTTTCAACTCATCTAAAACATCTAAAAAAACACGGTAAATTTACGTTGTTTTATGTGGTCTAAAACGGTTTTAGAAGTCACAAGAAACTTAAAAAATTAAAATATTTTAACAATGATATCAAACTTGTAATCATCACTTGTATTTGACAACAAATAACAGTGTTATTATGATTTTTCTATTAAAATATCCCACATTTGCATTACTCTGTTGTTTGTTGTCAAGTCTTTAAAAATTCCTCATAATTGTTTAGATAATGTAATTTGTTAACTTTTGGTCTCTTGTAATATTTTTACAAAATTTTATTTTTTTGAGATACAGTATTTGAGTATAAAATTTAAAAATGACCACTATTTTGAAATTATACAAGGATGAAAAATAACCTTTTCCAAATAAAGAACATTTTAACATGAACATTGGGATAAAGGTACATGCCAACTATGAACTCTATACGACTACCCGTTATGGAATTAAAAATAATTATGTGTAAAAATAAAATGGCGTCTAGCGGCTTAACGAACCATTTTAGGACATATGTTTATAAATAAATAAATAAAAAGGCCTTTATTCATGAGCGTTTCTCAGTACAATGTCTGCTTTACAGAATAACTCAAGTCAAAAATAAAAATACAATACTCTAAAACTAACACAAAAATAAAATTATATTTCAAGGATACGAATTTGACAAGAAACAATTTTTTACATGCCTTTTGAAAGCTGTGGGTGGTAAGAGGTGTAGGTCACTTTGGAGGTCATTGAAGGTTGTTGGTCCAAAATAGGAAAAACTTTTCCTACCGGCCTCAAACCTGACTTTTGGAAAATGCAAGCGGTTGTCCTGTCGAGTACTTCACAGAGCGACATGTCTCCGTGTAACAAGCCTTTCAAGTAGGTAGTGCGGCTCCTGCTGAGCCAATACCTGGTGGACAAGTTTGAAAGTTTGCATTTTGCAAACAATAGCTGGCGGCAAAATACCAGCAGCATCGCAAAAGGTGGACATTTGGTCAGGTCTACAAAGATTGTAGACGAAACGCACGTCAGTGTTTTGTAGCTTCTGGATTCGGTGCATTTCTTCTTTAGCAATGCTATTTCCAAAAGCAGGAAGACAGTAGTATAGCACTGAAAAAATAAATTATTTAACAAGTTGTAGTTTCACAGCAACTGGTAGGACGGATCTGAACATGTACAGACCTCGCAGCCTTCCCAAAGCCAGTTTGGAGATGTAGGTGATATGGTCAGTGAGCTCGCTATCAAGTACAACGCCCAAACTCTTGACAGAATATGTCAGCTTCAGAAATTCCCCTTCAAGTTTTATTTGCACATCTCCATCAACGATGCTTTGAATAATGTTGGGCGTTGCAATATGGATTAGCCTACTCTGCACTTCTCAGAGTTCAACTTGAGACCATGTCTCAATGACCATTCACCTACACTCGCAAGATCAGAGTTAATTTTCTCTAGAGCTTGCCCAATCAAATTAGGCTCGTAGGAAAAGTGCAGTTGGCAATCGTCAGCGTAAGCGTGAACATTGCAGTAACGCACACAACTGGCAAAATCAGCAGTGTATAAGGATGGGACCCAGACAACTCCCCTGCGGTACCCCCCTTGGCTTTGCAAGGGGAGATGAAAAATCTGTGCCCATTCTAGTCACCTGACATCTTTTTTCTAAATAGGATCTGATCCAAGTGACTGCACTTTCCTGAAAACCAAAATATTTCAGCTTTGCTTGTAACAAACTGTGGCTTATGGAATCGAAGGCCTGCGAATAATCGAGCATGATAAGAAAGATACACCTGCCTCCGTCCCTAGCCCCAAACAAGTCAGAAAACATATTCACCAATGCTGTGCATGTGCTATGATTTGTTCTAAATCCAGACTGTAAACTCGGGAGTAGGCTTTCTTTTTGTATCTTTTTGTATGAATTCAACTACCTTAGACAATTGCCGGAAGTACAGAAATATTTCTTTATTCATAAACAGTTGAAGGATTTGTAGTTTTTAGCATTGTGTAAATTATACTTTCTTTCTATGCAATCGGAAACATGCCAGTTAGTAAAAATCCATTCATCATAGAAGTTATGGCACCGATGGCAAAGGGGCTAACAGCCTTTATCATCAAAATATTCAATTTGTCAATACCAACCGCTCTGGAAGTTATCTCGTTTATAGCTGCTTTTATCTCTCTCTCAGAAACCTTTCTAAAAACAAAGCTATTTTTATAGTGACCTCTTTCATTACTGTAGACACTGATCACCTCTGTATCTGCCTCATAAAATGACCCCATATTAACAAAATAATCATTCAGTTCATTGACTGCAAATTTTTCAGGAAGTGTATAATTTCTTCTTTTACCTTCAATTTCACTCTGTTTCAGGCATTTCCTGAACGCTCTACTATCCTTAAAGTCCGTCACTTTCTTTGCAAAGAAGCATTTTTGCCTGCCTTATTGCTCCATTTAGCGTGTTTCTTACTTTCTTATATTCGGTCCAATCACATTTTATTTGAGAACTTTCTTCTCAATTTGTTTTTTTCCATTTTTTTATAAAATAATTTTTTCATTTCTCCATGGCGATTTTCTTTTACTTACTCTTTTTGTTACTACTGGTGCTAAAGTATCATAAACATTTCGTATATTTGAAGTGATAAATTCATTCTTGTTATCTACTCCATCCATCTTATAAACACTCTTCCACTCAACTCCAGCTAGCATGTTAAGTGCATCGGAAATATTCACCTTTGAAAAATCTCTATAAGTAACATATTTTGCAGTAACTTTTTGTCTTTTGTATTTAAGCTAACAAAAAAACCAGTTTAGGGACAGTTATCCTCATGTTTCTGCAATCCAAAATGCTAGAAGCATCAACTACACCACACTTTTCTATTTTCATGACTTTATTGTTAATTATATGGTCAATTAAAGTGGCTGATCTGGTAGTTACTCGAGTTAGTTCAGAGATTTGCTGTACTGCATTGTATATTTTTAAAAGTCTTCGGAAATATTTTGCTTCATTACAGGTATTTGACAATAAATCAATATTTGTATCTCCCTGACATAAGACGGAATCTACTTCAGTTGCCTTGTCCATAAACAATGCCTGAAACAAGGAACCGAAGCAGTTGTAACTAACATGTGGTGGTCTGTACACGATGGCACTACCGATTTTGGCCCCTCTCGTTTTCAGG
The DNA here is from genome assembly GCA_030545055.2 of Neoaliturus tenellus. NCBI lineage: Eukaryota > Metazoa > Arthropoda > Insecta > Hemiptera > Cicadellidae > Neoaliturus > Neoaliturus tenellus. Next base: position 194,841,728 of record CM061532.1, read on the forward strand.
ACCACAGAGATAAATTCTATGCATGGGTCCAGGTAAGATTGAGAATCTCATAAACCAAACCTTCTTTGATATAGAGACCAATACCGCCTCCACCTTTAGCGGTTCTATCAGCTCTGAGAAAAGTGTAGCCAGGTATCTCATTGAGGTCGGAGGGGATGCTAGGATTAAGCCAAGCTTCTGATACGCCAAAAACATCGAAACTAAAGTCATTAATCAGTGCACACATCTCCACAAAACCTGTATTAAGAGACACATGTTTAAATGTGCAAAAATCAGGTTTGTGCTAGACCGTTTCCTGACTTCCGGGGAGAGACCAATTCCAAGCCCTCCTTTGCAGCAGGGAGAGCCGCAGGCACCGGGTCTCCCTCCAGTGCCAATGGGACGTACTCTTGGATGGCATTAACAACCGAACTCTCAGCAAAGCGGAGAGCCCCCGGTACCACCGCCTCAAATAAAGAAGTCAGTCGTGATACGCCAATCCTGTTGAGATGTCTTCCATCACGGGCAAGGTGTCTGCGCGTGACCCAACAGTTGTAGTCTATTCTTCATATGAACTTTTTGTTTATATTTGCTTGTTGAATAATATGGAAGAGTTTGTAAAGGTTGAATCAGGACACCCTGTATATACATTATATAGAGTTATTCAGTTGACATATTGCGGTGACTATAATATTATTTTATTTTGGATTAATGTTTTATTTTGCCCTCTTCTTCTATGTTGATTTTATATGTTATGTACAGTATCAGTTGTTTTGTGTTTAAAAGATACATTAAATAATCAACAGTTTAATATTACAACCAATTAAACAACAATTTTTCAACCAGCTACTATTTTTAACTTTTTTAGGAATGTAAAAAAATCACCTAGAAAACATTGAAATTAAACAGTGACGAACAAAGACGAAAATGTCAATTATGGGTGGAAAAGTCTGAAAACGGTATAATATCTTTAAAAGTATTTAAGTAATAAAACTCAAACTTTACAAATGGGTTTTGAGTAACAAGGCCTATTTCTTAAACGACTTATTGTCCTTGGACCTCTAAAGAGGGACGGTGCACAAGGAGTCAGAAGAAAATCTTAATGTAAGCATAGGTCAATTTGTACATAAAATAAAAGGTCTCTAAGAAAAGAGAACAATGCCGAAAATCCTTCCTCAAAAGGATGATCGAGTTAAAAAATGATCAAACTTTGCTTTAAAATCATATAACTGAAAACATAAAATGCCCTCGACAATTTGAGGTGGGGTTTGTAGCAAATTGCTCAGAATGACAAGTCCATTAATATGGTGTATAACATGACGTAGCCCAATTCAGTTTCCCTGACAACCTTTGGGACGTCCACTAGGGACGTCCCAAAGGAAGTCTTGTTAAAAACTTCATTTGCCTACGTCATATAATACATCATTTTAAAGGGTTGTGCTATCTGATCAGTTTGCTACAAACACGAGCTCAAAAGGAAGAGTGGATCAGGAGTTTTGATTTTTTTCAAAGCTTGATCGCATGTCATTTTTGACTCGGTCATCCTTTTGAGGTCGGGTTTATGGAATTATTCTCTATTCTTAGATAACTTACCTTTAATTCGATGTACACATTGACCTATGGTTACATTTAAGATTTTCTTATGAATCCTTTTTGACCACCCCCTCCCACCCGCCCCTCCCTGGAGGTCCAAGGACAATAAGTACTTTAGGAAGTAGTCTTATTCACTCAAAATTAATTTGCAAACTTTTACTTAAAATTTTACTTAAATACTTGTAAAAATATTAAATTGTTTCCAGACCTTTTTTCCACCCTGTACAGTATATTTAAATGTAGTGGTTAACAATTCAGTTCATAGAGTAATAAATATGGATGAGTGTGAAGGAATAAATCATTGATAATTGACAACGATGACATAATGGAACATAAGAACTGTAATGAACTTTCGGCGTGAATTTGTAATGCATATGTAAAGCCCCAATACTGTATTTGTTAAATTAAATAAAATTATAGGTTGTACATTTTCTTAATCAGTTTTAAGAATTAACATTGTTAGTTCGAAATAGTATGGTTTGAGTGTAACTATACTTTTCTTCATTTTCAGAAAGACAACAAAAATATTAATGGAGTTTGTCCTTATCAAATGAAGGAAACTTTCCGTTTTCTATTTAAGTATAACAAATAGTTTATAGCTCGGTATTAAAGTCAGCTTTATAAAGTCTTCTTGTAAAAACGCCGAGTCTCTTGTCAGCCAAAAGTGTAATTAGGGACTAGGAACATAAAGTTGTACATAGAAACCGGCGCCATATGGCAAAAGGAATGTTTACAAACATTTGTCATTTCTGTAAAAGTACGAAAAAGAAAAGTGCTTCTAGGGTAAATCTTCTGAATGATTCTGCCGGTCACTCATCTTAATATAAATGTACGTTTTGGAGGTTGACAACTAAAAGTTGTCAACAATACCCATGTAGATAAATAATAATTGTGAACAACTTTTGATTGACAACGTTTTGAAATTGACATTAAGATGCCTTCTAAAATAACGAATTTATTACAATACGGCCTGAAAAAATTTTTTAAGTACCACCAAAAAATTTCACTGTCTTTTTAAGAACAAAATTTGTTTTTTAAGAACAACCGGGTTGTACCTATGTATTTGTAAGATTAAAGGGGGGGTGGCTTTACTTGTGCCTTGTTTTGATATACAAGGAATGCTGTCTAACAAATGTATGATAATTTGGAACCAACTTATGACTAGGGTACCGTAACTTGTAAATTATTGATTAATGAACAAATAAATGAAAAGTTTTTCACCCATATTATTAGCCGAACAATCAAATTAAGATTTTGAAAAATAAAAAAAGTTTAGAAAAATTCAGGTGTATTCCAGATAATAAAAAAAAATATTAAGCTTTATCGAAGTTTCATGGACATGTTCCGTTTGTAAGCAAACATACGTAAGCACTATGATTTGGATATCGAGGACCTCAAAATTAAGTCATGATATTCCATTGATTAATTTTGGTTTTAGTATAAAGCTATTTTAAGACTGTTCATGGAAATTTTATGCAATTTGACACGTTAATCTACTTAAAAATCTGTGAATTTAATCCTAGCGTTCATAATAAACACGCTCATTTATATTTTAGTACAGGCCTATAACATATAGAATTTGAAATTGATAGGATCACTGGTCACTAGAGATCAGGATTACAACACTTTTTTTCTGTTTCGTAATAAATAAAAACAACTTAATATTAAAATTTTTATCAAGAGATAAAATGTTCATTTTAGGTAATCAACTTTATTACTTTTGTTACATTGTTGTTAAAACTTCGTATCATATATGAGTTTACATTAAAGCATATTTTTAGGGATGTTAAAAAGAATGTACAAAGTTTGCTTTGCTAAACATGTTATTATACCTGAAAATCTGTTAAAGCTCCCTGAACGGGCATAAACCACACTTGCTTACTCTGTTTATTATACCTGCGAGACTATAAAAAGATGATAGTTATATCGCACTGACTCTGGCGATGCTATTAGCATCGTCTTCAAGTTACGGTTTTGAAGAATCCTATTATATTCGCAACTCTTTAGGTATTACCATGGAAACTCATTTGAAATGTTATATTAAAATATAAACAATTTTTACCACTAAAAAATTAAGATAAGGTTTTTAAATCTTGTTTATTATAATTTAGGCCTATCTATTTATATTATTGTGAACTTACGTTTTGAATTGCATTTGAAATTGTTTCAGGTGTGCGTTAAAATTTGGTACCTTCCGATCATGTGAGGTATAAAAAATATCACCTTCAGTACTAAATTAAATGTATTGTTACATATCAAACATCTAACGTAACTAAAAAAAATATCCTTAATAATCTAATAGGCCTAAAACTAGTACGTTATAAAATTCAACTTCCACAAAATGAGAAAAAGAAGTATAAATAATAATTTAAAAGTTGGTTTTTAGTACAGGTTGGTTTGTTTGGATCAATAAAAGAGTAAATTAAACAACATCTATTAACCACGTAAGACAAAGTATCTAAAAGTTTACCAAACCGTATTTTTCAATATCTATACTAATTTAATACGCTAAGAGGTTTTTTGTGTGGAAAAAATCCTCGTACATTTCTCAACGGATTTTTAAGTTTTTGGTGTCGTTGGATAGGGCTTGGCCTGAAGTTGCTTAAGGCAACTAAGCTCTGTACACAATATGGTAGGGCCTATACGAAAAAATAAGTTTGGGACCCATTTTATTAGTGCAACATTAATTTTTTCGATAAGTTCCAAAACGACACAACAACTAACAAAACTACACTTGTTTTATTGGCGGAATTCTATGAAACTGCATGTAAGGCAAAATACTACAAATGCTTTGTAAATTTTTAAGTATATTGAATGAGGGATATAGTGAAATGTTATTTTTTTTTGTCCATGCATCAGTAGCCTATTTTCTTTTATGTTCCAAAAAATCAGGATGCTGTTATAATTACCATACCATAATATTTTGAACGACATTTTTTGTATATGTACTTTAAATAATCTATTAAAACTCACCAAATTGGTGAAGGCCTATTATAGATGTCAAATATATTTTCGTTCTTGAGACCGGTTTCAAATCAACTACGATTCATCATCAGTCATAGTTCTTAGCGAACATTAGTGGTTGTCACAGATAAAAATTTTACAGTTCAAATTTAAAATTTTTAACTGTGACAAGCACTAATGTACGCTAAGAACTATGACTGATGATGAAACAAAGTTGATTTGAAATGCGGTCTCAAAAAAGAAAATATATCTGACATGTATAGGCCTTCATCAATTTGGTGAGTTTTAATAGATAAATAAAGGTGTCAAGGCTCAGCTACACTGTTGAACTTTGAATTAGTTTTATAAAATCTGATGTAGAGCATCAAAGAGAACTGTTAAATTCCTGACAATATGAACAGATTCCTGTGGTTCGTCATTTTTTTAGCTATTTTAATACTCTCCAATCAAATTCTGACCATGTAAAACGTTTTTCAGCTAAAAATGCATACATGAAAATGCATTGCAATCACTACTTAAAAAACATTTGAACACCATTATTTATTGTTTAAATAATATAGATTTAAAAGTGAAGTATTAAAAATAATCATAATTACCGTGATGCACACTTGTATTTTCAAAAGAAGAGATAATGCGTTTTAGCATAATTCTCTTGTATGCGTTTATGCTAAATAAACAATTAAGATTTATACATAATCACAATATCTACCTTACAGGACTTCTAAGTCTATTTTTTATGTTATTTTTCAATTTATTACATGTTTACAGGTTGTTAAACCAGTTTCAAAGAAGCAACAATGGAAAACATATTTATTTCGTTCATTCGTGTTTACAATGCGATTGGATAGGTCAGAGAAACAAACTTAAATAATACATGCACGGAAAATGATTACCAAATAAATCACAATGTATTGAATGAGTCAATGATGCAGTACAATGTCAAGAATAAAAAAGTTTATACAGGTGATTCATCAATTAAAATACTAAAACCAAATCGCAGGTAACCCTGGGCCAAATTTATCACGGAAAGTTACAGTAAAGGTATTTATGAGGAGAGTAAAACGTGTGACTTTTTACTTATTCAGAGGGATTTTTTAAGACTATTAAGTGACAAGTTTTCAATTGCTAAAATCAATGAGTTATACAATTGCATCTGGTGAGTCTAGTGACTGATTTATTTACAACTGATTGGCTATTGATTGATTTACTTAAATATAACTTGAGAGGTAATGATGTTATTTCTGTACCAGGTTAATGGAACGACTTTTGGCAAGCAAAAGAATTAACATTCTGAAAAAATTAAGGAAATTATAAAAAAAATTACAAGAAGGTACTTTCATAATAAAGATATTTTATGATTATCTCTACAAGATTGTTTACTTGAAAGGTTTTCAAGCACTCTTATGTTCTTTTCTGCCATATGAAAACTTCAGTGGCTTAATATTCATAACTGGTTATTATTCATACATTTGATATATTTGTGAGTATATTTTATAAAATATTTGTACATGATAAAAATGGATAGTTGGATTAGTAGTAATTCATCGAAGCTTGCCTATGTTTGTGTTAACACTATTTAGTTAATTATTTACTTAGCGTACGAAATTAGATTATTTGCAAATTAAAGTAGTAGGACCTAATGCTTTTGTGACAGTTTGGAAAATTTAAAATCAAACGAGGAATATTATAATACAATTACAAATGTATAATGTTGAATAATATGTATGTGAAATATAATCCAAATGTAGATTATATTATCAACTAAATATTGCACGCTGGGGACTGATCCATCCGTTTAACTGTGTTTAACCGATAAATGCAATGGGAAAATGATTATACTGTCTGATCAAGTTGTTGAATTCACTACGAAGCTGTTGTTAGTCTCTGTTCAAATAGTAATTTCATTAGTATTAAGATGTCCACTTCAACATAAAATATGTTCTTCACTGATTCCTGTCGTACTAACTTAAGCAAAACAATTAATCATAAGATCTTGATTATCTTAAAAAAATACTATTTTGTTCCTACTTGCATACATTTTTAATGGTATGTCTAGTTCGCCTTTTTTAAACAATACATTATCTACATTACCTTAGGTTTCATGTTTCGAGAACAGATGAAAATCAATCGAAAATACGATAGCAACCAAGAAATAAAAACAAAATAGTCTGATTTATATGTTTTAAACTGAGTTAGTCTTTGTAACTGTTAATTTTAATGTTCAATTTTAACTAATTAAACTACTATTTTACATAAAAAGATTCTCTTTCACTCATGATTTAATTTTTATACTCAAGTCAAGTCATTTCCAAATGTCAGGCTTATTTTATGTCAATCCATTTCCAACCGTGTTTCTCTAAAATAACCTGTATTTTTGCTTACCTACAGATATTAATTACTTTTAAAACAATAGACCTTGTTTTAAACAGAATATTTAGTTTTTACGTTATTTTAAAAAGGTTTAATAAACCATTTCTTAGAGTATAAAATTGCACTTATGAACAAAAATTCGTAGCCAAGCATTCTTCTGCTAGTTCCAATGTTGATTAAAACAATTAAGGTATTGTTTAAATTACGTGAATTGTTGGGATACAAAAATTAAACTAAGTGCAATAATACTGTTAATTAATTTTTTGCAGTGCAGTTTTAATTAAAAGAGGAGATCCCAAGTAAATATTTATGAGGAGTGGGAAAGTTCAAAATTGCCGACGGCCGCAAACAGGCTAACAGCTATAAATATCGGTAATGAATTGTCAACCCGACTGCTTTCTTAATTTATCAACTGTTTACCATGGGATAATTGATGACATAGTTTTCTATTACCTATTAACCTATTAATTGGTTTGCATATACAGCGGGGAGGGGGGGGGGCAAGCATCTGATTAGTAAACTTGTAAAACTGAAAAAACAAGCTCGTTCACTTTGTCCACTAATTAGGCAAAGGTGGCTTCATTCTGGTTTAAATTTAATAAATCACAAGTTGAAAATATAGCATGCTCGTTTATCTCTACAGTTATCAGATGATTTTGTTCTATTTATTAGCCTTAAAATATGTCCATAATGATAACATGGGCAATTTGAAGAGCTGTAAGACGAAATTCCCAGTCATGGGCCCAGTCCATATTTGTAACTTCAATATTAGAATAAAATAAAAATTTGTACGAAATTACATTTATTTAGCATAACAAGAATCATAAACATATGTCTGAATCAAACAAAACAATAATGAAACATTGTCATGTGGTTTAAAACAACATCTGATAATTTAATAATATAAACACATGATCCCAACTTTTTCCCTTTTCCAAGCCATAGTGCTGGGAAGTGTTTTTATCCTCTATTAACATTCAATATATCATATTATAAAAATTATGCACAATGTATTGTCATGTGGAATTACCAGATGATATGTAACAGATAAATAAATAAATATATATATATATACATATATATATATAAACAAAATCGAGTACCAGATTTCCTTAAATAACGTTTTAAAACTTATAATGTTACTTATAATGTTATAATGTAACTTATAACAGAGAAATATATATAGATATATAATAACACACACATATATATATATATATATATATATATATATATATATATATTTCTCTGTTACATATCAGCAGGTAATTCCACATGACAATACATTGTGCATCAATTTTATAATATGATTGGTAACAGTTAGTTGTATTTTTATCGTTTTACTTTAGAACTGTTATTTTTCAATAGAGCATAGGATTGGCTTGATAATATAACAACTGACTTTGAGTCACTGAGACATTATAAGTTTTAAAACGTCATTTAAGGAAATCTGTTACTCGATTTTGTTTGCAGTTTAAATCTCTCCCCCACGCCAAAATTCTCAAGAAGGATCAAATTTTTAAAATGACCAATATCATTAGTAGCCAAGTATACAAGTAATCATTTAAATACCCGGTTTTTTAACGACTATGTCGAAATGATTGCGGATGAAAACACTTGCAATAATTCAATACTAGACTTGAGTGACATTATTTGCTAACCAAGAAGTTATAACTTTCATACCCTAAACACAAAGGAATGCATTTTCCTGAGGCGTGTAAAAGTAAAGCATAAAGTAAAAAGTATAGAAGTACATAATTTTACATTACCAATGCCAAAGATATTTGTATCTCTCAGTTCACTAAAGATTTGCCGGTAATGGACTACTGAAAGGTTTCGATTTACTTCACTTTCTCTCTGAAATTCGTACATCATATAATTTTCTAAGTATTCTTTTGCAATATAGTTTTTAAATGACATACGAAATATTTCTTATCTAAAGGCAACAAAATTATTATATTTATAATGAGTCTTATATACAATGACATTGAAAATTTAATGTGAAAAATAAATCTGATTTTCAATCTGATGCTAATATGATAGGGCCCAATAGGCTAATTTTTTTTTTTTTTTTTTTTTTTTTTTTTTTGTAATTTTACCAACATTTTTTACAGTATCCAGGATGTTTAAGTAAAAACGTTTCTAATGTATTGATTAGACCCACATGCCTCATTTAATTTATGAGGTTAAGCCAGATATTTTATTATTAATTTTTATATTCATAATAATATGTTATATGATGGTTAGGGCAATAATGCTTATACGTGCTTTTTCTCGTCCCTCCAATAGGTGCTTTAAGGCTCTATTATCACTTTCTTGCTAGACTTATATTAAGCTGTGAAAATATTACTGGAGGAAAATTTTAATAAATTTTTGTTAATTTTAATCTTATCTTCTAACTCTAAAACAAGCTCCGTTTGTACGGGCAAAGTTTTTTTTTCGCTCCAAGGATTTTTTATTTTTTTATTGAATATGGGGGTTTTTGCCACCAGAAATCGATTGGAGCTGGTCCCATAGCTGGGAAAATCCGGTTTTTGCGCTAGACCCCTTCAAAGCTCCCATGTTATCCTTATGGAGATTTTTATATTGAACAAAAATCAGCTGATAACTGTAGATAAAATAAACCAATGTATTACATCTTTAACCTGTGGTTTTAGGAAAATCATACCAATGTGTAGCAAACCTTCCGCTTGGCGAGTGAGCGGAGCGAACGAGCTTTGTGTGAGAAACGAAAGCAATAATTTTACCGAGCTTAAGCTCGGTCCCCCTGGTACTAGATATTAAAATGGCTTCCTCCACAATTTATAGACTGAATCAACCTTTTGCACTCTACACATATTCATTTTCCTAATCATTTTTCCGATATTTTTAGGTAATTAAAGCTGGTAATTCACTTTTATTTTCTCTATAAAATTTCGAATACTCACAACATCTGTTATTTTTTATTATTTAATTTTTTATGATTGGGGCGACTACATAAGAAGAGAGGACTGCATATGCTTTATACTATCTATGATTTATAAAATATGATTATTCACTTAATATTTGCAATGAAACCACCTTTTTATGGGTGTACAATCAAAGTTAAATAAGTCTCTGATAAAATTTGTTCTTAGAATTATTTCATTATTATGCATTTTTGTATTACTATCCAAGGCATTGTTAACAGTTCTCCTACTCTTAAAGCCATGTTGCGATTGTTGCGGTCAAGAATATACTTTGATGACGGACTTGAAATGTTATTCAGGATCGTTATTTTATTAACGGCCGGTGATTTCAATTTCGCCACTAGGGAGGACTAACCTAATCTCTGGTCATTATCTCCAAATGGCCAGAAACTTAATCAGCGGTACCGGACCAGTTATGTACTCCCTCTGATTCCTCTAATATCGAATGTACAAGGTGGGATCTAATCCAAAAATTATTCTCGTTGAATGACACGTATAAACAAATAATAAACTCAATATGGTTTTATGTTCACTTCTTAGGGCTACTATTATAATTACTATAAAAGAAAACCAGAGTACCCTTATCATTTTTATTAAATACAATTTCACTAATGCATTTCGGCTCTTAGGCCATGATCACAGTGTTATAGTAAATTATGTAAACAAATAAATAAAAACTAAACTATGTTATCATATGTTAAATAAATTAAATTAAATGTAGACTAGTTGGGATTGGTTTTTGTTTTGAATCACATCTTCTTCCTTACATCTTTGATTTTTTCATATATCGGGTTAACTTTTTGCGTTTGCATGATATTGAGTATGTCTGAATTATTATTCTGGGCATTTAGATAGATATGCATTTCTTCTTTGATATTCATTTTTTCTCCTTTTCTTGCAATATCTAATATTTCTAATCTTTCATCTATGTTGCCGTAATCGTGGTCAGATTCTAATATGTGCTCTGCGAACATCGATCTTTGTGTTGTCTTATTGTTCGATCTGATGGCTTGGATGTGTTCTTTATATCGGCATAAAAAGTTTCTTCCCGTCTGTCCAATGTAATACTTGGGACACTCTTTACATTTGATTTTATAAATGCCAGACTTTTGGAACTTATCCGCCTTTTGTTTTTGTTCATTATTTGTCATTTTTTGAATCATTGTAAAGCAATTATTCCTTGTTCTGTAACTTATTTTGAAGTTCGTATTGTTGAAAGTTTTTCTTATAGGTTTATTTAGCACAGAGCTGTACGGGACACATAAGTATTCTTTATTTTCTTTGTTTTCAGTTTTGTTTTCATTTTTAATTTTCTTCTTTTTAATAAGTTTGTCGATTAAATTACTGTTGTAGCCATTTACTTTTGCAATGCTTTTTATGATTTGTTTTTCAGTCTCAAAGTCTATATCTTTCATTGGCACTTTTAATAATCGGTTGACCATAAAATTAAAACTTGCCATTTTATGCTGCCAAGGACTATTTGAATTAGACGGTATTATGAGGTCAGTTTGAGTTTCTTTCCTGTAAATTTTGAATGAATGTCTCCGATTGTCTTTGCTGATTGTTAGATCAAGAAAATTTATATTTTCTTTTTCAATTTCCATTGTAAATTTAATATTGTCAGATATCGAGTTCAAATATACTAAAAAGTTATTACAGTCATTTTCATTTCCATTAAAAAGACATATTACGTCATCAACGTATCGGTACCAATATGTTATGAATTTCCTTTGAGGATTGTTGTCATTCATTATTTTATTATTTTCCAGATAATTTAAATATAAATCAGCTAGAAAACCCGAAAGTGGGGAGCCCATGGCCAATCCATCAACTTGTTTGAAAAATTGATTCTTGAATTTAAAGTAGTTTTGGTCAGTTACTGTTTTTGTCATTTTCATAATGTCTTCAATTTTATTTTTTGACACAAGATTATTTTTGGATAAGCTGTCTTGCAGGATTTTGAGAGTGTCTTTTACTGGGATGTTTGTGTACATGTTAGAAACATCAAATGACACAAATATTGAATTATCGGGTATTTCTATATCTTTAATTTTGGTGATCAAATCATCTGAATTTGTCAAAGTGTTATTTTTCTCAATTGGTAAAATTTCTTTTATTTTGCTGTTTAAATACTTACATATTTTGTAAGCTGGCGCGTTTTGGTAGTTTACCACTGGTCTCATTGGAATATTTTGTTTGTGGATTTTTGGCTGTCCTCTTAGTATTGGTGCTGAAGGATTCGTGGTTTTTAATCTCTGCTTTTCTGCATTCGTAAGAGTTTTACATTTTGTGATTATATTATTTATATTCTTGTTATAATCTTGCGTTGGATCTTTTACAAGTATCTGGAATGCGTTTGCTTGTATAAATTCGCTTACTTTTTTGTCATAGTCTTCATTTTTAATTATGACTACAGTATTACTCTTGTCAGCCTTTGTTATTATACATTTATTTTCTTTAAGTTTATTTGAAATTGATTTAATTAATTTCATGTCTCTGATCGATTTTTCTTTTTGTTTCTTTTGCTTCATTTCAAAACCTGTTTTATTAAGTTCATGTACGAAGTTGTGTCTCATCGGGTCTTGTATTTCTTTGTCTTTACCTTTTATTGCTACTTCAAGATCAATCAATTCATCTTCAATTACGCTTTTCTTGCTGTCCAAGTTGACATTGTATTTCAATGATTTGTTTAACATTATTGTTTCTCCCTCGTCAAAAACAATATCAGTTAAGTTTTTGATCTTTGGGTAAAATTCATAATTTGACTCTATGTTATCAATATCTTTGTTTGGCTTTTGGTTTTCGATAAGTTTTTTAATCTTCCTGTCATGTGTTTCTTTTTTCTTTTTAAGAATAGGTTCAATCCAAGATTCTATGTAATTTGAATACTCTTCAATTGAATCTGGATGAAACCTATCATGCATTTCTTTTTTCATTTCGTCCAATGTTCTGTTCAAGTTGGTAAGTTTTGCATACAGACTGTTTATTTCTTCTTTAACCCATATTCTCTTGGCAGTTTTTAGGGTTTTCTTTGCTGCTACTGAATTTGATTTAGTGTTTAATTGGACATATCTAGGAGTTATATTTTCTTGCAGAAATTTTTTGTTAAAGTATATATCTTCTTTGGTAGTCTTGACTTTTAACGTTACATATTTTACCTTGTGAACTAAATTAGGATGGTTAGCCATGTATGATATGGTTTTATGTTCACTTCTTAGGGCTACTATTATAATTACTATAAAAGAAAACCAGAGTACCCTTATAATTTTTATTAAATACAATTTCACTAATGCATTTCTGCTCTTAGGCCATGATCACAGTGTTATAGTAAATTATGTAAACAAATAAATAAAAACTAAACTATGATATCATATGTTAAAGAAATTAAATTAAATGTAGACTAGTTGGGATTGGTTTTTGTTTTGAATCACATCTTCTTCCTTACATCTTTGATTTTTTCATATATCGGGTTAACTTTTTGCGTTTGCATGATATTGAGTATGTCTGAATTATTATTCTGGGCATTTAGATAGATATGCATTTCTTCTTTGATATTCATTTTTTCTCCTTTTCTTGCAATATCTAATATTTCTAAACTTTCATCTATGTTGCCGTAATCGTGGTCAGATTCTAATATGTGCTCTGCGAACATCGATCTTTGAGTTGTCTTATTGTTCGATCTGATGGCTTGGATGTGTTCCTTATATCGGCATAAAAAGTTTCTTCCCGTCTGTCCAATGTAATACTTGGGACACTCTTTACATTTGATTTTATAAATGCCAGACTTTTATAAAATTTATATTATTTTATATTATTTATATTATTTATATTATTTTATATTATTTAGTACAGCTCTGTGCTAAATAAACCTATAAGAAAAACTTTCAACAATACGAACTTCAAAATAAGTTACAGAACAAGGAATAATTGCTTTACAATGATTCAAAAAATGACAAATAATGAACAAAAACAAAAGGCGGATAAGTTCCAAAAGTCTGGCATTTATAAAATCAAATGTAAAGAGTGTCCCAAGTATTACATTGGACAGACGGGAAGAAACTTTTTATGCCGATATAAAGAACACATCCAAGCCATCAGATCGAACAATAAGACAACTCAAAGATCGATGTTCGCAGAGCACATATTAGAATCTGACCACGATTACGGCAACATAGATGAAAGTTTAGAAATATTAGATATTGCAAGAAAAGGAGAAAAAATGAATATCAAAGAAGAAATGCATATCTATCTAAATGCCCAGAATAATAATTCAGACATACTCAATATCATGCAAACGCAAAAAGTTAACCCGATATATGAAAAAATCAAAGATGTAAGGAAGAAGATGTGATTCAAAACAAAAACCAATCCCAACTAGTCTACATTTAATTTAATTTATTTAACATATGATAACATAGTTTAGTTTTTATTTATTTGTTTACATAATTTACTATAACACTGTGATCATGGCCTAAGAGCCGAAATGCATTAGTGAAATTGTATTTAATAAAAATGATAAGGGTACTCTGGTTTTCTTTTATAGTAATAAACTCAATATATATTTATGTATTTTTTAATCCTACAACCATTTGAGGTGAACCATTTTTATCAAAACATAATATATTAACAAAAAAGGATACGAGTCGAATAGAATGGTAAATACATGCACTAATAATTTAAGCAGCTAACGGTGTCAAGAATAATAATAAAGATTTACTGTTTACGCACATTTTTTGCTTACCTTACTTTTTTCATTTTTGTATCTATACATATATATGAGAATTTCATACGAATTTTCAGAAGAAATTTGTATTTTTAGTTACCTGGTAACTTTCTACGTTTGAATGAAGTGGTAGATTATTTACAGCATATGAATAGAAGCCAGTAAATAATAACCACCATCTAGTTTTAAATTAAGTATCTTTTAGATACTTTTTCTTTCAATATACTTATATACAGTAGTTGTATGAGTATATATAATTATATTAATAAAAATACAAGACTATACTGAAATACTTTATATTTTATCTGATATTTAAGTTAGCCAATTGCTGATTTATTTCTAATATTTCACTTGATCTATCATTAAATATTGAAATTTACCTAGTTGAGTTAGTTTTAGAATTTTTCACTATCAAAATGAACAAAAATTTTATTTGTAAGGTTGAAAAAATTTAAAACTAAATATTATCATTTTGGATGGAAATAGAGAAATAAATACTTACCATAAACATGTTTTATCAGTGTTAGGTTACCGTTAGTCAGTGGTCATGAAAATTTTAATTCTTTTACATTTTTGGTGTTTAAAACGTATTCTTTGTATTTAAAAGGTTTTATCTTATCGTTTCAAATGGGCATGCAGAACATCACTGTAGTGTAGATGTCAGTTTACATACGACATTTTAAATTATAAAGATCTACTATAGAATTAAGAGTTGTTATGTACAACTACTCTCAAGTTAGTATTATTATACTGTATTATTTGTACTGTACTATCTATTGATTATTATTTATTTATTATCACTCTCTTGCCTAGATTTTAAGAAATGTAAATATAGGGAACCTCTCCACAGGCTTTGCCTTT
The DNA here is from genome assembly GCA_030545055.2 of Neoaliturus tenellus. Lineage (NCBI taxonomy): Eukaryota > Metazoa > Arthropoda > Insecta > Hemiptera > Cicadellidae > Neoaliturus > Neoaliturus tenellus. The sequence goes on from CM061532.1 coordinate 194,857,166, forward strand.
TGAGGCCCTAAATTTTTCTGACGGACAAGGTAAAAGAAAAATATTATTATGTTTGCTTTTTTTGTACATGCGTGTAACTTATATCTGTTGTATTTAATATTAAGTACACTATTTAGTTTAAAACAGAAACTATTGTTCCTGGAAAATAAGACTCTATGTATTATTGTACGTATGTAGTAGATAAATATTGTCTGTATTTCTGTTTGTATTACATGTATTGTCTTTCAGAAAAATAAAATATATTCTATTCTATATTCTATTCTATTCTATTCTATTATTTATATGTTTTATCCTCTTTAAAATACACCCACTCTAAGTCTTATTGTCTTATTGAGTCAACTTAGCTGTAGTTTTAAACGTCCGTTAGTAATAAAATATTCTATTGAAGTTTAAAGAATGCAGGAAATCGATACGGACATGGTCTTATTTAAAATGCTTATGATCAGTACAAACGGAGAAATAATATGCAATATTAAAACTTAGCGATCACATTGAATTGTATGTTCAATTTGTGCGACACATGTCTTTAATCAGATGCAAATTCTTTTTAATCCAACATTACAGTCCATTATATCTCAAATGCTTCTTTTGTGGAGGAGCTAGACATCCCCGTGAAAACTGTCCGGCAAAAGATAACTTATGCAAAAACTGCGAGAAACCTGGACATTTTCAAAATGTTTGCCGCTCACAACCCAAGAAAAGGACGTCTACTGTAAACAATTCTGTATCTATGATTTCATATCCTGTGTCACATCAGTCAAAAGTAAAAGCTACTATTACTGTCAATGGTTACCAACTTTGTGGGATGCTAGATTCTGGTAGTGATATAAGCTTGATCGATGAATCCATTGCGCGTGAACTAAATTTGAAAATCCTTAGAACCAATGATGAAGTAGGACTAGCTTCTAATACTCATAAGATTGAAATAAGAGGAATTTGTAAAGCAAATCTGGAGATGCTCGGGCACAAGTATCCAAATACTAAACTCTCAGTATTGTCTAATCTTTAATTGCGACACATGTCTTTAATCAGATGCAAATTATTTTTAATCAAACATTACAGTCCATTATATCTCACCAAACGCATTCAATTAATTTTGTCTATTTATACCTATATTTAATATTAATAATCAACTATTGAATCAGTTAGGAGAGTCATGCTTGTTATGCACAGAAATGTTCTAAATGTTTCATAAACCCCTGTTGTTACCAGCCAAATATTTTTATATTTTTCACCACTCGTTGTGATTTGACCCTAGGATTTGCACAGGTAGCTTTAACTCCACGTGGATATGGTTTTGCTGTACAAGGTGCATTGTAATGATTGGAACTATACATTGAAGACGACAGCGTTTCTTGCAAAAGGCTTTTGCTAAAAGCATCCATAAATACTAAACGACTCTTGGGAGCATTATTAACATTTGTTGTTGACGTTGTGCTACTCGATAGACGTAAGTCCAAATATTATACTTAGCATGAACAAAATCATAAACTATTATATGTATAGTTTTCTTTTGTATAGTTTATTTTTATTTAAACATTTTTTTCATAATAATTGTTTATGTAAATAATAATATGGGTTACTATTGAAATTATGATACATAATAACTATTATAATTTGTCTGAAGTTTGACTCGAATGGGACCAGACAGAAATTAGCTATTGCGAGTTTGGAGTTGAGAGTTTGGAATTAATTTCAACGTTAGTGTACTCCAATACTATAATTTTAAAATTTCTTCTGATAAGAATAGTAGTTTATTCTACTCGTCTCATAATTAATTCGGTCCAAGAATAACATGATGCTAGATGAAGCTGAGTGAGTAAAAAGCTACGTATTCAAGCTGAAAAATTATATTAGTGTTTATATAAATATTACTGTATCTGGTTTTAGAATAAACAAAATTATTGTAACCCATTCAATTCATTTTTGTTTTAGTATTAAAGTAGGCCATTCTTAAAATATAAGATTTATTTTTTAAATATTATTATCTGAATACTAATACATAGTACAATTTCCTAACTCCATTGTTTCGTCATACCGTTTTTGTTGTTGTCTATCCTCCTGATTTTTCAACATAACATAACGTAAAGAAATATTGAAAAATATTTCCAATATGATTTTTTTATCTCAATTTACTACACAAATCAGTGTTCAACCATAAAACTAAGAATATGTACATTTATGATTCTAACCGTGTCTCTATAATATAAAGTTGATGTGTTCTGTAAATTATTTATACTTTATCCGATCATTAGTCACCAAAATAAATAAAAATCTATAGTTTTACAATTTTGTAGAATTTTTACATAATTTATACTTAGTACAAAAATAATTATGTGATAAAATGTATGATTTTTTTAACATGTAGTTTCCAAATGTCCTATTATCATTATAATTTGATTACTTTATATTGCTTAATTAATTGTAAGTTATAAGAAACGTAAGCATTATCTTATATTTTCTCAAGAAGAAAATATATGATAATATAAGTTATTGCACTTTTAAAGAGGAGTCTTATAACATATAAATATGTTATAAAAGATTTTTTAATTTAATTCACGTTTTTTTTAAAGTATGCAATGAATATTTCAGTTGTATTTCAGTAGTAACACTATATTAACAAATTTTACAATTTATTAAAGTAATTTTTATATCTAAAAATTTAATTTTCAAAACTCCTTAATAAGATGGGAAGTTTTGCCTTTTAATCTAAAGAGATAAAAGGGAAAGTCCTCGCTCACTCACTGCCTCACTCACTCATTCATCACTAATTCTCTAACTTCCCGACTAGCTAGATGCTGAAATTCGTAAGGCTTAAAATAGAAAAGTCTGAATATTTTCATATTATTCACATAAATTTATATTTTCAATAAATTCATATTATTTTATGATTCACAAAGGGCTAGACGTCCTCAAACATACCATGTTATACTTTTTGAAGCAACGTTTTTGTATTCTAATATATGATTACTTAAAGAATCATTAGTTTTATAAACATCAGTTCTAGTTTAAATTATTGAGGGAAGATTGGTAATAAAAAAACTTAGACAATATTATAGACAGGTTGAAATAATAAAACGTCTTCCAACACTACTCGATATATTTACACTTATACTGTAATTGTTTACAAGACTGTAAATATGTCATAATATTTTATTCTTTTAATCACATGTTATTTCTGAAACACATGTTACAACTGTTTTGTATGTTTACTAATATCTTTGTTTACTTTTCAAATGTACTTTTCTGTATACTCAATTCTGTGAATTAAAGTCTATGTTCGGGTTAATCTTTGCTTTATTCTACTACAATTTAATTCACAGTGAGTAAGACTATATGGATCGCCTTCTCCGTCCAAATAAACTTGAGTTGGATCCTGATTCTCCAAATGCAGCGACACATTGGAACCACTGGCAACACCGCTTCCAGAACTTCATCAGGAGCACAAATGCTAATGAAGACGATAAATACAGACTTCTCATTAATTATATCTCTCCTAATGTCTATGAGTATGTAAGTCAATGCTGTACTTATAATGAAGCAATAACAGTCCTCAAAAAACTATTTATTAAACCAGTAAATGAGGTATTTGCTAAACATAAGCTGTTTACTGGCCAACAGCAGCCTAATGAGTCAATCGACAGATATTTAGAATCCTTAAGACTTCTAAGTAGGGACTGCCAGTTTAAAGCCGTAACTGCTAAAATCAACCGAGACGACTGTATCCGAGACTCTCTTTTATTAGGGGGTTGCTCAATCCGGTAATTCGTCAACGTTTGCTTGAGAACGAAACTCTGCCATTGACCGATGCCTACAGTAAAGCTCGCTCCTTGGAATTATCACTAATTCATTCTCTAGAGTATGAATCTTCAACTAGTCATACCATTAACGCTATTACTAATAGCTTACCCGAAAAATGTCAAAATGCAAGCAATGTCACCAAAAGCCAGCCAGATCCTGCAGTCGGAGCTGTGCGGGCTAAATGCTTCTTTTGTGGAGGAGCTAGACATCCCCTAAAAACTGTCCGGCAAAAGATAACTTATGCAAAAACTGCGGGAAACCTGGACATTTTCAAAATGTTTGCCGCTCACAACCCAAGAAAAGCACGTCTGCTGTAAACAATTCTGTATCTATGATTTCATGTCCTGTGTCACATCAGTCAAAAGTAAAAGCTACTATTACTGTCAATGGTTACCAACTTTGTGGGATGCTAGATTCTGGTAGTGATATAAGCTTGATCGATGAATCCATTGCACGTGAACTAAATTTGAAAATCCTTAGAACCAATGATGAAGTAGGACTAGCTTCTAATACTCATAAGGTTCAAATAAGAGGAATTTGTAAAGCAAATCTGGAGATGCTCGGGCACAAGTATCCAAATACTAAACTCTCTGTATTGTCTAATCTTTGTTCCGAGGTCATTATAGGACGAGATCTATTACAAATGCATTCATCTGTTCAATTCGAGTTTGGAGGGAACAAATCTCCCCTAGTTGTTTGTGCCGCCCTTTCTGTAGCTAACGTCGATCCTGCTAGATTATTTACAAATCTGTCCCCAAATTGTAAACCAATAGCAGTAAAATCAGTCCGCCATTCCCTGAATGATTCTCAGTTCATAGAAGCTGAAATAAATAAGCTCTTAAACGATGGCATTATTGAGAAAAGCATTTCACCGTGGCGGGCCCAAGTGCTAGTTACATCGACACCAAATTATAAAAGAAGGATGGACATAGATTATTCCAGAACGATAAATAGATTTACAGAATTGGATGCTTATCCTATCCCGACAATAAACGAAATAGTCTGTAAGGTAGCCAAGTATAAAGTATTTAGTACCATTGATCTTTAGAGTGCATACCACCAGGTACCAATACCTGAACAGGACCGCCTTTACACTGCTTTCGAAGCTGCTGGGGAACTCTACCAATTTACACGGATCACTTTTGGTACAACAAACGGTGTGGCAGCACTCCAACGTACTATGGACAAAATAATATGTAAAGAAAAGTTGAAAGATACTTTTGCCTATCTATATGACATCACTATATGCGGTTGCACTCAAGCCGAACACGATGAAAATCTTAAAAATTTTATGGAAGCAGCATCAAAATCCAATCTAACGATCAATCATGAGAAAAGCTCATTTTCATTGCGAAGCATAACCCTTCTGGGAGACTTAATCAGTGATGGCATTATTAAACCAGATCCCAAACGTGATCCTCACGAAAAAGAGGATCGACACCGTCGTCCCACTCCGAGTGGGAAGGGAGGTGGTCACATCAACTCGTGCCGCCAAATACCTTGGGGTTATGGTGGACACCAAGTTAAGCTGGAGGGATCAGATCTTCCGTACGGCGGACAAGGCCGCTAAGGTAGTCACTTACCTTAGTAGGCTGATGGCCAATGTCGGGGGTCCCCGATCCAGCAGAAGACGTCTGTTGATGTCCGCGGTCCAGTCCGTGCTCCTTTACGGGGCAGAGGTGTGGGCAGGCGCTCTAGACAAGGAGTGCTACAGGTTGCGACTCGCCCGGGTTCAGCGTCAAGCTGCGCTCAGGGTGTGTTCCGCCTACCGGACAGTGTCCGAGCCTGCCGTCCTGGTGGTCGCCGGAGTCATCCCTGTCAAGCTCTTGGCAGGGGAGAGGAAAGCGATTTATCAGACACAAGGCGAGATCGGCAAGGACACGGCAAGAACAGAAGAGCGCTCCCGAACCTTCCAGCAGTGGCAACACAGCTGGGAGCACGACACCCGAGGACGATGGACTGCGCGACTTATCAAGCAGGTCCAACCATGGGTGGAACGGCGGCATGGGGAGGTGGACTACTACCTGACCCAATTTTTGACAGGTCACGGCTATTTTCGGTCGTACCTGAACCGGATGGGAAAGACCGGTTCACCGGACTGCATTTATTGCCCGGGTGTTCCCGACGATGCGGAACACACATTCTTCCGCTGTCCCCGTTGGGAAGGGCCCCGCCTGGAGGCCACACAAATCTTTGGTTCATTTTCGGTGGACTCGGTCTGCCAAAAGATTTTGGAGGATGAGGGCAACTGGGATTGTTTGTCACAGTTCGTCCGGGGCATCCTCCTGGAAAAGAAAACCGATCTGGACCGCGAAGTGGCCCAGATCCCTTGATCGAGCGGCTGGATAAGGAGCGAGCCCCACGGGCGTAAGCCAAATTTAGGCCTAGCCTGACGTAATGTGACAAACAATTCCAGGTTAGATTCCTAAAGAGTAGAGGAGGTTTTTTAGTGGGTAAACCCGTTTTTAGGGGAGCCCCACACTACAGGCTGGCCACCTGTGTGCGTAATGCATTTTTCCGCCTCTCCCTCAAAAAAAAAAAAAAAAAAAAAAAAAAAAAAAAAAAAAAAAAAAAAAAACGTTTTAAACCACTTAAGGACTTCCTAGCACCTACTGATACAGCTTCCCTAAGAAGGGCACTCGGCATGTTTTCCCACTATTCAAAGTTCATCCCTTGTTTTTCTGAGAAAATCAAACTCTTAACGCAGTGCTCGTTTCCGCTCTCTGCTGAGGCTCTTTCAGCTTTCGAAAAACTCAAACTAGATATTGAGAACGCATCCATAGCTTGTATAGATAATGACATACCATTTTGTGTGGAAACCGACGCTTCTGATTCTACTATAGCTGCTACTTTGAGCTAAATGAACCAACCTGTAGCATTTTTCTCTCGTACTTTGTCGGACTTAGAAAAGCGGCATTCTTCTATTGAAAAGGAGGCATATGCCATAGTTGAGGCTGTCCGTTACTGGAAACACTTTCTCTTGGGCAGGCATTTTAGACTCATTACTGACCAACGCTCTGTAGCATTTATGTTTGATATGAAACATGTAAGTAAAATTAAGAACGAAAAGATTACAAGGTGGAGGCTGGATCTTTCTTGCTACTCTTACGACATTGTGTATCGTCCAGGAAGAGACAATCATGCAGTTGATGCACTTTCGAGGGTTGGGTTTGTATCCTCTTGTGTCAAAAACACTGATGCCAGCTTAATCTCGCTCCATAAATCATTATGCCATCCAGGCGTCTCAAGAAACTGCCATTGGATCCGCTGCAAAAATCTTCCTTATTCTGTAGAAGATGTTCGACGAGTTACAGCAGCATGTCGTTCTTGCGCTGAAGTGAAGCCGAACTTCTATAAACATCAGGGTTCTCTCATCAAATCCTCAAGACCTTTCGAGCGGCTTAATATCGATTTCAAGGGGCCACTTCCTTCTAACACTAGAAACAAGTATTTGCTTACTGTAATTGATGAGTATTCTCGATTCCCTTTTGCTTTCCCTTGTCGAGATACTTCTGCTTCTTCAATCATCTCATCGCTCCGACAACTCTTTACCATTTTTGGTGCTCCTTCATTTATTCATTCAGACCGTGGCTCTGGATTTATGTCCCAAGAATTGAGAACGTGGCTCACTTCTCTTGGCGTCGTGACAAGTAGGACAACTCCATATAATCCTCGCGGTAACGGGCAAGTAGAACGTTATAATGGGACTATATGGAGGACTATTCAACTTGCCCTCAAAGATCGAGGATTACATATTACTCGATGGGAAGAAGTTCTGATAGATGCTCTCCACGCTATTCGATCCTTACTATGCACTGCAACAAACCCAACACCGCATGAAAGAATGTTTGTTTTTCCCAGACGATCCTCAAATGGAGTTTCAACTCCATCATGGCTTGTCAATCCTGGAAAAGTTCTTCTTCGCCAATTTAACAGACAATCTTAATTCGACCCTTTGGTAGAAGAGGTAACTCTCTTGGTAAGTCAATCGGAGTATGCTCATATACGATATCCTGATGGGCGAGAATCAACTGGATCTACCCGTCATCTAGCTCCAGCTGGAGAAGAGTATGACAACCTTGACACTGATGACAATGAAGATGCTTGCACACCCTCCGAGTACTTTTCTGAAGAGCCAATTTCTAGTGCTGAAGACCCTAACATACCTCAACAATCAGTGAATCAGCAGGTTGAAGCTAACAGACCTAACGACTCGAATCCAGAAAGCACTGTTAGAAGAAGTGAAAGACTTCGTAGAGCCCCTGCTTACTTGAAGGACTACATCCAGTCTTAAGGAGGGAGAGAATGTCATAATATTTTATTCTTTTAATCACATGTTATTTCTGAAATACATGTTACAACTGTTTTGTATGTTTACTAATATCTTTGTTTACTTTTCAAATGCACTTTTCTGTATACTCAATTCTGTGAATTAAAGCCTATGTTGGGGTTAATCTTTGCTTTATTCTACCACAAAATATATATAAAAGATCTTATAATTTCGATCGATTTCGACAAGTCACACCGGTCATTATCAGGCCCAATCCGAGACTCTCGAGATTTTATATATATTTACCGTCTTGTAAACAATTACAGTATAAGTGTAAATATATCGAGTCGTGTTGGAAGACGTTTTATTATTTCAACCTGAATATCAGTACCAGCACGTATAATGCTAATCAATAAGTTATTTAATATTATAGACTAGCGGCGAGTGAGCGTAGCAAACGAGCTCACCTGAAGGGCATTTTGTCTGGAAGCTATCATAGCTGAGACATCACGTGAACTGCCAAAGTTGTTGTTCGTTTAGCACCACCCGGGGAGTACGTGCAGCTTTAATGGAATGCTGCAGACGCTAACAACATCACCCCACATGTGTGCATGTCAGAGAGATCGACGTTCAACTAAACATGACCATGAGAGTCATTAGTTCCATGGCAAACGCTGTATCCTGGCTCCCGGTGCTGTGTCATATCGCTCCACCTGATATAAGGTGAGGAATTCACACATTAGGGAATACACTAAGATCTTATCTGATCCACAGCTGCCCATCCATGATTACCCACCCATGAATTTGGGCCGATTGAGGTCCCGAAAACCACCTCTACGAACGGTTTCCCAGTTTATGAACACAAACTTCACCATCCATACAAACTAGACTTCCTCCTAGGACGCTTTTCAAGGTCAGAACCACTTCTGATAGCTGACCCGACCGTAGTGGTAGGTGGAATGAATTTTCCTCGGAAGCAGTGGTCCATACTCAATCGTTCCTGCACTGGAGTGGGAAGATGTAATTATTGGAAGTACAAATGGGGAATGACATAAGACCAGTTATGCGACTGCGGAGTGGAGTATCAAACTATGGAGCACATAGTCGGAGTCCCCACTGAGTGCTTTCCCGGAAGGATTGACCGGTCTGTATAGCTCAAATGAAGCTGGGATGCAATTGCTTAGCACCCTTTATTTAGTTCTATAAATAGAGATCTAATTTTTATCTTTGTGTTTAGTTTTTTACATATACTGACTCAGTTGCTCTGCACCGCAAAATTTATTTTCTTATTCTTTAAACTTGGTGGCTGGCTAAGTAAGCCATACGATATAGGGCAAAAAATTTCACAAGTCGGCATTGCGAATCATGCCGGGTCAGATAGTAATGTATATAACACAAACATTTGTTTATTTACCGTTATCAATGGAGCTTTAAGGAAACTACTGTTTAGTGTTTACAATTGATACCTTAAAGCTATTGAAACGAAAACTAACTTAAGAGAATTGACGATTGAAGCACTTAAAATAACGTTAAAAAGTTTCATATTTTAAGGAATATTACTGTGTGTTAAAAGTGCAGGGGAAGTTCATTGATATTATATAATATACTATAATACTAACACTGTCTTAAGCGAAGCGTGTTCCACGATCTCGAAATCCAGAGGGTATATGTTGCTTACACTTTGCATTTAAGAGTATTTTGGCAAAAATACGTTTAGAAACGGCCTCAATCCCAGGAAAATTTTATTTGGTCAAATTTAAGTTAAAAATCGTAACTTTTAACATTAGTCTTATGGGTTGCTAGTTTGATAACGAAATAACAACGAAAAGTATAAAAAATTAAGGAACATTAATGTTAAGCAGTCTTTTTGAAACAGCTGATAACTTTGAAAAGGTATAGTTGGTTGTTGATGGAAATGTAATAGCTTTATTACCATGACACTATAACAAAATTGAATTAAAAACAACGAGCAAAGCTTGGTTAACTTGGCACTAGTGTACCTAAACAGTGCCAATAGACCGATCTGCAGGCTACAATGAACCTACAAGCGAATAATCATTGAACTGTTGTTGTTGAGTACAAAGACTGTTGATGCTTTGAGCTTATAATGCAACCAATCATTTTCCATCCTGTCCCAAACTCTTAATTCACTTTGAAGGTGTACTCTTTTTTGTGCAAAGTACAATGACAATTGATTTCAAAAAGAGCTTTTTTAAACTTATTTCTTTGATTTGATATTTATTACATAATTTACGACTTGTTGTAATGTTTTGTGTGCTTTGTAGTTTATAAATATAAAACCTCCTAAAGCAAACTACAAATTTTCTTTATAAGGAACTCTAAGTTGAAAACTTTTAAACACGTAACTAAAATATAATCTGCTTGTTTTTCTACCATAAAACCAACAAAACCTTTATACTTATGGGATACATAATGATCATTTGGCTATACATTGTTTTTACGCAGAATAGCCTAGAACAACTAAAAACAAGTTATTAAATGATAAATTATAAGTGTTCGACCACATTTCTATTTTTTAATAGATTTAATTTACAGATTTAACTGTTAATAAATAATAATTTTATATTTAAACATTACTAACATAGTTATTTACAGTTTCATATACTGAGAAATGTTTAAAAAACTATCTGTGAAAGGAATATATGATACAGTGTTTCTGCCACCTTATATTAAAGTGTTGGCAATAACTGTCGACAGAGAAATAATAAAAGCTGGAGAATCTTGGAAACATTACGCCTTCCTGTCAAGGAATTATTATGCAAAGCAGGAGAAGTGTGTTGTATTACATTATGGTTATTCAGCGTCATGGTGGGGTAAGGATGTTTTAACGGGTTGTATTTAATTAATTTATATTTTGGATTTTATATATATGCACTAAATGTTGGTTACCAGATTCAAACTTTTTTAAGTTTGAGACCGATTTACAATAAAGTGGAAAGAAAATCATTGTAAGCAAAGTGTAAGAGCAGGAAGAATCTGAGAAATAATGTATCTGAAAAATGAAACCTTAATTTATTACTAACAATGTATAAAGGACTTTTGATATTAACTGGTTACTTACAATTGTTGTGGGTTAATATCTGTGAATAGAGAATATTGGTAGTAAATTAACATATCTATGTAATAAACCACCTCTACTCTTGTTAGCAAAATTAATACTCTTGTAAGTTATTAAGCAAATTAGTATTTTACTAATTCGTTTCACAATAATGTCATCATATAAATATAATCAAAGTCACTTATTATATTTGAAAGCCTTCAACACTTAAGGATAAACAATGAGATAACGTCCTGTATTTTAAATAATTCATATTAAAACATATTTTAAAAACAATTTATTTTAAAGGATGTAACTTCTTGGTCAATTAATGTTACTTATTAACTTTCTTTTATTGAATTGACATCATCCTAGAAATTTTCACATTTTGTAAAACTATTTATATAAACTACTACAATTGACTTGAAGCTTTTCAGGTTATATCTGTAATTATGTGGGTGGTAATATGCTTTTTTGCTCAGGCGTTATGTTTGTTGTTTGTCTAATAATAAATAATTGAAATAAAATGGTAAATACTTAAAACATTAATATGTATTACCTTGGAAAACTTAATCCCCAATTGTCTTTTATTCCCAGTTATTTGTTTTCATAATACTTTTGAATTTATTATTATTATTCTGTTATAACCATAGAATGAAAACTCTTAACAACAATAAGAATCTTGTCAGAAAAGTAAAGCGACAAAAAGCCTGGGGATACGACTTTGTTCTCTTGGTAAAGAACTCTTTTTTCATTTAATCTCTTTATCTCAAAAAATTCATCACAGTGGGTTCTTATTTTCTCCATGACAATTAGTCAATTCCAGATTAATTAGGTCCAGAATACTTAAAAAAAAAAAAATACTTGTGATAATATCGATTTCGTTTATTTCATGCGTGTAGTGTAATGTTAGTTAGTGTGAAAGACACATTTATTTGAAGTTTGGTTCGTATTTTATATAAAGACAATTTTCAATGATTACTTTTATTTATTTACGATTAATTAATTTTTTCGTTTTAAGCTATCGTGTTTTGAAAGATAACTTATTTAACAATAAAGTAAAATATTTGAAATGATGCAATAGGGACGAGATCAAATAAGCGTCTTAATGCAATATTAGTCTAATTATTAATTTTCTATTAATCTTCATGGCACACACCTCTTTCAACATATTTATTATAAGACTAGAGATCTTGTAATATCCATTAACACATACATACATAAATAGCAAAGTAAAAATAAATAAATACACATAAGAGTTATACAGTTAAGCAAAAAATTAGACTACCTCTTAAATAGTTTAATAAATAAACATTTTTCAGACGAAATTCTAAACAAGTGATAAATTACTTTTTCGTTCATAACAAACAAAAAGTAACCTCAACTTCAACTAACCTAGCGAGATGTACTGCTTGAGATTCTGGTTGCTAGGCAACCACTTCACATCAGCTAAGGCCACCAAAACTAATACTCTAACGGTAAGTGACTACAGCTGATTACAATGGAAAAGCACTGTTTTCCCATCTACGTCATACATATTTAACAGTTGCTATCAGCTGAACTACTAACTACGTCACTGATTTGTTATTTGTTGTTGTTGTTTTTAAATACCTTCTAATATTCTATATTTCTCCGCAACCATTTCCACTACCGCCCTAGGCCGGAAAATTTTGCCGGCCTAGGCCGGCAAATAGATGTTTCGTTGGAAGAAGTGAGGTTCGAAAATAGGTGATATCGATGTAGTGTGATGAAAAATATAATTCTTTACTATTTAAATTATATATTTGTGCCTTAAATTAATTTTTCTTTCATTACGCCAAATAATGTTTAATCATTGATATCAGCAGCTGATCTATACAAATTCTGAGTAATCTAAATAGCTATGTATAAATAAATTATATACGGAAATAATAACCAATTTTATTGAAAAAAATTATTAAGTCAGAGGTAACGGAAGTGGCACATGAGTTTTCCACAAAGAGTGTATCGATTGCACTACAGACCGATGAGAGTAATGCACGTTGGGGAGAGCGCTGTATACGACCAGTGCCGCCTACGGTTTGGTTTAGAACAAGTGAATTTGCAGAAAATCGGAAACTCTACCTCCAGCAATTGAGTCGGAGACATTCCTGTTTCAAACTACTGCTTTAATTACAAATTATCTTACGCTAAAATACACATATAATATTGGGTAATTATAGCTTACGAAATAGTAGTTTTCATTACTACTCTCGAAAGTGACTTATCGCGGGGAGAGCCGAGCGTGGAAAAGGCTATCGAGGCCCACAATGGCACTTTTGAGACCAGTATTGAACATTATTTTTCATTACGATATCGAAAAACTTGTAAACAACATGAATATTTTTGTTTATTGAAGTTAGTATCAATAAAAAAACCGAACTCATAACACTGAAACTCAGCGTTATGCAACTGCTGATTGGCCTAATACAAGAGCTGAACGGTCTGCACTGCAAAATCCCATAACGGTTACTTTCCGTGCACCACAAATGCACAGAAAGTTAACGTTATGTAATTTTGCAATGCAGTTGCGGGAATAACCTATTCTCTTAGCTCATTTTACGTTTGGAAAGTGTACTTTCGTGTGTAGAGTAATGAAAATACTTATATTTCTCATGGAATATTCATTCCAGGATTCACTTTATATATTATTCTTTTGTCATAAATAGGTTTATTTGTTTATTCCTATTCGTTTATTAGTATTTTTATTTTTGTTAGAACTAATAACTTAGAATTAAGACGGGAAATGTGGAAATTGTAAAAAACATGTCTTTGAAAAAGTAATACTGTGATTGGCACATACTGTATAATAGTCTTTGTTGTATACGTTCAATGTTTTGTTTTAGAAACAAAAAAGAAGGTATTAAATCATGATCCTCTTTACTTCACCTTCCATATGCATTTATTTTTTTTATCGAGTTTCTTAAAATATTGTATATCGACTATGTTACGTGAATCGAAATAATTTGCCAAACTCGAAGAAAACACCCTAATGCAGTTTTAAACTATAAAAATAGTAAAATTTAAACTTTTAAAAACCTAAAACAGTCTTGAAGTCTGCCTTTCCTGAGAAAATTGATGGAAGGAATAATTTATCAAGTGCTAAGCAACCTCTGCTCGTTGGTTGCACGAACATTACCTAAATATATTTTTGTGGTAGATGTAGCCAAAGAATCTTTACATTTTAATACTAATGAGGTTTTTCCTCACTTATAAGAAAACTACAATTACTTAAAGAACTATTTTATTTCATCATCTTAGAAGAACATTTGGGACGGAGGCAAGAATGGTAATTTGAAGGGTTTGTCTATATTTGCTGGTTACTTAATGGGCTGAAGCCTTGTTACACTTTAATATTTTTTCCTGATGTTATTTTTGCATCACGTCACTTAAATATAAATTAAATATATTTTGCCAGCTTGTGTAATAATACATACGGTGATATATTAAACCAACTTTGTTTAAATTTTAGTGAATTGTAAGAAATGTTAATATCAACCAATTTTTTTTTAACTTTTGACTAAATAACTTTCAATTAAAATTCTCATTTATAAACAACTACGTGATAAATAGGAAAGTTAACATAAATACACATGTCAGTGTTATTTTAAAACGACACGTCATAAATAGTTTGTTTTTTATTTAACGATCATAAATATTGAGATTGTAATTTAGACGGAAACGTTGCCAAACTATAACTTAAGTCAATAAACCTCCATAACCACAGGCATAATCAACTCGATTCAACGTGGCTTCAATTTCAAATCAGCGAATCCGTCCTTTGTAAATAATTGTATCCTGTCGGAAGTTGCATTTGCAAACAGTCAAACGGAAATTGATGAAGTTTTGATTAATTCTGAGAGGCCGTATATTACACAGAGTGTAAAAAAGTCCCGCAACGGCTTAGTAACCTTTGGTCTAATTTAGTCTAGGCAATGGAACGTTTTTCATAAAAATGAACAATATAGATATACTTTTTCAAATTTGTAAAAGATTTTTGCCTTTCCAGGGTTTCTGCCCATACGGAGTAGGAAGTAAATCTTTATCGTAGGCATAGGTCCCAATATGTACATTGTATTAAAAGTCTCTGTTAATCGTTGACAATGCAATAAACCCGACCTTACTAAACCCGAGCGAAGCAAAAATTACAGTTGATAAAAATTTACATTTACATATTATTGCCGAAAAAATAATGCAACAACTCTTGCTACTCTTGACCTGTTGATGGCGGGTTTTTGCAAATGGTTCTGAATGCAAAGCTCCTTAAAATTATGTGTCTTATGATACAGGCTAACAAAGTTTTTCCCATGACTTATTTTAGGTACATCCCTAACGTAAGTTTTAAGAAACATAGCTTTTTGCATGATGTTATGTCATGCACCATTTTAAGGGGGTTTTATTTTGCAATTCAATATAAATTGTTCCCCATGTTAATCTTATGGACAAAATAAACGGTATCAGTTATGTGAGACGATATTTTATTCGTGCAAAAAAATATCGAATTCAATAAAAAACTTTATTTTACCCTAAAAAGTTCGAATGCCGGGTTTAATTCCAGGGGTCAATAGTGAGTGTCCGGACCAATTACCTACTATCGTCTACTTCGTATTGAGGCTAAGGCTCAGTTCGTGTAATAGACCAACGTCTCATGGATTCATCATCGCCCGCCTCAAGAGCACAAATTTTGTTTGTAGCCCCGTGGCTCAAAATGTGAATACTCGTGGTCTTGTTTATTCCCCAACGGACGCTCTCTACACCTTTCACACGGGATGTTCCTTCACGGGTATACTTACTTAGTGTCTTACCCTCGTGGGCTCCGTTGCTCTCGGGTTCCCAAAACCCCTACAAGTCACTCCCGATTGAGCTATACCACTCGGCGGGAACTTACTATTTTCTGTTGGGTTGCGGAGTATACGTCCACACCCTCGGAGATTTACCTTGGCCCTTAATATTACTTTGTCCTAGAAGGCGTAAATTCCACACTACTCACGCCCAAGTTATATCGCTCGGCGGAGACTTACCGTTCAGGTTGCGGAATACACGTCCACACCTTCAGAGACTTACCTTGGCCTTAATTTTACTTTGACCTAGGAGTCACAATTAAACACTACTCCCGCCCAAGTTATATCGCTTGGCGGAGCCTTACTGTTACCTATCAGGCTGTGGATTATACGTCCACACCTTCAGAGACTTACCTTGGCCTTAATATTACTTTGACCCAGGAGTCACAATTCACACTACTCACGCCCAAGTTATATCGCTTGGCGGAGCCTTCGTGTTACCTATCAGGCTGTGGATTATACGTCCACGCCTCCAGAGACTTACCTTGGCCTTAATATTACTTTGACCCAGGAGTCACAATTCAACACTACTCACGCCCAAGTTATATCGCTTGGCGGAGCCTTCGTGTTGCCTATCAGGCTGTGGATTATACGTCCACGCCTCCAGAGACTTACCTTGGCCTTAATATTACTTTGACCCAGGAGTCACGATTCAACACTACTCACGCCCAAGTTATATCGCTTGGCGGAGCCTTATTGTTAACTATCAGGTTGCGGAATACACGTCCACACCTTCTGAGACTTACCTTGGCCTTAATATTATTTTGACCTAGGAGTCACAATTCAACACTACTCACGCCCAAATTATATCGCTTGGCGGAGCCTTCGTGTTACCTATCAGGCTGTGGATTATACATCCACACCTTCGGAGACTTACCTTGGCCTTAATATTATTTTGACCTAGGAGTCACAAATCAACACTACTCACGCCCAAGTTATATCGCTTGGCGGAGCCTTACTATTATCCTTATTCTATTCACCTACGAAGTATTCCTTCGAGCCCACTTACCTCCAGACTTCCGCTCGTCTCGCTCTCGGGACATACACTGCCTGCCTCCCTTGATGCCTAGCTTTTATAACCCACGGTAGCAGGGAGGGGTGTAGGGGTGGCGTAGGGATAGCTGCAGGCACAGCGGGCCACGACAGGCTCGCCGCTTGCCGCACGACCCGACCGCCTATTGTTCTCCCGGCCCGGCCGCTGCCGGCCTTATCAGTCAAGATAACGGGATTTCCCCAACATAAATATCTACTCTGACTGTCATCTTAAGATACGGTAACCAAATTAATTCTCTTTGAACTAAATCATTGCTTCTTAGAACTTTATAATTTACTAACTTAATCGGGGTGTTTAAATAAATTAAATAAAACAATGCTTTACCCCAAAAATGAACTAGTATTTAATAAATCATCCAAACAAAATAACTCTTAGGTGTATAATTTAAATAAAATAAAGTAACTCCTTTTGTTAAAGTAAAAATAAAATATTCCATAACGAAATAAAATAAAAAAATTTCTTGTAAGGGGAAAATTTGACCCTTACACACTCCCTTTACTTTCAAAAGAAAAGAAAAGAAAAATTTCTCAACTTTGGGCATTAAATAATATTTCCCTCCTTAACTCCAGTCATGCTCTACAGACTAGCTTACCTGGGGTACGAAGCCATCCGCCTACCCGGCAGGAACTCCGAACCGCCCTTGTACTCCAGGGGCTTAGTAAGCTACGCTACGTACCTTTTCATATCCTTGACATGGGCACGCTCTCCTGCTCGTCCAGAACTATTCCTTAGACTATAAATGTAATTGCTCACCTTGGCAATAATCTCATACGGACCATCATATTTCGCCGCTAGCTTTGCAGCAAATGATTCTGCCGCTGACGACAAGGGATGTTGTCTGACCCAAACTCTGTCGCCAATTTTGAAATTCGCATCCCGTCTCCTCAGATTATAATACTTGGCCTGATTCAATTGTGCTTTCTTAATGTTCGCTAGCCAGTCTTTCCTTATCTTATTCAGTTTGTCAAACCTTCCCTTTATGCTCAATTCAAAGGTCTCTTCGGGATCGCCCAACTCCTCGGTGGGACCATGAGTTGCATTTGGTTGTCTCAACTCCCTCCCGAAGCTTATCATTGCCGGAGTGTATCCCGTTGTGTCATGGACAGCTGTGTTAATGGCATACCTAAATTCATTCAGATACACATCCCAATCTTTGTGATCACCCTTGATATATTGAGCGATCATCGTCTTTATCACTCGATTCATTCGTTCTACTGGGTTTCCTTGGGGAGAGTACGGGGCGGTCAGCTGGTGTTCGATTCCCCAGCCTTTAATAAGATCTCTCCAAATCTTTGCCGTAAACTGTGATCCATTGTCAGTAATAATTAATTACCTCCGGAGCCCCATAACGGAGTAAAATGAGGTCTCTAAAGGAGTTAGCCACATTCTTCGCTGTAGCTGCCTTCAATGGTGCCATCTCAACCCATTTAGTATAAACATCTTGGGTCACTAACAAGAATCTAGACCCTCTAATCTGAGTTCCGTCAAGTCAGCTGTTATGAGGACCGGTGTCACTGACCACTACTCGACGGCCCTCACTATCACTGGCACACAAGACCACGTGACCACCGGTCCCGACGCCGACGCCACCTTGCAAACTCGCACCTATATAGACTACGCTGCTGTTACTGACTTACTTACAAATTCCGATTGGTCCACCGTTTTAAATTGTTTTGATGTTGATACCTGTGCTACAAAATTGATTACTTTAGTAAACAATGTTATTGATAGTTAAAAAAAATTGTTACCATCCCGTTCTACTCGGTACCTTAAACTCAAACCTTGGATTACAAATGATTTAATTCGTTCTATTAGATCACGTGATAAGCTAAGTAAGAAACTAAAAACCCAACCCTTTAATATTACCTTAAGAGAACGTTTTTCAGAACTTAGAAGAAGAGTTAGCAATGAAATAAAACCTGCCAAAAGGGATTATTATAGAGCAAAGGTTAGGCAGTATGAAACCAATCCAAAATTATTTTGGTCTCTTATTAATGAACTTTCAGGAAGAAAATCTAAAAAAGAACAATTTCCAATAGAAAAATATTTACCCTCCAATTCCGTTATTTCGCATAATTTAAAAGTTCAAGTAGCTAACGAATTTAACAATTTCTTTGCCGGCGTTGGAAGAAATTTAGCCAGCACTATCAACACTGTTGGTGGCCAAATCGTGAATGATTCTGACTATAGAACAGAAACTACTTTTTCACTTAATCCTGTGACAGAACTCGACACTATCAAACACATAAACAGTTTGAGGGGAGGGTCCGCACCTGGTGATGATGGTGTACCGGCTGCTATTCTCAAAGAAAATTCATTAATAGTCTCTAAGCCGCTCACTCATCTTATAAACTTAAGTTTGCATTATGGTGTTTTTCCAGCTGCTTTTAAAACTGCAAGGGTATTCCCACTTTTTAAATCTAATGATATTAAAGATAAAAATAACTTTCGTCCTATCTCCTTGCTTAGCGTTTTTTCTAAGGTTTTAGAAAGAGTTGTTAAAGATCAGTTGTCAGGTTACCTCCAGAATAACCAAATTTTATTCGAAAACCAATATGGATTTAGGCAGGACTTAAATATATCGGATGCTCTTTTTGATGTCAGTAGAGAGATAAAAAATTCAATTTCTGAAAATTTGCGCGCAATGTTAACTTTTCTTGATCTCAAAAAGGCCTTCGATTCCATTGACAGAAATAAATTACTGGTGAAATTAGAGGCTATTGGAATCAGGGGTATAGCACACGCCTGGTTCAAGAGTTATTTAACTGAAAGATTACAACTGGTTTCAACCCGTAGTGTCAACAGCACTACAATGCCAATTGATTATGGGGTTGTCCAGGGAAGCACCCTTGGCCCAATTTTGTTCCTGATTTATATAAATAATATTTCAAAATTAAATTTAAAGAGCAAGTTGTTTTTATTTGCAGACGACACTCTAATTTTATCTAAGGGCAAAACGTGGGAAGAGGTACAGTCAAACGTTTCATGGGACCTTATGCAGTTGAAAAAGTGGTTGGATGACAATACTTTATCTTTAAATGTGTCAAAAACTAAATTTATGCCAATATCTCTTTCAACGTATTCTGATTTTCATTTACAAAATCTAAAAATTCACACCTGTGGACTCCATCTTAATAATAATTGTAACTGTGAATTCATAGAAAAAGTTTCACATTATAAGTACCTAGGTGTTATTTTTGATACTAGGTTAAAGTGGACGGAACACATTGATTTTTTAAAGAAAAAAATTCGAAAATATATATTTGCATTCAAACAACTAAGCGAAATTCTCGATGAAAATGATGTAAAACTAGCGTATTTTGCATACGTTCAATCTCTTCTTTCATTCGGTATTATTGCCTGGGGCGGAGCGTTACAAACAGTACTTCACCCTTTAAATGTCCTTCAAAAAACTATTTTGAAAATTGGTTTTAAGAAATGCAGACGATATCCTTCTGTTAATCTTTTTCAAGAAAGTGGAATCCTAACAATAAGACAACTATTTGTGAAATTCCTTTCACTCCATATTTATAAAAGAGTCAATTCAATTTTTTTGGTTGTACCACATTCATATAATACGCGTTATTCCCAGAATATCGGCATAGTTTCCCTGCAATTGGTTAAGTCTATTGAAATGACAAATTCATTTTATATTGCCCATGTTTTATATAACAATATTTGCCGGTATTACAATGAGTTGAACATTTTTAATTGTTTCTCAATTACAATTTTTAAGAAAAGAATAAATGATTTTCTGATGAGAATTGGATTTGAGGAGGCCGAGTTGGGCCGAGTTGATAATTAGAACCGGCTACCGGCGGACTTGACCCCCGCACCAACCACGACTGCCCCTCCAGCCCCTCTCCGTCCAGGACAACACAGCAATGCGTCTTTTTTATCATTCTTTACCTCGAATATTTAGCGTTTACAAATAACTTCCTTTGGTATTGAGAGTGACACTGATAACATCCTAACTTTCTTTTTTTGTTAACCTTTTTCATTAAATATTTTATTATTAATTTCAATAACCTATATATTTTTAACTGTATTTATTATTAATAAAATATTGTATTTCATAATATTTCAGAAAAGAATAATATTTCAAAATATTTATAACTTGCCATCGACAGTCGAAAAGCAGCTCATCCGGTCTGCGCACAGGCTTTTCGCCCATGCAGACCATTTCCCGTACTGGCATAATTTCTTTTATTTATTATTAGTAATATAATTAATTGTTTATGTAGGCCTATCTATGTATGTAGTATAAGTTAGTTTTAAGTTAACAACTTATGTCAATGTTAGCAAACATGTGATTTGTATTATTTGTATTTTTTGGGAAATAAATCATTTCTGATTTCTGATTTTCTCTTTTTGACCGGGGCAGTGGTCCTATAAGATCGGCCGTCACAGTAAACCAGGGCCCTGTAGGTTACCTGAATAACATTTTCCCACATGGTTGGTTTTGCTCGACCTTATAAGCCTGACAAGAGAGACAACGTTGAACATATTTCTTTATGTCCCGGCCAATTGATGGCCAATAGTATACTCTTTGTCGTCTTCCTAATCCCAAGGTGACCAGCTGTCTCACTATCATGGTTATCCCTCATGACAATATCACGCTCTGCCTCCGGAACGCATGTCTTAAATTCTACTAGTCTCTCAGTACCCAATCTTCTTGTATGCCGTTTTAGCAGTCTGTCATTTCTTATTACCCAGTCCTTGAACTTATGCGGCTTGTCTTGTACGTTTTCAAACATCCTATCGTACCAACCTTTTCCCGGTTTTTTTCCGCCGATAAGTCGTTCGGCCGCACATCGGTCATTACAATGGGATTCCTAGACAGCGCATCAGCTACTTTGTTTAATGAGCCTTTCCTATACCGGATTTCAAAGTCGTACTGTTGCAATTCGAGGACCCATCTCGCTAAACGCCCTGATGGCTCTTGTAAACTCATCAGCCACTTTAAAGCTTGATGGTCGGTCACGGCTATAAATTTGTAACCTTCCAAATAGGGTCTGAATTTCTTTACAGCCCAGACAAGGGCGAGGCATTCCTTTTCTGTTGTCGTGAATTTCCTCTCCCCATCACTCAAAAACCGACTAGCGTATGCTATTACTACCTCCTTATCCAATACTTTCTGTGTGAGGGCGGCGCCAAGTCCATCATTGGAAGCATCTACTTGGAGCCAAAAGGTGTTATCGTAGTCCGGACATACCAGGATTGGTGTAGAGCATAGCCTATCTTTCAGATTTTTGAATGCTTCCTGATGCGCTTCACCCCATTCCCTACGCGCGTTCTTCCGCAACAACTTCGTCAAAGGTAAGGTTAGCTTGGCAAAGTTTTCTACGAAACGACGGTACCAAGACGCTAACCCCAGAAAACTTCGAAGTGTACGGGGGGATTTTGGTGTTGGAAATTCTCTTATCGCTCTCACTTTCTCTGGATCCGTTTCAATACCTTCACTACTTACAATGTGGCCCAAGTATTTTAATTCTCGTTTGCAAAAATGACATTTCTCTGGGTTTAACTTCAACTGAGCGGCCCTTAATCTGTCAAATACTTCCTTTAGTAGGGTCAAATGCTCCTTGAAAGTCTTACTAACAATAATTAAATCATCCAAATATGCAAAGATCTTTGGTTCCAATTCAGGACCTATGACTCTGTCTAAAAGTCTTTGAAAAGTGGCTCCCGCTGAGTGAAGACCAAAAGGCATAACTACAAACTCGAAGAGACCCTTCCCCGGAACCGTAAACGCTGTTAGCGGCCTGCTCTCCTTTGACAATGGCACCTGCCAATAACCCTGCTTGAGATCAATTGTGGAGATGTAATTCGCTTCCCGTAGCTTCTCTAAAATGGCGTTTATCCGTGGCATTGGGTATGCATCAGTCTCACTCGCCGCATTCAGGCGACGCATATCGAGACACAGGCGAAACTTTCCATTAGGCTTTCTGACTAACACCATTGGACTACTATAAGGACTACTTGACGGTTGTATGACACCTTCTTTAATCATCCTGTCCACTGCATCGTCAATTATCTTTTGCATCGCCGGGTTCCTCGGGTAATATCTGAGCTTAAACGGTTCCTTATCTTTCATTTTAATGTGGTGCTCAATCAAATCGGTACGTCCAGAACAAGCTTCGAATTTAGGAATTTCCTCCTTCAAGAAGTCATCTAGCTCTCGCTTTTCGTCCATACTTAAACCTTGGCCATCTATTATCTTGGTCGTCTCCAATGGACACACTTCGATTGGAACTTCATTGGTATTTACCGTAATAAGTTTTAAGCTACGTATGAGGTCCATGCCCAAAACCACCTGGACTGATAAATCTTTTAAATAAGGCATCGTCACTGCGCACCTTTCCCCGATTATTGTGATCTCAAATTGGTAACATGTAGTCGTCGTTACCTCAGTTTGATTTGCCATTGATATCCTGTATTGCGTCTCCTTGGGTTCAATTTTCATCTTATTGAGGTGTTGGACTACATCATCATTAACTAGTGAGATCACCGCACCAGTATCTATCAACGCTTTAAACTGTCGTCCGAGTATGGTTACTCTTACATAGGGCCTAGGGTCGTCAAGAACTATCATCGGCAACACAAGGGTTTCTTTCGTTGCCAAGCCGTAACTTCCAATTTTCGGAGGTCTTTCCTTCCCATCGGGTCTCGGACTTCGGTGACCTCCGTACTCCAAAGTCCGCATCCGGTTTCCCTGGGCCTGACAATCACAGTCACGTGTTCTCACATCCGCTTTCATACAATGGAAACACCTAAGTTTACGTGGCTGACGGCATAGTCAGGACGTATGACCACTGGTGCCACGATTCCAACAGACTATTGGCCTA
Organism: Neoaliturus tenellus; assembly: GCA_030545055.2. NCBI lineage: Eukaryota > Metazoa > Arthropoda > Insecta > Hemiptera > Cicadellidae > Neoaliturus > Neoaliturus tenellus. Next base: position 194,881,056 of record CM061532.1, read on the forward strand.
CTATCCGTCGTCGTTTTAGGCACGTTCAAATCCCGTCCATACAACTGTGACCTCTCCCTCGGACTTGATATGTCCATCACTTGTTCTTCTGTTTGTGTAGCACTCGAACAAGTCGGAACTAACTCCTTATTTGTCGGAGACGACAGTACTGAGGTGTTATAATGACCTTTGCCAAAACGATTTTTACCGCCGTAAGCTGTCTCTGGCACAAGTGCTTGGGCTGGGCCTGGTGGAGGTCTAAAATTTTGCTTATCCCTCAAGCAAGTTTCGTACTCCTCAGTTAATTTCATGAGACTCGCCAAAGTAACAAAATCCCTGCGCCTTACATATAATTTGTAATTTGGATGCATATTCCTGTATATCCTATCTATCTTTTCAGACTCTGTGAAACCTCCCCTTCTTCTTATTAGGGTGGACAAAGCCACTGCATAACTCCTGAACGGTTCACCTTCTCCTTGTGTCCGTTTCCTGATTTCATCATCTAACTGTAAGGTGTATCCTGGGGGAAAATATTGTAACTGAAAATCTCTCAAGAAGTCTTCAAAACTTGCCCAAAACTCCTTGTTGTTCCTGTACCATAACAGGGCATTATCTTTCAATAGCTCCGGTAGGGCTTTGATTATGTCCTCATTTGGTATTTCGTAGGCTTCCACTAATTCGTGGAGTCTTTCTATAAAGGAAATCGCATCTGAGTCACGTCTTCCATCAAAGCGGAGATTCCATTTACGGACAATGTTGCACAGTGCCGCTGTCTCGTTAAACTCCGGCTTCGCAGGTGCCGAACCTGACCGTCGTGATTGTTTGAGCGGCAAGCTCAAAGGTTTGTTCACCGACCAGGTTGTAGTCGGGCCAAAGCGACATGACTAGAGGGATTATAATATCTAACATCCTCATTTGGTGCCTCAGCTTTTCCCCCCGATAACGCTGTGAGAACTCTTCTCACCTCAGCAAAACTTGCAGTTGACGGAAGTCCCAAGATTTCTCTTATGTTTTGACTCTCAAAATTAGGAGTTCTTTGACCCTGATTGATCGGAGGGGCTTGTTCTGTGAATGGACTCTTAACAATCCCGTCTCTGACGGCTTGAACCAACTCGCTCCTTAATAACTCGGAGTTCCCCTTGGCAGGTAGCCCTTGTTTCGAAAGTTCGTCCTGAAGTTAAGCCTTGCTTAGTTTGTACACCCAGCTAACACGAGTATCCTGAGAGGGTGTTTGGTCACCGGTGCAGGTCTCGGTCGTGGGAGGCCCTTTAATTGTGGCACCTGTTGCACTAACCTGGGCGGACTCCTTAGACTGCTCTGTCACATTGGGTTCCGAGTGTACTAAGGGTTTCCATGTCCTTTTGTTCTTTAGTTTTTCACTAGACCCACCATCGTCTGATCCAACTCTCATAAATAGTAAATTGAAGCCGAGAATGCGTAATATTAAACGCCAAGCTCTGAGGATATAAAAATAAATAATGAAACTTAATTATTTCTTTTTACTAAAACTTTTACTCAAAGTCTTAGACTTTAACTTAATAACCGCGGTGACTAAGCACTCACGGTCCCTGTTCGGGCGCCATAAATGTGAGACGATATTTTATTCGTGCAAAAAATATCGAATTCAATAAAAAACTTTATTTTACCCTGAATAGTTCGAATGCCGGGTTTAATTCCAGGGGTCAATAGTGAGTGTCCGGACCTATTACCTACTATCGTCTACTTCGTATTGAGGCTAAGGCTCAGTCCGTGTAATAGACCAACGTCTCATGGATTCATCATCGCCCGCCTCAAGAGCACAAATTTTGTTTGTAGCCCCGTGGCTCAAAATGTGAATACTCGCGGTCTTGTTTATTCCCCAACGGACGCTCTCTACACCTTTCACACGGGATGTTCCTTCACGGGTATACTTACTTAGTGTCTTACCCTCGTGGGCTCCGTTGCTCTCGGGTTCCCAAAACCCCTACAAGTCACTCCCGATCGAGCTATACCACTCGGCGAGAACTTACTATTTTCTGTTGGGTTGCGGAGTATACGTCCACACCCTCGGAGACTTACCTTGGCCCTTAATATTACTTTGTCCTAGAAGGCGTATTTCCACACTACTCACGCCCAAGTTATATCGCTCGGCGGAGACTTACCGTTCATTTTGCGGAATACACGTCCACACCTTCAGAGACTTACCTTGGCCTTAATTTTACTTTGACCTAGGAGTCACAATTAAACACTACTCCCGCCCAAGTTATATAGCTTGGCGGAGCCTTACTGTTACCTATCAGGCTGTGGATTATACGTCCACACCTTCAGAGACTTACCTTGGCCTTAATATTACTTTGACCCAGGAGTCACAAATCAACACTACTCACGCCCAAGTTATATCGCTTGGCGGAGCCTTCGTGTTACTTATCAGGCTGTGGATTATACGTCCACGCCTCCAGAGACTTACCTTGGCCTTAATATTACTTTGACCCAGGAGTCACAATTCAACACTACTCACGCTCAAGTTATATCGCTTGGCGGAGCCTCCGTGTTGCCTATCAGGCTGTGGATTATACGTCCACGCCTCCAGAGACTTACCTTGGCCTTAATATTACTTTGACCCAGGAGTCACAATTCAACACTACTCACGCCCAAGTTATATCGCTTGGCGGAGCCTTACTGTTAACTATCAGGTTGCGGAATACACGTCCACACCTTCTGAGACTTACCTTGGCCTTAATATTATTTTGACCTAGGAGTCACAAATCAACACTACTCACGCCCAAGTTATATCGCTTGGCGGAGCCTTACTATTATCCTTATTCTATTCACCTACGAAGTATTCCTTCGAGCCCACTTACCTCCAGACTTCCGCTCGTCTCGCTCTCGGGACATACACTGCCTGCCTCCCTTGATGCCCCGCTTTTATAACCCACGGTAACAGGGAGGGGTGTATGGGCGGCGTAGGGGTAGCTGCAGGCACAGCGGGCCGCGACAGGCTCGCCGCTTGCCGCACGACCCGACCGCCTATTGTTCTCCCGGCCCGGCCGCTGCCGGCCTTATCAGTCAAGATAACGGGATTTCCCCAACATAAATATCTACTCTGGCTGTCATCTTAAAATACGGTAACCAAATTAATTCTCTTTGAACTAAATCATTGCTTCTTAGAACTTTATAATTTACTAACTTAATCGGGGTGTTTAAATAAATTAAATAAAACGATGCTTTACCCCAAAAATGAACTCGTATTTAATAAATCATCAAAACAAAATAACTCTTAGGTGTATAATTTAAATAAAATAAATAAAAATTTTTATTTTTGACGATTTTTGAGGGTTTTTTGGGGGTAAAATACCCTTAAAAGTCAAAAATTCAAAAAAATGAAAAAAAACGCCTGGAATTATCGTGGATTTGGACCTATGTACCAAATTTAATTAACATCGGACCAATAGGGCATTCTCTAGCTCTGTTTACATCCTGACACACACACACACACACACACACACACACACACACACACACACACACACACACACACACACACACACACACACATACACACACACACACACACACACACACACACACACACACACACACACACACACACACACACACACACACACACACACACACACAAACTTGTTCGCCTATATTTGTGGGGCCTTGGGATTACACATCTATTTGTGGGTCCATGTATGTGCATTTGACAGGTATTGTGGGGCCGTATTTGTATTGTGGGGCCATACAACAAAATTTAACCTAACTTAACCTAAACTAACCTAACCTAACCTAACCTAACCTAACCTAACTTAACCTAACCTAACCTAACCTAACCTAACGATTATTGTCTTTTTTGACCATAAAAAGTAGAATTTTTACTCAAAATAAAAAAAATAAATCTTTGTGGGGCCGTGTGTATGGCCCCACAATTTCAGAAGGCCCCGCACTCAGGTGAAATTCACACACTTGGCCCCACAAATATTGCGGAACCTGTCCACACACACACACACACACACACACACACACACACACACACACACACACACACACACACACACACACACACACACACACACACACACACACACACACACACACACACACACACACACACACACACACACACACACACACACACACACACACACACACACACACACACACACACACACACACACACACACACACACACACACACACACACACACACACACACACACACACACACACACACACACACACACACACACACACACACACACACACACACACACACACACACACACACACACACACACACACACACACACACACACACACACACACACACACACACACACACACACACACACACACACACACACATACAGGCAATTGATTGGCTGTGGCACAGGCACACAAACAGTCGATTGTGGCATCGTAAAAACTGAGTACGTGGTGTTTGTCCAAAGAGCAAATGTTTCATGATGTGTAACTCATTTTGCTGATACACACCAAAAAAACCTCATAAACACGTCCTTTTTGAATGTGGCATCCGGTGCCACAAAATGTGTGTTTCTTAAAGAAGCCACAACATGTATGTTTGGTCTTATTGTGTGTACTCCCGCCTCAGCGCTGTTGCCAGATCGTGCACTCCACCTCCGATCACGCTGAGAGTTTCTCATAATGAAATCGGTGATCTCTTTAGGCTAGTATCGATTTAGCCCATTAATTTAAACTTAAATTTGAATGGTGAAATTTGGTAAAATGTATCTTATAGTAATGGATTGTGTATTTCGTACATAGCCTACACGTGTGCGGTACATTTAGTTATTGTAAAAAGGCAATTTTGTACTATTTGACAAAAAAGATTAATTGTTGAGGTAAAAGTCTGTCAGTCTGTATGTCTAAAAATATTATTAAACTGTCAATAAAATATAATCACAATTATAATGAATTTAAAGTAATGAAATTAAATTTATTAAATTACTGTATTAAAATTTATCACATTTAAAAGAAATAACTAAATCTAATTAATTTGTTAGATTTTAAGTTTTTAATCAAATCTGTATGTCAAATTTTGATTGAATTTTGTAGAAAAGTGTAAATCGACATTTATGATTTGAGTTCGATAACCAGTCAGATGGGGGTTTGCAGAGCAAAATTAGATTGAAAAACTATATATAACTAGCTGTTCCTGTCACTGCTTCGCCCGTGATTGAATTTATTTTATTAGTAATTCAAGTGAGCTCGTTCGCAAAGCTCACTCGCCGTCATGTTTAACTCGTTCGCTGCGCTCACTCGCCTTTCCGGTCTGCTCATTCGCTACGCTCACTCGCCGTTATGGTTTAGCTCGTTCGCTGTGCTCACTTACTAATCTGGTTGTTCGAAAACCAGTCAGATGGGGGTTAGCAAAGGAAAATTAGAATTTCTCTACAGGGTATACGCTATTATGGTAGTAGCCATGGTAAGACCTAAGCACGGGACCATGATACTTTTCTATTTTGAGGTCCCCAGAAGCCAAAAACACTATCCGTTCATTTTCATATATATGTATTCTGTATATGTATGAATATGTGTGTGTTTGTCCGTGGTACTGATAGCTTTTGACAGGGACCTCCGATTTGCATGAAATTTGGTGTGAAAATGTAGGATCAGATCCATTTTCATGAGTTCATGAACCAGCAAAATTGGGTTATGGGAACGGGGTTTTTATGGGGTATCAAAAGGGTCAAAAACGGGGGTTTGACACCATTTAAAAGAGCTTAAAAAAACAATTTTGCATTTTGTATTTTTTTACTTGGCTTTACTGGTTACGGAGAAAATCCAAAAATGTATTTCCCATGGTATTTTAATGGGAAATCAACAAAACCATGTATATTGCTTATTTATTTACATAACTTAGTCAAATTTAGTATGAACATTATCTAGATATGGTTTAACTTATCCTTGTTTACAAAGCCCATATGGCGGCAAACCTACACACTCACACCCATGGGGTTTATGGGTAGATAAAAAAGTACAACATTTTGATACAATTTTGTGTTTAACTTCGCCAATTATTGATTATCCTACTTTTTCCAACAACACAGCTTGGCAGCAAACCTACATACTCTATGGAGTTTTATGGAGAAAGTAAAAAAATCATAAATTTCATCGGAAATTCGCTGAGTAGGCAGTTAACGTCATAAACACGTCCTTTTTGAATGTGGCAAAAATACACGAAATGTGGAATTTCTGCTACGATTAGGATATTTTAATTTTTATATAAGTAGCTGTTTCCGTCACGGAATCGCCCGTAATTGAATTTATTTTAAAGGCAATTCAATCGAGATCGTTCGCTACGCTCACTCGCCGTCAGGTTCAGTTCGTTCCCTGAGCTCACTCACTTTTTGGGTTAGCTCATTCGCTGCACTCATTCGTCGCAACACCTCCTAGAATAATAAGAGAAGGCCAGACGACTGAAAAAGGCCGTAGCTCTGGAATATAAGGCCAGACGACATTACGTCATATAAATAGGCTGATGTATTATGTTATGATGTAAGAAAGTGAAAAAAGATATGCTAATGTCAGGGGTTTCATCTGTCATGAATATTTGATACATAAAATAAAAAATCAGAACAACATGAGATGTTTACCGGCTGGACATCGTTATGTTGTTTCTCCATTTATATGTTAGATCAGTTCCTAAAATCATAGGCGTGAAGCCATTAATTTTGACTGCAGAGAATCAATTTAGATACGTTTTTCAGTCTTAGGAAGGCTAAAAACGTGTAAATTTTTTTATACCACTGCTACCAACATAATTTCTTCGACAACCAGGAATGCAACATTTATGAGGCATGCTAGTATTTTGCAAAAAAGTTTATTACATTGAAACTAATTTCGTGATTTTAGAATTAAACAACAATAAAATTAGTTCAGAAGTTTTAAGAGATCAAACTTAATTTAGACAAAAAAGCAAAATAGTAAATTACTTGACATAACCTTGGGTAATTTATGGAATGTGTACAAAAAACCAAATAACAAATATTGTAAACATTACATTTTTTGCCTCAATTTAGCTTACGTCACTACCCAGCTGACCTTTTTAAATATGAAATTCTGGGGACTACCAGCACCATCTAAAGCATGAGTTGGAACTAATGATTTCACACACTAGCCTACTTAAATTACGTAATGAATTTCAGTCGTCTGGCCTTCTCTTATTACTCTAGGAGGTGTTGCTCGTCGCCAGGTTTAGCTTGTTCGCTGCGCTCACTCGTCGCAAGTCTATAATACTCTATTAATTTTTATTACCAATCTTACCTTAGTATTTTAAATAAAACAGATGTTTTTTTATACAACTAATATTCATAAATGTAATCATTATTTTCCAATTCAAAAATATGTTGCTTCCATAAGAAAATATGATGCTTCCAAAGGGTAACTTTGTAGACGTGTGGGGTGCAGCCCTTTGTGAATATTAATATGAAAATAGTTAGCCTCTTCTATTTTAAGCCTAGAGAATGAGTATACATAATTTCAGCCCTATAGCTAGTCGGAAAGTTGGAGAATTAGTGATGAGTAAGTGAATCAGTGAGTGAGTGAGGGCTTTCCCTTTTATAAGTTTAGAAGATTTTTGGAAACTTTAAATTTTAGATTCCACTATTGGATTAAAAAAAACTGCATAATTTTGTGCTTCGATGATCATTGCTCGGCATCAATTGGTTACAGAGATAGTGCAATTGTTTCACAGTGTGATCCAAAATTCTTGTGCGGAACAAAAACCATTTTATACCTCACTTGTTAATATGTGTACAGCGAACAAACTTGACATATAGCCTCATCTGGTTGTGGTATACTATTTTAGCACAAAAATGTTTCAAATAAGATGTTTTCTGCAGCAACAAACCTGCGTACTCAACTACATGTTATTCTTATTGAGAATAATTTTAAAATGTTATATATATTTAATTAATTCGGTAAGGGTTTTCTCGGCAACATCCCTTTTACAACCTTCATACTAACCAATTTTTACAGATGATGTGTAGTTTAAAACTCTTGATGTAGCACACCGGAGGATGGTAATTAATTGAAAAAAGTCATTTTTAGTTTAGGGCTTCGTGCCCCTAGCCTTTCATTTATTTGTAGAAGGTGCCAACAAACTAGAAGTGCTGACCAACTTGCACTATAACGGGGTTAAAAGTGCATTGTATTTAAACAGGTGATTACTTTCAGATGAGTTTTTAACCAAAGTTAGATTGTTTAAAAATATATATCGTTTGAAGACGGAAATATATTAGAACTAGCAACAGAGGCGTTTCATAACCAATTCATGTTCAAAGCAGCTGGGGGTCAGGAATGCATCGGGCATTGAACTCCCTATGTGGAACATATTCCAGTACATGTCAGGGGGGCGTTAGGAAAGCAGCGGCCATGGAAATCCCTAGCTGAAACAGGAGTAGACATTCGGTCGTTTAGAGGGCCGAGCGGACCGTTGTCACAGTACATGGGGATTGGCCTCTTGAATGGTCAAACGGTCGTCAAATGGTCGAACGGGTCTCACCCTTTCTCCTCCTTTAATATCACGTCCTTCCGGGGACTTGTGCAAAATGCCCATTAAAAGAAAGCGTGCTTAACGGTTCGACCGGGGTTTCCTTATCCACCAATGACAACTGTGTACTTCTTGACAAAAAAAAATCTTTGTAAATACTTCATCTGAGTTTATTTAACAATATCCCATAATCAGGTTGAATAACACCACAAATAAGTTGGCCCACAACCCTTACAATCTGGTACAAAGGCAAGTTTAAGATGTTCAAGACATATTTTTTTCGATAATTTTCAAAAGCCTATGGATATTGTAATCTAGTTGTCACAAAACATTAGTATCATTTGTAAAACAAAACTTTAGTGACACTGTTTAAAATAAAGTTGTAATAAATATGACATCGCCGCCAAGATACTAAATAACCGGTTGGCTAATTTCTAGACCGGAGTGCTAAACCGATCGCTCTACGACTGTAGTAAATTATCAAAATAAAGCAGCATTATGATTTGACAAATCGGACAATTGACTACATAATGTCAAAACAGGTGTGTTCGTTCCTTTTTATGCTCGAAAATAGTATTCAATATAAATGTAAACAATTTATTAGAACTGACCATCAACAATTTAACCATTTAAGGCCCCTTTTATACATCGTGTGTTTCGTTGTGCGTCAAAAGACGCGGGTAAAATAAATACGTTGCAGTAGAAGGAGCATTTATAACCACGCGTCATTCAATGTAAATTTGAGTAGTTTGGAAGTCTTAGACATTTGTCCAAAGGATTGGGAAAATTCTATTGTTAAGTCACGTCCGCACTGGCCAAACATTCGTGGCGAACTTGTTCGGTAAACACAAAAAATCACCAACATTCTTAATTACCGGCCTTATGATTTACATTCAAAAATGTTTGCAACGAACAAACAAAACTTCAGAAGAACTTTATTCGGCGAATATGTTCGGCCAATGCGGACGTGGCTTGACTTAGATAACGTGTCCCTAAGAAAATTGTATGATTAATTTTTTACCAATTAGGCCCAATCTTAAATATTGTTGATATACTAATAGATTATTGTAGGTAAAAAAATTGTTTTTGGTACAACCTGCATGTAAATTGGCCCAGTAGAAAGAAGTCTCAGATGAACTGTTCAAATTTTTTTTCCTTAGGTACTGTTTGACGGCTGGATAACTTATGTACTTATAATAATTTTAATTTATTTAAAAGAGCTTTACCTAATACATAGGCTACATGAAATTGTTATTTTCCCTCTTACGATTTAGTGTGTTGAAAATAAAAATTTAATCCTTCAAATAAATAAGGGGGTTTACGAAAATGAAGATAAAGAATCAGTTACAACTATTCACCCTCGTAAAATTGTATATACTGTAAATGTAACTAATATTAATCTCGATGCAAAATTTATCTCAGTAAATTCACTTCATTTAGCCGAGACGGCGCCAACCAGACGATAGCATGATACAAAAATGTACCATGATCAGATGTACAACGCTGGGAGGAAGGACTGCACTCACATTCTCACGGGTACGCGTCAGATTGTCAACCCGTCAGATTGGCACCACGACAGTTTGGCACCGATCCTAGAGGTGGCAATCTGACGGTGCGCTACCCGACAGGTTGGAGCCTCGGGAAAGGCGTGGTGCCAATCTGTCGTGGTGACAACCTGACGCCAGATGCAATGGGTGACGATCTGTCGTTACAGTACCCGACAGAATGACACCACTATGCTCAATAGGTCCTCCTCGTTTTACTTATAATATATTATTTATAATTTCCTAAGACCTAATCTGATGTAAAAAAATCAAAATAAAAAAGAAAAATTTGATGAAATAGTACTAACTATTATGATTTGTAACTATAGCCTATACCTAATGACTGATAAAAACATTATAAAATAGTGTTAATATTTGCTTGAAATTGAATTAAAAATTTGTTTTTAGAAAGGCAAAAACCAATAATTCATGTTTCGTTAAATCAAAATTATTAAATTATTTTTTAGAACTATTATGGAAATATTTGCCTCATAAAGAAAAATCAATATTTACTACTGATTAGAGTAAAATATTCCTAAGCAAATTCTAATTTTCAGCAAAACGTCATCGAGCGGGGCACACGAAAACTCAGGCCTAACGGGCCTGCTTACAATTTTGGTCACGTGACCAGATGCGGTCAAATTTCCATTATTTGGAAGCATTGCAATAGCCTAACTTAGTATCAGTTTTACGTGTAGTTTCAAATACAAGTAAATGAAGTCATAAGAATAGACTATATCATTCTAATCCTCATTAAATTACAAATTAAATTATAGGCTACTAATGACCCTCTGATTGTAAGTGGTAACATATAAGATTATTTTGGAAACAAGCAATAAAAATTAAGTAGGAAAATTTGAATATTATTGTCTTTATAAGAGTAGGCCTACAAATCAATTAAATTTAAATAATAAATTATAAAACATTATGAATGTTGTAAAATTTTTTTTTATAAATTTGTAATGCTGTCAACACCTGCATTACGAGCATAACACCTGCATAACAGAATTGCAATTAGCGCGAAGGAAGTATTTAACAGAGTACATGTAAACAATATGTGTTGCACTCCATTCGATCATCATAAACTACCAACCTAATACATACATCTACATTTTCTTCCTCTTCAAATTGACATTTCATTTGACTAGTAATAACGATGTACACTACATCAAATAACAATTTTAGCTAACGGTCGTCTGCCAGCCGTTCGCCATTTGTTATAAAGTTCGAAAATACGAATATTGTACATTCAAACCTCAGAGATCTTACGATGAATTGATTCTAGTTAGGAACTCTTTTGACAAACCAGAGGTGCCAATACAAATTTATACGATACAAATTACTACCTGAGCTAGGTAAGTTCAAAAAGTAATGTTTGGACGTTTGAAACGTGGTGGCTACTTGGATTGACGTCGCAAAAAATCTACAAATATTCTATGAGTTATTAGTGGCTGTAACACAACTAATTATCGGTTATCTCTTATTATAATAAGAATTTTCAGAATATTACCTTTCATATGGTATAATAATGTAACCACTTTCACGTTGCTTTTCACTGGTGTTTTACTAGTACAAAATGTTTAGACGTAGATGACCGTTTCGCGGCCGTGGCACTATAAACGGCGTCTCCCACTGCTTTACTTAAATCTTGTCTATTTACTTTATTTTATTTTTTGCGCAGGGCCTTTTAAAGCGCGGCTCCCGGTGCTTTGCAACAGAGCTCATGCTACCCAGGCGAAAGCTTTATAATACAAATGCAATTTTTTGTGAGACCTATACTATTATACAAGGAGTGTCTGTGGTTATGTGATTTCATCCATCTGGAAATCTAGCTCGTACATGGGTGGAGTTACGGGGGACAAGGGGGCAATGGCTCCCAACTTGGAACAGATTTACTTTTAATCAGCTTTTATTATAAATGATATTTATTATAAATTATAGTTACCACTTACCCATTTTCTAAAACTAAGTTTGAAAACTGTAATTTTTTAACATTAGTACTATGGGTTTGCCATAAAAAGGCAAAGACATAACATTGAAAATTAAAAAATAACAGAATGCTACTTTTAAGCATTGTTTTTTTACAATATTTACTTTTTAACTTCAATTGCTTATATTATAATTTTGTTATTTTAACTGTCAAATTTTATTTACCATTCCTAGGTCTTGAACCCAGCTTAAACCGAGGTTCTTTTGATATGCACCGTGCTCTCACATAGGTATTTTGATGGATGGATAACGTAATAAAAAAGGCAAAAATTTATAATACTGTACCCAGTTTGAGCTGGATCCTAGCTGTTTCCTCCCTGGGGTTGTCACCTACGCATCTGTGCTGCTTCCTGCCTTTGATATCAATTTTATTTAATTTTTATAACAACAATGACCTATATTTTAAAGTCGACCAATTTTCATAATTACCAAAAAGAAGACATAACTCTTTTATACATCTTTTAAGGCAAAGATTAGTTAGTTCTAGATAAGTATGTATAGTTACTAACGTAGCCTTACTCAAGTCATTATATAATTATGTTTATACGAAATACTACTGTAAACATATAATTTGTTTTATTATTATGTTTAGTAAATTATTTATGTTTGTTTCAGTTGTTTATGTATAGTCAATAAAAACAGTTTACACTACAATAAATTAGGTGAATGTTATTAGCAACAACCTAAATGTTACCGGTATGCATTATTTTTGTATATACAGTATATGAACAAAGTTACAGATAATTTGATATTTTTGGAAGGTCCACCGGTAATTTTCCAGAGATGACCACAATCAATTGCATTTTGGTCAATTTAAAAGAAGGCCACTGGTGCCTACGTAAAATAAACTCAAACTGTTATTCAAACACTAATACACCACAAAAATTTACAGATGTGAATGAAACATATGGTCCGGGTGAGAAGGAAAAATAAAAATGCTTTTAGTACAAGAAATGATTTTTATTGCAAAAAATTTTTAAAACATTGCATCAACAGTTAGTTTTTTTAACATGAAACATTGCATCAACAGTGAAATTTTGAGAGGAGGGGGGGACGATTTTTAACGTGTACTTTTATAATGGGTATTAAATCTTAAGTTTTTTTTAGTACTTATCAATATCATTTTTAGTAATAAATAGCAATAGCAATTTTTTAGTAATAGCACTTTATCATTGTATGATAAAATTTGCATGTTTACCATTATTCGACTTGGGTGAATTGTGTTAGTAAAAATGGGAAATACAACTAAAACTAAATGTATTATGTAAATATAAATAATGTATATTTAGTTGTACATATAATTGTAATGTATATAAAATGTATAATACATTGTTTAAGAATTTATATGTTATAGTTTTAAGAGCAGATTTATGTCAATACTTCACAAAATAATAAGTTTAAAAACACTAAACAGGCTGTTATTAAAATTAATTTTAATAATTTTTAAAACGCATTTAAAATAATCAACTATTTAATTAAGTACATTCCTTTAATTGCGATTGTTGCTCTGGTACGATTAGAACGACGCGCATCGCAAAGCACAATGTCAAAACGTGGCAACAGCGCCAGGTAGTGGAGAGCGGTGGAAGAAGTTGGCGAATTCTCCTGTAGGAGCGCCACCGTCCGGCTGACTCCGCGATGCCACAATACGTATAAATGGACGGCACACACACAATAATGCAAAATAATCGATTGTGACATCCATGTCTAATAATGCTTGAGATGTTACAAGGAAGCCAAAAATATGATTTTTTGTTGTGGCATCTTGTGTAAGATGCCACAATATTTTAAGATGCTACAACACGGTGAAATGTCAACCGAAAGATGCCACATTCCACTGTTTACGTGTACACACACACACACACACACACATACACACACACACACACACACACACACACACACACACACACACACACACACACACACATACAGGCAATTGATTGGCTGTGGCACAGGCACATAAACAGTCGATTGTGGCATCGTAAAAACTGAGTACGTGGTGTTTGTCCAAAGAGCAAATGTTTCATGATGTGTAACTCATTTTGCTGATACACACCAAAAAAACCTCATAAACACGTCCTTTTTGAATGTGGCATCCGGTGCCACAAAATGTGTGTTTCTTAAAGAAGCCACAACATGTATGTTTGGTCTTATTGTGTGTACTCCCGCCTCAGCGCTGTTGCCAGATCGTGCACTCCACCTCCGATCACGCTGAGAGTTTCTCATAATGAAATCGGTGATCTCTTTAGGCTAGTATCGATTTAGCCCATTAATTTAAACTTAAATTTGAATGGTGAAATTTGGTAAAATGTATCTTATAGTAATGGATTGTGTATTTCGTACATAGCCTACACGTGTGCGGTACATTTAGTTATTGTAAAAAGGCAATTTTGTACTATTTGACAAAAAAGATTAATTGTTGAGGTAAAAGTCTGCCAGTCTGTATGTCAAAAAATATTATTAAACTGTCAATAAAATATAATCACAATTATAATGAATTTAAAGTAATGAAATTAAATTTATTAAATTACTGTATTAAAATTTATCACATTTAAAAGAAATAACTAAATCTAATTAATTTGTTAGATTTTAAGTTTTTAATCAAATCTGTATGTCAAATTTTGATTGAATTTTGTAGAAAAGTGTAAATCGACATTTATGACTTGAGTTCGATAACCAGTCAGGTGGGGGTTTGCAGAGCAAAATTAGATTGAAAAACTATATATAACTAGCTGTTCCTGTCACTGCTTCGCCCGTGATTGAATTTATTTTATTAGTAATTCAAGTGAGCTCGTTCGCAAAGCTCACTCGCCGTCATGTTTAACTCGTTCGCTGCGCTCACTCGCCTTTCCGGTCTGCTCATTCGCTACGCTCACTCGCCGTTATGGTTTAGCTCGTTCGCTGTGCTCACTTACTAATCTGGTTGTTCGAAAACCAGTCAGATGGGGGTTAGCAAAGGAAAATTAGAATTTCTCTACAGGGTATACGCTATTATGGTAGTAGCCATGGTAAGACCTAAGCACGGGACCATGATACTTTTCTATTTTGAGGTCCCCAGAAGCCAAAAACACTATCCGTTCATTTTCATATATATGTATTCTGTATATGTATGAATATGTGTGTGTTTGTCCGTGGTACTGATAGCTTTTGACAGGGACCTCCGATTTGCATGAAATTTGGTGTGAAAATGTAGGATCAGATCCATTTTCATGAGTTCATGAACCAGCAAAATTGGGTTATGGGAACGGGGTTTTTATGGGGTATCAAAAGGGTCAAAAACGGGGGTTTGACACCATTTAAAAGAGCTTAAAAAAACAATTTTGCATTTTGTATTTTTTTACTTGGCTTTACTGGTTACGGAGAAAATCCAAAAATGTATTTCCCATGGTATTTTAATGGGAAATCAACAAAACCATGTATATTGCTTATTTATTTACATAACTTAGTCAAATTTAGTATGAACATTATCTAGATATGGTTTAACTTATCCTTGTTTACAAAGCCCATATGGCGGCAAACCTACACACTCACACCCATGGGGTTTATGGGTAGATAAAAAAGTACAAATTTTGATACAATTTTGTGTTTAACTTCGCCAATTATTGATTATCCTACTTTTTCCAACAACACAGCTTGGCAGCAAACCTACATACTCTATGGAGTTTTATGGAGAAAGTAAAAAAATCATAAAATTCATCGGAAATTCGCTGAGTAGGCAGTTAACGTCATAAACACGTCCTTTTTGAATGTGGCAAAAATACACGAAATGTGGAATTTTTGCTACGATTAGGATATTTTAATTTTTATATAAGTAGCTGTTTCCGTCACGGAATCGCCCGTAATTGAATTTATTTTAAAGGCAATTCAATCGAGATCGTTCGCTACGCTCACTCGCCGTCAGGTTCAGTTCGTTCCCTGAGCTCACTCACTTTTTGGGTTAGCTCATTCGCTGCACTCATTCGTCGCAACACCTCCTAGAATAATAAGAGAAGGCCAGACGACTGAAAAAGGCCGTAGCTCTGGAATATAAGGCCAGACGACATTACGTCATATAAATAGGCTGATGTATTATGTTATGATGTAAGAAAGTGAAAAAAGATATGCTAATGTCAGGGGTTTCATCTGTCATGAATATTTGATACATAAAATAAAAAATCAGAACAACATGAGATGTTTACCGGCTGGACATCGTTATGTTGTTTCTCCATTTATATGTTAGATCAGTTCCTAAAATCATAGGCGTGAAGCCATTAATTTTGACTGCAGAGAATCAATTTAGATACGTTTTTCAGTCTTAGGAAGGCTAAAAACGTGTAAATTTTTTTATACCACTGCTACCAACATAATTTCTTCGACAACCAGGAATGCAACATTTATGAGGCATGCTAGTATTTTGCAAAAAAGTTTATTACATTGAAACTAATTTCGTGATTTTAGAATTAAACAACAATAAAATTAGTTCAGAAGTTTTAAGAGATCAAACTTAATTTAGACAAAAAAGCAAAATAGTAAATTACTTGACATAACCTTGGGTAATTTATGGAATGTGTACAAAAAACCAAATAACAAATATTGTAAACATTACATTTTTTGCCTCAATTTAGCTTACGTCACTACCCAGCTGACCTTTTTAAATATGAAATTCTGGGGACTACCAGCACCATCTAAAGCATGAGTTGGAACTAATGATTTCACACACTAGCCTACTTAAATTACGTAATGAATTTCAGTCGTCTGGCCTTCTCTTATTACTCTAGGAGGTGTTGCTCGTCGCCAGGTTTAGCTTGTTCGCTGCGCTCACTCGTCGCAAGTCTATAATACTCTATTAATTTTTATTACCAATCTTACCTTAGTATTTTAAATAAAACAGATGTTTTTTATACAACTAATAGTCATAAATGTAATCATTATTTTCCAATTCAAAAATATGTTGCTTCCATAAGAATAACAGGGTAACTTTGTAGACGTGTGGGGTGCAGCCCTTTGTGAATATTAATATGAAAATAGTTAGCCTCTTCTATTTTAAGCCTAGAGAATGAGTATACATAATTTCAGCCCTATAGCTAGTCGGAAAGTTGGAGAATTAGTGATGAGTAAGTGAATCAGTGAGTGAGTGAGGGCTTTCCCTTTTATAAGTTTAGAAGATTTTTGGAAACTTTAAATTTTAGATTCCACTATTGGATTAAAAAAAACTGCATAATTTTGTGCTTCGATGATCATTGCTCGGCATCAATTGGTTACAGAGATAGTGCAATTGTTTCACAGTGTGATCCAAAATTCTTGTGCGGAACAAAAACCATTTTATACCTCACTTGTTAATATGTGTACAGCGAACAAACTTGACATATAGCCTCATCTGGTTGTGGTATACTATTTTAGCACAAAAATGTTTCAAATAAGATGTTTTCTGCAGCAACAAACCTGCGTACTCAACTACATGTTATTCTTATTGAGAATAATTTTAAAATGTTATATATATTTAATTAATTCGGTAAGGGTTTTCTCGGCAACATCCCTTTTACAACCTTCATACTAACCAATTTTTACAGATGATGTGTAGTTTAAAACTCTTGATGTAGCACACCGGAGGATGGTAATTAATTGAAAAAAGTCATTTTTAGTTTAGGGCTTCGTGCCCCTAGCCTTTCATTTATTTGTAGAAGGTGCCAACAAACTAGAAGTGCTGACCAACTTGCACTATAACGGGGTTAAAAGTGCATTGTATTTAAACAGGTGATTACTTTCAGATGAGTTTTTAACCAAAGTTAGATTGTTTAAAAATATATATCGTTTGAAGACGGAAATATATTAGAACTAGCAACAGAGGCGTTTCATAACCAATTCATGTTCAAAGCAGCTGGGGGTCAGGAATGCATCGGGCATTGAACTCCCTATGTGGAACATATTCCAGTACATGTCATTGGGGGTTAGGAAAGCAGCGGCCATGGAAATCCCTAGCTGAAACAGGAGTAGACATTCGGTCGTTTAGAGGGCCGAGCGGACCGTTGTCACAGTACATGGGGATTGGCCCCTTGAATGGTCAAACGGTCGTCAAATGGTCGAACGGGTCTCACCCTTTCTCCTCCTTTAATATCACGTCCTTCCGGGGACTTGTGCAAAATGCCCATTAAAAGAAAGCGTGCTTAACGGTTCGACCGGGGTTTCCTTATCCACCAATGACAACTGTGTACTTCTTGACAAAAAAAAATCTTTGTAAATACTTCATCTGAGTTTATTTAACAATCTCCCATAATCAGGTTGAATAACACCACAAATAAGTTGGCCCACAACCCTTACAATCTGGTACAAAGGCAAGTTTAAGATGTTCAAGACATATTTTTTTTCGATAATTTTCAAAAGCCTATGGATATTGTAATCTAGTTGTCACAAAACATTAGTATCATTTGTAAAACAAAACTTTAGTGACACTGTTTAAAATAAAGTTGTAATAAATATGACATCGCCGCCAAGATACTAAATAACCGGTTGGCTAATTTCTAGACCGGAGTGCTAAACCGATCGCTCTACGACTGTAGTAAATTATCAAAATAAAGCAGCATTATGATTTGACAAATCGGACAATTGACTGCATAATGTCAAAACAGGTGTGTTCGTTCCTTTTTATGCTCGAAAATAGTATTCAATATAAATGTAAACAATTTATTAGAACTGACCATCAACAATTTAACCATTTAAGGCCCCTTTTATACATCGTGTGTTTCGTTGTGCGTCAAAAGACGCGGGTAAAATAAATACGTTGCAGTAGAAGGAGCATTTATAACCACGCGTCATTCAATGTAAATTTGAGTAGTTTGGAAGTCTTAGACATTTGTCCAAAGGATTGGGAAAATTCTATTGTTAAGTCACGTCCGCACTGGCCAAACATTCGTGGCGAACTTGTTCGGCAAACACAAAAAATCACCAACATTCTTAATTACCGGCCTTATGATTTACATTCAAAAATGTTTGCAACGAACAAACAAAACTTCAGAAGAACTTTATTCGGCGAATATGTTCGGCCAATGCGGACGTGGCTTGACTTAGATAACGTGTCCCTAAGAAAATTGTATGATTAATTTTTTACCAATTAGGCCCAATCTTAAATATTGTTGATATACTAATAGATTATTGTAGGTAAAAAAATTGTTTTTGGTACAACCTGCATGTAAATTGGCCCAGTAGAAAGAAGTCTCAGATGAACTGTTCAAATTTTTTTTCCTTAGGTACTGTTTGACGGCTGGATAACTTATGTACTTATAATAATTTTAATTTATTTAAAAGAGCTTTACCTAATACATAGGCTACATGAAATTGTTATTTTCCCTCTTACGATTTAGTGTGTTGAAAATAAAAATTTAATCCTTCAAATAAATAAGGGGGTTTACGAAAATGAAGATAAAGAATCAGTTACAACTATTCACCCTCGTAAAATTGTATATACTGTAAATGTAACTAATATTAATCTCGATGCAAAATTTATCTCAGTAAATTCACTTCATTTAGCCGAGACGGCGCCAACCAGACGATAGCATGATACAAAAATGTACCATGATCAGATGTACAACGCTGGGAGGAAGGACTGCACTCACATTCTCACGGGTACGCGTCAGATTGTCAACCCGTCAGATTGGCACCACGACAGTTTGGCACCGATCCTAGAGGTGGCAATCTGACGGTGCGCTACCCGACAGGTTGGAGCCTCGGGAAAGGCGTGGTGCCAATCTGTCGTGGTGACAACCTGACGCCAGATGCAATGGGTGACGATCTGTCGTTACAGTACCCGACAGAATGACACCACTATGCTCAATAGGTCCTCCTCGTTTTACTTATAATATATTATTTATAATTTATTTATAATTATTATATTTATAATTATTATATTTATAATTATTATATTATTTATAACATTATAAAATAGTGTTAATATTTGCTTGAAATTGAATTAAAAATTTGTTTTTAGAAAGGCAAAAACCAATAATTCATGTTTCGTTAAATCAAAATTATTAAATTATTTTTTAGAACTATTATGGAAATATTTGCCTCATAAAGAAAAATCAATATTTACTACTGATTAGAGTAAAATATTCCTAAGCAAATTCTAATTTTCAGCAAAACGTCATCGAGCGGGGCACACGAAAACTCAGGCCTAACGGGCCTGCTTACAATTTTGGTCACGTGACCAGATGCGGTCAAATTTCCATTATTTGGAAGCATTGCAATAGCCTAACTTAGTATCAGTTTTACGTGTAGTTTCAAATACAAGTAAATGAAGTCATAAGAATAGACTATATCATTCTAATCCTCATTAAATTACAAATTAAATTATAGGCTACTAATGACCCTCTGATTGTAAGTGGTAACATATAAGATTATTTTGGAAACAAGCAATAAAAATTAAGTAGGAAAATTTGAATATTATTGTCTTTATAAGAGTAGGCCTACAAATCAATTAAATTTAAATAATAAATTATAAAACATTATGAATGTTGTAAAATTTTTTTTTATAAATTTGTAATGCTGTCAACACCTGCATTACGAGCATAACACCTGCATAACAGAATTGCAATTAGCGCGAAGGAAGTATTTAACAGAGTACATGTAAACAATATGTGTTGCACTCCATTCGATCATCATAAACTACCAACCTAATACATACATCTACATTTTCTTCCTCTTCAAATTGACATTTCATTTGACTAGTAATAACGATGTACACTACATCAAATAACAATTTTAGCTAACGGTCGTCTGCCAGCCGTTCGCCATTTGTTATAAAGTTCGAAAATACGAATATTGTACATTCAAACCTCAGAGATCTTACGATGAATTGATTCTAGTTAGGAACTCTTTTGACAAACCAGAGGTGCCAATACAAATTTATACGATACAAAGTACTACCTGAGCTAGGTAAGTTCAAAAAGTAATGTTTGGACGTTTGAAACGTGGTGGCTACTTGGATTGACGTCGCAAAAAATCTACAAATATTCTATGAGTTATTAGTGGCTGTAACACAACTAATTATCGGTTATCTCTTATTATAATAAGAATTTTCAGAATATTACCTTTCATATGGTATAATAATGTAACCACTTTCACGTTACTTTTCACTGGTGTTTTACTAGTACAAAATGTTTAGACGTAGATGACCGTTTCGCGGCCGTGGCACTATAAACGGCGTCTCCCACTGCTCTACTTAAATCTTGTTTATTTACTTTATTTTATTTTTTGCGCAGGGCTTTTTAAAGCGCGGCTCCCGGTGCTTTGCAACAGAGCTCATGCTACCCAGGCGAAAGCTTTATAATACAAATGCAATTTTTTGTGAGACCTATACTATTATACAAGGAGTGTCTGTGGTTATGTGATTTCATCCATCTGGAAATCTAGCTCGTACATGGGTGGAGTTACGGGGGACAAGGGGGCAATGGCTCCCAACTTGGAACAGATTTACTTTTAATCAGCTTTTATTATAAATGATATTTATTATAAATTATAGTTACCACTTACCCATTTTCTAAAACTAAGTTTGAAAACTGTAATTTTTTAACATTAGTACTATGGGTTTGCCATAAAAAGGCAAAGACATAACATTGAAAATTAAAAAATAACAGAATGCTACTTTTAAGCATTGTTTTTTTACAATATTTACTTTTTAACTTCAATTGCTTATATTATAATTTTGTTATTTTAACTGTCAAATTTTATTTACCATTCCTAGGTCTTGAACCCAGCTTAAACCGAGGTTCTTTTGATATGCACCGTGCTCTCACATAGGTATTTTGATGGATGGATAACGTAATAAAAAAGGCAAAAATTTATAATACTGTACCCAGTTTGAGCTGGATCCTAGCTGTTTCCTCCCTGGGGTTGTCACCTACGCATCTGTGCTGCTTCCTGCCTTTGATATCAATTTTATTTAATTTTTATAACAACAATGACCTATATTTTAAAGTCGACCAATTTTCATAATTACCAAAAAGAAGACATAACTCTTTTATACATCTTTTAAGGCAAAGATTAGTTAGTTCTAGATAAGTATGTATAGTTACTAACGTAGCCTTACTCAAGTCATTATATAATTATGTTTATACGAAATACTACTGTAAACATATAATTTGTTTTATTATTATGTTTAGTAAATTATTTATGTTTGTTTCAGTTGTTTATGTATAGTCAATAAAAACAGTTTACACTACAATAAATTAGGTGAATGTTATTAGCAACAACCTAAATGTTACCGGTATGCATTATTTTTGTATATACAGAGAGTTCAGTATAGGAACAAAGTTACAGATAATTTGATATTTTTGGAAGGTCCACCGGTAATTTTCCAGAGATGACCACAATCAATTGCATTTTGGTCAATTTAAAAGAAGGCCACTGGTGCCTACGTAAAATAAACTCAAACTGTTATTCAAACACTAATACACCACAAAAATTTACAGATGTGAATGAAACATATGGTCCGGGTGAGAAGGAAAAATAAAAATGCTTTTAGTACAAGAAATGATTTTTATTGCAAAAAATTTTTAAAACATTGCATCAACAGTTAGTTTTTTTAACATGAAACATTGCATCAACAGTGAAATTTTGAGAGGAGGGGGGGACGATTTTTAACGTGTACTTTTATAATGGGTATTAAATCTAAAGTTTTTTTTAGTACTTATCAATATCATTTTTAGTAATAAATAGCAATAGCAATTTTTTAGTAATAGCACTTTATCATTGTATGATAAAATTTGCATGTTTACCATTATTCGACTTGGGTGAATTGTGTTAGTAAAAATGGGAAATACAACTAAAACTAAATGTATTATGTAAATATAAATAATGTATATTTAGTTGTACATATAATTGTAATGTATATAAAATGTATAATACATTGTTTAAGAATTTATATGTTATAGTTTTAAGAGCAGATTTATGTCAATACTTGACAAAATAATAAGTTTAAAAACACTAAACAGGCTGTTATTAAAATTAATTTTAATAATTTTTAAAACGCATTTAAAATAATCAACTATTTAATTAAGTACATTCCTTTAATTGCGATTGTTGCTCTGGTACGATTAGAACGACGCGCATCGCAAAGCACAATGTCAAAACGTGGCAACAGCGCCAGGTAGTGGAGAGCGGTGGAAGAAGTTGGCGAATTCTCCTGTAGGAGCGCCACCGTCCGGCTGACTCCGCGATGCCACAATACGTATAAATGGACGGCACACACACAATAATGCAAAATAATCGATTGTGACATCCATGTCTAATAATGCTTGAGATGTTACAAGGAAGCCAAAAATATGATTTTTTGTTGTGGCATCTTGTGTAAGATGCCACAATATTTTAAGATGCTACAACACGGTGAAATGTCAACCGAAAGATGCCACATTCCACTGTTTACGTGTACACACACACACACACACACACAGGCAGACATCACTCCGAAAACCACTTTTTTGGGCTCAGGGGGAACCAAAATTAATAAATCCACCAACAACTCAAATTCGAAAATTTTGACGAAAACAATACTTTCTCCATATACTATGGTATATAGGGAGAAAGTAAAACAAGCTTAAAAGACTTCCCATGCCCTTCAGAGTATAAGTATAAAAATCTAAAACCTTATTGCAAAACTACGAAGTGAGACAAATCTCATAACAGATAGATAACATAAAAAATAATATAAAAATAATCGTTTAATAAAAGCCAACATAAAATCCCAATTGATTTCGGACACAAGACGGCGTATTTCAAAATTGACGTTACAACAAACTTCTATCACAGGCGACACATTAAATTTGGCTTAACCGTGTAAATTTTAGTGTACCGTAAGAAATTCATTTATACAAATCTTTTTGTAGAGCTGTAGGGTGTACCTTAAGTGAAATCGTACATTTAAGAGAGATTCTGCAAATGTACACGTCATTCCCTTTAATTTGACACAAAAATCGAAAATGGGTTCGCTAGTGTGAGAACGTAGCGTTACAACTATGTATTAATATATAGGATTAGAACACTACTAAATATAGATAAATAATTTACAAAATATAAAAAAGAGATCAAGAATGTTCATTAAAAAAATAATTTTATAGCAAATTGTCTTTGTTGGCTTCCCGGCTTGTTTTTCATAATACAAATTCAGAAGCAGTTAGAATCGGAAGAGACTTCAGTAATAGTAATCATAGAATACACGGAAGCGCAGCCCAATAAATGGAACCAAAAAATTTTACTAGTAACTTTTTTAAAATATAATCATCAACGGCCTATTTCCTAAAAATTTTATTTGTGATTTTTTATTGGTAAAAAATTAAGTTCCTTATTGCTTTTGACGTAACAATTTTTCTTATCTTTATTAGTGTAGTCTTTCGAGAGAGCACAGAGCTATACGGAACTGTACATACGACATCACTGATCAACTACTTTCCTGGTTAACAGTAATGGATATTCTAGTATACATTAGTAACAGCTAGTTACATTTCTGACCAGTTGGCTTCTGTGTTTCAGTGAGACTGCGCCATCTAATGTCACTTGGTTATAAACTATAATGATTATAGTCCTTCTTCATAATAACGCTTTCATAACGCAATATTGGTGAATTAATATATCTAAATTGATTTGGGGTACAAAGAAGAATAATGCCATGATCAACACACTGTAACATAACTGTGTCATATATACTTTTTACCGTTCTAAAGTTTCTCACTCTTCAAAACACAATAATAGCTTCAGGAATGAAAACAAACGTCTACAACACTCAAAAATATATTCACACAAATAGAGAGAACTCTCTCTGTTGGCCTTATGATGATCGGTGTGTCCGGTCGAGATCGATTGCCATTATCCATCTTTTCATATATTTACCGTCTGTATTCTTTGCAGTATAAGTGTAAATATATTTTTTAGTGTTGTAGACGTTTTTTTTAATTTCTGATTGCAAACAACACGTATCATGCTAGTAAAAAATATATTTAATAATAGCTTATAAATCACTAAGTATTGTAAATAGAAATGTTGATTTAAATTTTCTTAGTTGAAGAACTCTCTGCAAGGTTTGCTAGATTGTCTAGAATCTAATAACCTTGATAAGTGTAAACAATACAGAAAATTTTGTATTAATGAAGATACATTTTTCGCTTCTTTCTGCCCTATAACAAACATTTTTTATATTAATTTCCTTTACTTTTTTGTAATGAAAGCTAAAAAAATGTATATTTGATACAGTCAAATATACTCGTACATAAGTTACAAACAAATCATTGTTTTAAGACTTTGAGATGCTGAAACACAAAACACGAGAGTTAAATTATTAAAGTAATAATCGGAAATTTTTAATTTATTTTTTATGAATATTTTATTAAAGCCAACAACCAGCAATGTTATACAGTTCTTCGCCCATGTTCATTAAGTAATTTGACTGACTAGCTATGTTTAATGTAACAAATAATATTTTAACAGCATTGATGCAAATTGATTTATAGTCTATAAAACGGGTAATCTTAAAAAAAAAAAAAAACATTGAAGAACACCACTCACGTGACATACTCTCCTCACATTTAGACCGTCTCAAATTATTGTCTTAAGATATGTCTCCATCAGAACATCTTCAATTAATTTTTATTTGATATTAATACCCAACAAGTATTTTTATATAACTGAATTAGTTTCTATGGAAACACGACTTTTATGTCAAATAGCTTAAACAATATAAAATGTTACTTTAAGTTCAACGCTGCTACTCAAGTGTTCTGAGCTACACATGCATCAATTAGACCATTCACATGGTGAATGCTGCACTGCATCTGAGAATCAAATTAAAAAAAAAAAAATTGGAGGTTGCATTCAGTGCTAAAGTTTAAAGAACTTTAAAACTCCGTCGCATTGACCAACACGGCAATGGCATTTAAAAAAATATTTGCGTCTGGTTGCTCTTTTATTGTGTATGAAAGTTAGAATGCTCTTTCTTAGCGACTTTCTCAATCCAAAAATTATTTAATAAAACGGTTATTCTAAAATATATACAGCCATATCTAACATCCGGTATCTTACTGTTTCTTTCTCACGAAATTTACTAGGTTGTATCTATTGCTTTATCTTTGAATAGCTCTATACATATTTATTATTAGAAAGATGGCTTATAACTACAAAAGTCACAAAAAATTGTTGTTATTTTATGCAATTTATTTATGTTTCCGTTTTTAAGTACTAAATCATTTGTACCTAATCATTTAAACAAATGTATACATACTAATTTGATAATGATAATAAATCAATAGTCATAATGAATTTTTAAATAATTTTAACACTTTTATTAGTGTCATGCTTAGGCACAGTGTCAGATGTCATGCTTTAAAACAAATATATGTCTTATGGAATGTCAAATATATTTTCATAAGTTTAATGTTTTACCAATCAAAGGCACATGCTACTAGAATTTTATGTGAATAAAAGAGATAGGTAAGATAATTTATAAACTTTTCTTGTCTCTTTATCACTTCTATAAAAAAGTAGACGTTTTTGTAAAACGAATTAGGCAGAAGAAAAAAAAATGGTTTGTCCGCGGGGTGAAAGACGGTGCAGCCGTGTACGCGCCAGGTGAGCGGCGGTGGCCGGTTGTAGTTTGACCCGCCTTATCAGCACTGATAAGCGGTTGGGTGCTCGGCCGCGGCCACAGGTCAGCCGCTCCTGGCAGTTCGTCCCGAGACCCGTAGCGCGAACGTTGTGGTGGTTCATTGAGAGAGTTCGCGTATCCGGTGCAACGGGTGGCGTATATAGCGTGTGCGTGTGGAGTACGAGTTCGTACGGTAGTGGATATTGTTGGGTAGTGACCCGCAATTGGTGAGTACTGTCACTACTTATTAATTTATAGTGAAATAAATCAATATTAAATTGTGTGATTAATATTTGAGATTTACAAAATTAATTATATTACGATTTCTGCCAGTTACGTCCTGCCGATTGGTCCGGCACCGCCTAGGCGTGTATGGTATTTAATTTATTAATTAATATTGAAGCAGTTGATATTGTTGGTGTGTTATTAATAATTAATACCGAATTTATTAATTCTATTACCGTCTCACGGAATATTTTGGCGGACATCACGACACAGTAGTTGAGGTACAGAGGCCTGGCGGTGCGGACAGGAGCCGACAGGCGGAGCGGAGGCCACGTGGCGTGACTATAAAAACCCGACTAGTAGTGTCGATTTGTGAAATCTCGGTCATTGTTATTATCAGTGATTATTTTAATCGAGTCTATTTTCTGGTTTATTCGTTTACTAGTCTGGGTGAGAAATTCCACGAATTTGTTACCGTGAAGACTTGTGCTGGGCGAGTGACCCTCGTGGGTACGGGAGGCCCGTTTTACTTTCAGGTGGTGTCACCGCGGTCGTACTTTCATCCCTGGGTGTGGCAATGATTATTGGCTCGATATTTTAGATATTGTGTTGTTAATTAATTGTATGAGCCCGCCCTAAACGGGATAAGCTTTAGTCCTGAGGCAACACTTAGCCCCTGTTTTGTTGGACCCTGGTTCGATCCCAGCCATTGTAGGCTGAGCCATCTGTGGCGAATAAACTTGTGACGCTTTTCCAGCAGGGGGAAAAGTCGTCATAAGAAACGGCGCCCGAACGGTAGACTATATTTTTGTGGATTTTGTTTCTGACCTCAGGGTTAGAAGACTGTTAGACCCACTGTGGGATTACAGTTGGGGCTGATTAATTAGTTCGATTGTTTGATTATAATTGAATTTGATTCTGTTACCATAAAATAGTCTATATTTGTGAACTTTGTGAGGTTTTGTGGCAAGTATGGTCGAGACCACAACAACTACGTCAACGTTGGGTGATAGACCCATGATGACACCAATAGTCACGACGAGTTCTGGGGCAAGCTCCGAACCCGTAGTGACCACGACCATACCTTATGGGGCATCAATCTCATCTGTAGCAGCGACGAGCACAGTGACGTCGGTGGTGTATACGACCCCGGCTACTATGAACCTGCCAACTAAGCCAAATCGTGGTGATGTTCGAGTAGGTTGGATTTATGACCTCTCGAAATCAGAGTTAGTCAAGGCAATGGCTCGGCATGGTTTGGAAACCGTGGGTACGTCCGCTGACTTGAGGCAGAGATTTTCGGCGTTTTGGAAAAAATATGCCCGCCCGAGTGCTGATCTGGTCTCTGGGCTGGGCGAGCAGAAGTCACCGGTGTTTCCACCTACCTCTACTACTTTTCGGTGAGTTTTCGGGTCCACCCCCTAATATCCTCGTCACACCCGCTGATGACCCAGGAGGAGCTGCGCTGAAGGCAATGGGTAGGGAGTTGGACAACATCAAAGAGATTCTGGGGTTGTCACCTAACGCAGATTCTCGTACCCTTCGAGAAACTCTAACGGCAGTAGTGCATTCTCAGGGGACCCCGGTTGACGACGGTGAGCTTCCTTGTGCGGGTTTGCCTAAGCCACCGACATTTAAGGCAACTTTAAACCCGCCGTTCACTGCTGTTGGTCAGGAGAGACCACCCCGTCCGGCCACCCTGGAAGTACCGGCGGGGCCGGGGTTGGTGCAGACCACAGTGAGGAAGGCCCTGCCTACGGATTGTGCTGCCATTTGCAACGTTGTTCGCAAGTGGGGGCTGAAGTTTGACGGGCGGCGTGATCCCGTGTCGTTTTTGGAGAGGGTGGAAGAGCTGATGGCCTCATACTCTCTAACGCCGGAGAATATGTTGAAGGCACTACCCGAGCTGCTTCAAGGTTCTGCGTTGCTCTGGTACAGGAACTGCAAGGAGCTTCTTTACTCCTACGATTCGTTTCGTCGGCAGTTCGAGATCCAGTTTTTCCCGCCTGGTTATCGGAGAGACTTGGATGAGGAGATACGCAAGAGGACTCAAGGGGAAAATGAGTCGTTCAGGGACTTTGTGACCGCCATCACAACCCTTATACGGCGGAATGGCAGGTTGTCGGAACAAGGCAAGCTCGATTTGATCTTCAACAACATGCGGCCTGATTATAAGCTAATGGTGAGGCGGCAAGCCTTTAGCACCTTAGCTGAGATGATGGAGATGGCTGAGGACTATGAAGCCTACCTTCGAGCGAAGAATACCTTTCGTCCCCCACCGCCACCGAACTTAGTGCTGGTTTCAGAAACCGCCTACGTTCACAAGAAGGGACCGAGGTGATCGACATCGAAGAGGCCGTGGAGGACGAAGTGCCCGTGGAGTGTCGGTACCCCTCGACCACCACGACTCCTTGGGGAGAACGAGCATCCGTGGCACCGGAGAGTCCTGTGAAGGGAGAGCTTCTCGGTTTGACCTTCGGCAGAAGCTGGACGCTCGTCGAAGAGGACCACTTCGGAGCGAGCACCGCCAGCGAAGTCCTCAAGCCGAGAGGCGTGTGAAGATGACGTTGACCATTGAGCGTCGTTACCCGGAGCCAAGGTACAGGCCGCAGTCATCTTACCGTCGAGAGCAGAGTCGGCAGGCACCCCGTCGCCCGGAGGGAGGTCCTCGTGCGTCGAGTCGTCCGGAGCGGGATCAACGTCGGCCTCGGAGTCCTCGTAGGCCCCGTCCCCAACCTAGGAGAGAGGCAACCGCAACTGAGGCCAGCGGTAGTGGATTCAGGGTTCCTGAACATCTGCGCGACCGCTTGGCAGAGTTGGATGCGAAGGGCTGGTCGCATAAGGACCGCCGGAACAAGCGCTGGGTAGTGACCCGCGCTGATGGATCGCGCTTCAAGATCCGGGCAGCGAAGCTGCGCAATATTGAAGAGCTCCACTGAGGGAAGTTCCCGTAGATTTTGTTTTTGTTTTCCGAGAGGTTTTTTTTTGTTTACGACGGCCTGCAGAAGAGGTCTTCACAGCTGAGGCCCGTGGACGAGGATTGTCCACTGGGCGTATCCTTTAGGTCCCCTCACTGAGTGGGAGTTTGAAGTCTTTTTTTTGCGGTTTTCTTTTTTTTCACCCCGATGTTGGTGGGGGGTGTAACGAGCCATTTTTCCGCGGGGTGAAAGACAGTGCAGCCGTGTACGCGCCAGGTGAGCGGCGGTGGCCGGTTGTAGTTTGACCCGCCTTATCAGCACTGATAAGCGGTTGGGTGCTCGGCCGCGGCCACAGGTCAGCCGCTCCTGGCAGTTCGTCCCGAGACCCGTAGCGCGAACGTTGTGGTGGTTCGTTGAGAGAGTTCGCGTATCCGGTGCATCGGGTGGCGTATATAGCGTGTGCGTGTGGAGTACGAGTTCGTACGGTAGTAGATATTGTTGGGTAGTGACCCGCAATTGGTGAGTACTGTCACTACTTATTAATTTATAGTGAAATAAATCAATATTAAATTGTGTGATTAATATTTGAGATTTACAAAATTAATTATATTACGATTTCTGCCAGTTACGTCCTGCCGATTGGTCCGGCACCGCCTAGGCGTGTATGGTATTTAATTTATTAATTAATATTGAAGCAGTTGATATTGTTGGTGTGTTATTACTAATTAATACCGAATTTATTAATTCTATTACCGTCTCACGGAATATTTTGGCGGACATCACGACACAGTAGTTGAGGTACAGAGGCCTGGCGGTGCGGACAGGAGCCGACAGGCGGAGCGGAGGCCACGTGGCGTGACTATAAAAACCCGACTAGTAGTGTCGATTTGTGAAATCTCGGTCATTGTTATTATCAGTGATTATTTTAATCGAGTCTATTTTCTGGTTTATTCGTTTACTAGTCTGGGTGAAAAATTCCACGAATTTGTGACCGTGAAGACTTGTGCTGGGCGAGTGACCCTCGTGGGTACGGGGGGCCCGTTTTACTTTCAGGTGGTGTCACCGCGGTCGTACTTTCATCCCTGGGTGTGGCAATGATTATTGGCTCGATATTTTAGATATTGTGTTGTTAATTAATTGTATGAGCCCGCCCTAAACGGGATAAGCTTTAGTCCTGAGGCAACACTTAGCCCCTGTTTTGTTGGACCCTGGTTCGATCCCAGCCATTGTAGGCTGAGCCATCTGTGGCGAATAAACTTGTGGCGCTTTTCCAGCAGGGGGAAAAGTCGTCATACGTTGATTAAAATACGATCATGCAAAAATCATACCGTAAATAATTGAATAACCACTTTGGTAGCTTTAGATCATGTTTGGAGAAATTTTATTATGTAGTGAACATGAATTATAATGGCAAATCTTCTATCGAAGATTTTATAAGAAATATTTGCGTTATAATCTTTGCTACTTTTAAAATATGAAATAATTAGTGATTCCTTTAAAATATACGTAAAACACAAAGTAACTCAGAAAAAATTATAAAAAGCATATATATATATATATATATTTCTATATATACTTTACTCTCTGTTACAGGACACAAATATTAAAAACTTATTTGATTTTATATATGGTTAAACAATTTATCAGTAAAGAATAAAATAATTTAATTATTCGGCTTCGTTTCACTATACCCTAATATTTTCTCGCCCAAATCTCCTCTTATAATCTAAACCTCCATCATCCTTCTAATCCTCCTCACACATTACCCCTACAACTTAATTACTCTGGATTACCACCAAAATTTATTGAGAACAAAAATTGTGCTCCATAAATTTGAGTTTAAGATCACTAATACATGATGACTTCATTTTGTATTACAGAAAATTCTTATAGTATATTCCTTACATTCTAACTATCTTCATAGTAGATTTGCCCAACAGTTATTGGTTAATATAAAATTAATCAAACCATTGTTAGCTCACTGTGTTGTTTTGCATCATTTTTATTCAGATTCGAAATCCTTTTCCTCAGACTTTTGCCAGTTTCATGAAATTTTACTTTAAAAATGTTCATTTAAATGCCAACGTGGCTTGAGAATGCAGCATTGTTATGTGGAATTAAAATTTAAATACCAGATTTATGTAAATTTGCATTTTATATTCTTGAACAATGTTTTCTAATTAATGTTTATATTTAAGATTTTCTTTGAAGTAATTGAAAGGGAAGTTTTTTATTCAGTAAAGTTTCCAGAAAACGTATATTGGACCTATCAGACACAAGACTAGTTTAATTAACTAAGACTAAATTTAAAATTATCATAGAGCTTCGACTGTCAAAAAGTACGATAACGTAATGTAAAGGCAATAAAAAATCCAAGTAATTTTAAAACAAAGATGCACCATATTTTAATATATTGTAACAAAAGAATTAATAATGGATGTAAAATTTTATTCATGAATAAAACGGTTCATTGAGATCAACTGGCTGAAAATTTTCACAAAATATTAATACTAAACACAAAATAAAAAGTCCACGAATAGGTCCACAATCGACTACGCCGAGGATCGAAAACTGCCACGACAGGGTTGATTGTTAGGTAACTACAATTACTCAGCTACCCTGTTAGTTTCATACCACATTTAACTAAATCCCCATTCATTCATGTATCCTTTTCTGCTGATGTATGCATAATGTAAGCTCCGGCCCAGCTGGCGAGAATATCTCAAGGGACAGGGTGTCATCTTATGGAAGCGATTTATCATATACTTTAACATATCAGAATCGCATAACCATGTAACGTTTTAAATGGTGATAAATATTTAAACTAAAACAATTGCAAACAAAAACTTACTACTTTATAGTTTCATGCTCTTATTGAAATAATATAGGTTCTCTAATTTGTATCTATAGAATAAATTAGTTATTGTTTCCAGTCAAGCAGTAACATATCCATTATAATTAATGTAAATTTGATAAAAAATACATTATAGTCTCGAAGAAAAAAATCAAGTTTCTATTAAGAGTATTATTTTAATTATTTATCATTTTATTAGGGAGAGGATGGAGAAATGCATTACGCACAAAGGGGGCCTGCCTGCAGTGTGGAACTACCCTAAAAACGGGTATACTAACTATAAAAAGATTATCTACTCTTTAGGAATTTAGCCTGGAATTGTTTGTCATATTAAATCAGGCTAGGGCTAAATTAGCATAAGCCCATTGGGTTCACTCATTGACCAGCCGCACGGTCAGGTATCTAAGCCGCTTAGTGGTCCAGATTAGTCTTTTTCCTAAGGAGAATGCCCCGGACGCACTGTGACGAACAATCCCAGCAGCCCTCATTATCCAAGATATTTTGGCAGACCGAGTCCACAGAAAATGAACCAAAAGTTTGTGTGGCCTCCAGGGGGGCCCTTCCTAACAAATGCAACAGGAAAAGATGTGCTCCACATCGTCGGCAACGCCCGGGCAATAAATGCCCTCCGGTGAACCGGGTTTGTCCATCAAGTACAAAAAGGACAGAAAATAGCCGTGACCTGAGAGAAACTGCGTCATGTAGTAGTCCAACTCCCCATGCCACCGTTCCACCCTGCTTGATAAGTTGCGCAGTACATCGTCCTTGGCTGTCATGGCACTGCTGGAAGGTTTGGGAGCACTCTTCTGTTCTTGCCGTATTCTTGCCGATCTCGCCTTGTCTCTTATAAATCGCCTTCCCTTTCTTCTGCCAACAGATTGACAGGGATGATTCCGGCGACCATCAGGACGGCAGGCTCGGACACTGTCTGGTAGGTGGAACACATTCAAAGCGCCTCTTGACGCTGATCCCGGGCGTGTCGCAGCCAGTATAAGTCTTTATTTAGAGTGTCAGTCCACACCTCTGCTACATAATGAAGAACTGACTGGACCCCGGACATCAACAGACATCTTCTACTGGATCGGGGTCCCTTTACCTTGGCTATCAGCTTACTAAGGTAAGTGACTACCTTAGCGGCCTTTTCGGCCGTACGGAAGATCCTATCCATCAAGCTTAACTTGGTGTCCACCATAACCCCTAGTTACTTGGCAGCACGGGTTGACTGGACCACCTCCCGTCCCACTTGGGACTGGACGACCGTGTCAATCCTATTCTTCGTGAAGACCACGATCTCTTTTTTACTGAGAGCAAGCGAGAAACCATGATAGGACATCCTGGTGTTGACCACTTGTTCCTGGCGTTGCATGACTTGGTTCAACTTTAGTTGGAACAGCTCAACGTTGTGTGCAGCAATGATAGCTGTGACGGCATCGGCGTACCCAACCAAAGTGGTTTCTTCATTCACCTCGGACCTCAGGAGGCTGTCATAGGCAACGTTCAAGAGATCCGGGCCTAGTATTCAAACTTGCGCGGCAACAGAAGTGACATCCATCGTCCGCGTTCCGTCCCTTTTGTCATAAATCAGGCTTCAAGTGCGGAAATAATCCTCGATGAGCAGCAATAGATATGCAGGAACGTGAAAGGTGTTGCAAAGGGCATCCAACATATCAACCCATCTCGCCGAGTTTAAGGCATTCTTGACATCAAGCGTAACAAGAAGCACTACTCGGCGAGAGAAATGATTGTGGCACTCGGCTCTCTCCACAGCTTTCTGGTCTTCGGTGATACCGTCGATCGTTGACCGTCTCTTTGCGAAGCCTAACTGACTGGTGCATAAGTCCCGGCAGCTTCCATGGCACAAGTCATGCGGCAACGAATCAGCTTCTTGAACAGCTTACTATCCATGTCCAACATGCAAAGAGGGCTCTGGGACGATGGCAGCTCGGTATCACCTTTTCCCTTTCTGATCAGTACGAGCTTAGTGGTTTTCCAGGGAGCCAGAAATACCCCTTCTAACAAACATGCGTTGTACATTCTCAACATTAATCAATTACAGTTAACGGTTAATTGTAAAGACTTTCTTTAAAGCTTTTCTAGGAGCATCGTCCAAACAAGGAGAAGTTTCGCTCTTAAGGGAGAGAACGGGGATTTCCAGCTCCTCGATTGAGAAGAGTATAACGTCCTCTACCCGTCCGAAGTCAACCGGCTGTCACTGTGGATGTTTAGGAAACAACGCAGCGACGATCCTATCCTTGGTGGCGCCCTCCGCCCATCCTGTCATCGGCTGACAGATCTAGGGAGCGCACCTGCAACCTTTCATGGACGATTCGCCCCCTGTTACACTTTCAATAGCCCAACAGTCCAGTAAGGGTTGCCCCTCTCGAATTCGGCGTGTTCCAGCTCCTCCCGGTACGCTCGTCCCTCCCAACTCCCAGCTCCACCAGAGTAGTGCTCGTAGCGCCATCCTCAGTCCACCATGCGGTCGCTCGTCATCACCTTCCCAGGTCGTCGCTTCGACGCAAGCTCTTCCCGTTTAGCACTCTTTGGGACACCAATCTTGCCGCCGCGAAGACTCTAATCGCCCGGTACTTCTCGCACAGGCACCTTGAGGGCCCCGTCCTCTCCTGTTTAGTCTCGCTCTAACTCCACTACGGCTGAGAGGCGAGTGCCGTCTGCAAGAGGCTATTCTTCAGAATCAGAAGCAGCTTACCCAACTCCCCACAGTGGTGAAGGCCCAGCAGCTCCTCTCGTCCTTCCAGCTCAAGCTTCGCCCGCTGCTGCCCTCAAGTTCCGTCACCTGTGGGTCCACCAAGCGATCCCAACTTCGACTAGGCTCGCCTACGTTCGCTGCTGTCCACTTCCTTCCCGGCTTCATCCGAGGGTCCCATACAAAGCCTTGCAGCAGCACTCCTTGCCAAGCACCCGAACCTCACATGGCAAGGCCATCACGAGGTCCAGTTCCTCCTCAATGTCGTCAGCGATTTTGGAGACGTGGATGATGAAATGCGAAACATCGTCCATCAACGATTAAATTTTCTCTTCTTCGCCACGCATCATGCTGGGCGACGACCATTTCAGCATCCATCGGCGTCTTTCAGCCCGAGTTTCAAATCCCAGTTCAACCTCCATGTCAGGATCGTCACTACAACCGCCGTCTGCTCCTGCTTAAGCTCCTGCTCCTCACCCAATGGCAGAGAACAACCCTCCTACATGACGCAATTAACGCCGGCACCGGCGTGTTCGTGGGACCCGCAACCAAAACTAGGTTATAGCCTAGTTTCGGTTACTAATTTTTAGTTACTACTACAGTACTAATTAGTACTAAATACTACTTTCAATAAAGTACTGAAGGGAGAAAGAACCCCCTCCTGGGGTCTTCCTTCGCGGAAGTGTTTCTCTCCCCCTCTCCGGCTCGGTTGCACGGTACCTCCCTCTTAATCACGAAATATAATCATGCAAATATAATCATGAAATATAATCATGTCTACGTGAGTGAGAGTGGGTTGCCGGAGCGGCAGTCATTGGCTGGCAGAGCAAGGTATAGCACACCCGCAACAACAACAGTAGGCCTAGTAATTAATAACAGTACTAATTAATTATGAAGTAGTAATTAATTAATTATTTATGTTGTATTCAATCACAGTTATATCGTAATGGAATACAAAATTCACACTTTTGTAAACAATTAGAATGATTCAATATAATAAGGCCAATGTTTCAGACTGGTATTTCTTAGTTACACTTCTGTAAAAAAAAATATATATATATATATATATATATATAAGAGAAAACGACTTTCAAGTTTAAAAGTAAAGTGCGTTTACTTTAAGTTGTGAACGAAACTAACTTTTATAACTTTCACTGTGTTTGCTTAGCGATGCATGAAATTGAATAACTTCTTAGAATAAACTTACAAAATAGTAGGCTACATTGCAATTTTTCATTTAATGAACTTGATATTTATTTAATTCTTTTATTCCCATTTTAAGTGTTCTAGGACTGAATGGATAGATGTTAACAGTATAATAAAATAAACATTTATTTATAAATTAAAAAACATTAACTACTTATTATGGAGGTCCTAATCTAACAAAATTTAACAGCAATTTAATACATGCATAATTCATCAAACTAACTTGGTGTGGCATAAGGCTGGCCTACCAATAGACTTTTTTATTCAAATAGCAAAATGCAATTACATGTTCGCTATGAAAAACACCTGCCAAGAATCAATGCAAACTATTTATAGAGTTACAGAACTGCTCTCCCCACCAAATCGGGAGAAAAACTCATAACGGCACCACTACCAGCTGTTTCTTGAAAGAACGACAGAACATAATTTGAAATTGGCAAATCTGCAAAACTACTGTTTAAATTAAATAACAAACTCAAAGTCGAAATATAGTCTGTAATAGAAGACATTTCTTTAAATGCCTTGGATTGCCTTTGTGACAAAGGTAGAAATAGTGTATTTAAATGTGTAGCTTTGCCAAATTTCCTTCACTTTATAGTTTTTTTCTCATGATTTTTTTCAAAAACCATTTATATATATATATATATATATATATATATATATATATATATATATATATATATATATATATATATATATATATATATATATATATATATATATATATATATATATATATATAAATTAAATATGGTAAAGAAATCACGAAGAGATATTACATCACTCGGAGTTGTCGATAAAAGTTGTGATTGATGGTCTGAAATGAGGGGCAACGTTTCCATCGACTGTTGCAGTGGTAGCCAAAGTTCGCGTTCTTAATTTCTTACCACGATATATATGTATTTATTTAAGAAGTTTTTAGTATTTCACAATATAAAAATTTAAAAGTAATACGACAGTTAAAACTCAAAGTGTTCCTAAGAACTACGAGGGGAATATATTTTTGTTTAGAAGTTTTGTCGCATCAATAAGACAATCAACTGATTAAAAAGTAGCATATAATCGCACCCATCAAAAATAAATAACTCGAACATAATCATTCCAAAATTAAAACAAAATCACATTTTACCAAGCAAAGTTTTTAAATATACATTTTAAACAACCCTAAAGAAGAAAAAAACATAAACGCTGTTGCATCAAGCTTAATTTCTTCTAAAAATTAATTCATCCACTTAAGATTTCAAGTAATAAAATTTTTAGTTTGAATAACCACCTGAAACATACACCATTCGAAGGACACCCAGTGTTTCGAAATAAAATCGCAACATCTAAAACATACGTATTTCCAAAATACAGTACAAGTAAATCAACACCTGTAGCACATGCAACTAAGCCAGTGGCGAGTTTTCTTTATTCAGTATTTTTTATTGAGTTAGTCAATTAAGAATTTTGTATTTCGGCTTCAAACGGTTCATCAAATCGCCTAGATTGTATTTCAAAAGCAGTATGGGATTTTTATTTCTTATTTTTATAGTTTAATCTATGTTTATTGTAATTTTGATTGTGGGTATTTCTTCAAAAACAGTTTTGTATGTTTAATAACATATATCAATTTTAAAACAGTTGATTCTAATTGGAACTCACTTTTAATGGAATGTGGTATTCATTTAATTGTCATCATTATTTCAAATTATAATTGTCCTTACTTAATTTTCAAGACAGAGTCCTTTACCATAACGTAATCCTGTTAAGCAATAATAATTATGAAAATATTAAGTTATAAGCTATATAATATGGATTGTAGCCTCAAACACTACCGCTTATGCAAATTATTGGTTTAAACATAATTGTTAAATGAAAAAGGCAAAATTCATTTGACCAGAAGTTAAATAATAATTATCTAATTCCTCGACTTTGGAAGGACCTACTAAACATATTTATACAACTGTTATGCAGATATATAAATACTGAAAACATTTTGTGAGCAGCTTGCCAACAGATAAAAGGTTTGCTGCGTTGAGAATAATTTTAACACGGAATACATTTCCATTCTACAACGTAAGATTTTCTTAATTATTTGTATATTTGCAATGTATGTACATTTTGTATATTTAACTATCTATATTTTATATTAATATAAATAAAATTGAAAAATAATTCAGAAAGCATGAAATTTAATTTTGATCAAATAAATGGTATTTCATAATATCTGATATAAATAGTGGTGGTGTGTTGGAGGGGGGGGGGTCTACTGACCTCCCATAAGAAACAAAAATGATCATGTGAACTCTGGTTCAATTCTCAACTGTTTGGACACAATCAACGATTTTAGTATTTTTTATTATTTTTTATTAGACTAAATGGAATTATTTAGTGATGGTTATAAACACCACAATCTAGAAAATGTCTCATTAATATTGGAAAGAGTGTTAATTTTTTTTAGTTGTGGTTACAAAATAAACTATACAAAATGTCTTACATGCATGGTCACTAGACAAAAATTATATTTTGAAGACGGAATCAGATTCCAGATTCCAAAACGTCGTGAATTTGTTTTTACTGATCAATTATGAAAATGTCCGCAATAACTTATTAAACAAAAACACATTGTATTATTTGAGTTAGTGATAAATCACTTTATTAGTTGTTTTGTAACTAGTTTTATGATGTTAGAATAGTTACGTTAAAACTTATATTATACTGTATATTGGTGTGAAAATTAGCTATAAATATACTTAGCTTGTAAATAGTTTTTAATGAAGAATTTACCAAGATTTTTATAAGAAAATGAATCCTTATTTATTGTTCAGTGGCGTAAGTGGACCTCCAAACACAAAGTTCAACTTTGAAAATTTTTTATTCATTAATTTATAACTTTTAAAATTTATATTAATTTTAAAAAAAATTATAACTTTTGAATGGGATTTATTTGGAGATGCAGGTACTGTTATTTTATTTGGAGTGTTATCCATAGTAAATCAAAATAAATAAAAATCGTTAGAACAGTTTTAAAAGGAATTTGGATTATTCACGTTTTTACGGGTTTTGGGAACAAACAGCCTTTAAAATAAAATATATACCCAAACACCTAGAATTGGGTATTGCGCATTGGGACCTAAATACAAAATTTCTTCAAAATTGGGACATTTATGAGGGCTGGGTCACATTTGCTCAATAGGCATTCCTCTTAGCCCAACAAGATGTTTTGTGGGATAAGTGCGTCACCTCCTATAAATTATAATTTTATTCCTATTCCCTTACGTACATGGCACCACTGGATTCGTTCTTCATCTCAACGTTAGTCTACCGAGCTATATATATATATATATTTTATATCACTTCAACATATTTGGATCAGAAAAAACCTTTTATCTTCAAGTTAGTTTTGGTTTCTATTTCTTCTTCTTTATTTTTACTACACTAAGATTCATTAGGTTTTTTTAACATTAAACATAAAAATTAAACCCACAACAAAAATAAAACTATTTTTACCTTGCTTCTTTTTAAAACACATAACAGACTGTATATTTGGGGAATAGGAACAAACATATTTTTCTGATATTACAGGTAGGTGCCCACTTGCCCCAGTAACCCACTTACCCCACTGCACCCTAAAGACTTGTTATAACTTATCTTATTGCAAGACTTGTGTTGGCGCATATAATAAAATTCGACCAGTTGTCTTTCCCTTTAGAGTGCAAGCACTCCATAAAATAACATTATCCTAAGAAAATTGGCTGAGGGTAAAGAAAGAACGTATGACTGGAGGATGAACCTTATAAATGGTTCAAGTTTGTACTCGACGTAGCAATATCTAAAATATTATTTTCTTAAGAATATCTGCTTAGAGATGTACTATAATGGACTGAACACATCATGGATCATCGTTTTACTTTCCCTGAACGTCAATAAATATGCAAGGTAGTTACCGCAAAATGTGATCACATTAAATTTAAATAGGTATCTTAAAAAAAAAAAAAAAAAAAAAAAAAAAACTTAAATATGACAGTAGTGATTCAATATTTCCATAAATAAATAAATTAATGTAAGGTGGAAATAAAAGTGTTATAACGTAATAGAACCATTGTACTAATTGATTTAGCTGTTCAGATACTGTCAATGTTTTCAAACCAAGCAGCAATATGTTGGTAAGGTGGTACAAAGCTGTGGATGTATTAAACTGTAATTAGGACTGGGAGACACATGCAATGGGGCTTTGTGTTAACGCGGCCGATTAACATACGAAATGTTATTCCAACGTAGGCCGTCAACTCAAAAATACAGGTTAGATTGTTTGCGGTTTCACCCTATTGACTATAAATAGCAAATCTTCTTATAAAAACATAATCAGAGATACATTACATAAGGTACCACTGGATGAGACTTCCATCAGTGGTGGATACACTTTAAATGCGATTGAAGCGTTTAAAAGTACCTTAATATCGTCGTCAATTGACAAGTGTCATTCAGGATTAGAGTGGATATCAAGGTTTTTAACCTCTTAATTAACAAAACGATAGCGCAATATAGTTATTTAAAGACTCATCTAAAATGGTTATACTCAGGGGTGCCCAGCCCATCCCCCCCAAAGGTGATGGCGCATTCCCCCCAAAAACATATACCGCCCCCTCCCAAAGTGGAAACCTGTTTGAAAATACTGTATTTATTTTAGCTAAGCATATAAGCATAAGTTCCATATTTAAAAAAAAAATGGATATAATATAGGGGGTTTTACCTATGAATTCATGCACATTTCCGCAACAAACATTTTTTTTGTAAAAAAGTCAATTATTCTACGTCTTTTTTGTTTGATATAGTTACAATCTTGTTAGTTTTGTTTTATAATTTAAATTGATAATTTTATTTTTTATAGTTCTGGGGATTTTTAGCTCTTACAATTTTAAATTACGGCCATTTTGGAACAATAAAAGTTCGAAATGTCTAAATTTGTCTGAGTATGGGGCGCTTGTTTGTTATACATAAGCCACTATTTGTCTTTAGGGTTTATTTAATTAAGGTCATAAAAAACACGTCATTTGAAAGAATACTATTTACTGAACATTGTGTGAGAATTTCACGTTTCTAAGTTTTACGGTTTTCGAGTTCTGCTTGCTTGAAGTCAGCCACACGGCAAACACTTCTTTCGTTCACGGCCTCGTCATCAAGCCAGCTACACTTACTCAGCCAAATTTTAGAGCTCGCTGCCGCGGTTAGATTATATTTGTTATTGATATATAGATCAGAAATACTTACAAAAGTTATTTACATTTACAATAACACACACAGCTAACAACTATGCAAATAGTGTGTGTGTAACGTGTAGTTGAGTTACTAATTGTAGTTATAGTAACTTAACTGGTGTCAAGACCGCGGCGTTCGCAACAATTAAGTGACATGGTGGACTTTAAGCGAGCAGAACTAAAAAACAGTAAAACTTGAAAACGTGAAATTTTGACCTAATATTCAGTAAATAGTCTGCTTGCAATTTATATATTTTTTAAGATCACAGTTCAAAAAACATAAAAAATAACTGGCTTATGTACAGCAAACAACCGAATACAGGTATTAAAATATGTATCAGTTGTGCCAAGTTTTAATTCCGTAGCACGAATCGATAAAAATTTATAAGTGATTCGTTAAAAATGCATAGGCCTACATATAGACAGACAGACTGAAATAAAGAGATATTGGGCTTGTAGGCCTAATATTGTATGTACCGTGTATTTGCTTGTTCTTACCTTCTGAACATACGTAGGCCTATGTTCTTTTATGACATGAATTTAAGTTCCATCATTGGTTTAAGACATCTATTTTTCAGCATATACAGGCCTACGTGTTTAGTGCAATTTATAAGTGCATCATACTGAAAAACCGTTTGGAGCACGGTACATTCACTTGCTGGCTAGCTAGCTTGTTTTTTATCAAGCAATCAAAATTAAATTATATAAAATAATAATTTAGGCCATTATAATGACACTGTGAGACTAACTATGAAACCTAGAAACCTAAAGTTTCTCTCAAACTGTAAACATAGTTGGTTTAGTAACAACTAAAGTTTTAAAAGTAGTTATTTTGTTAGATTTAACGCTTGATTCTAAGTTTGTGTTTATAAGTTCACCACACCTTACCATGCATGCTATTGTAAAAAATTTTTAAGCTAGAAATAATCATAAGTTTATTCATTCTACGACCGTCATGAACACCGTTCTGGCGTTAGAGGCTACGTTGTTTAGGAATTCCCAGTGTCGATTTTTCCCCTTGCGTTACTCAGAGATAATATAGGTCTATACTCTCGCCGAGCCGTTTAATTGTAATATCAGTTCTCTTAATGAAGATTTTCTTTGACAGAAAAGTGGTCGCCAGAGACGCGGAACCGTGGAAACGGCGGATTTTACTGATCGAACATGTACAAAGACATATTTTTGTAATTGGCTGCTTGCCGTTGAAAATTAAATAAGTTAAATAAAATAAAGACAGTAGACCATTAAGAAAAGACGAAACTTTAGGTGATTGAGAGAAACGGTCAACAATGGGGAGGGGTACGGAGTACCTAGCCGACAATGCCGCAATAATAGTCAAGATTGGGGGGCTAACATTAGGCCTACGTGTTTTGATCCAGAACAACAGGACCTACCAAGACTCTCCTAATTTGTATTGACATGTTCATAAGATTCATTGTTTAACTACTGCAAATGAGTGCTTATAACATTTAAAAAACCCTTTTTTCAATTCCCCCCCCAAAATCTCATTCCCCCCCAAAATTTTTTCCAATGGCGCAACTTGCGTCATTAGTCCCCCCCGTGGGCGGCCCTGGTACATCATCGAAAATAATATGTACGGATCGAGTACAACATGTATTATTAATTTCAATTCTATTGTATGATTAAGTTAATGTATAACTGTCTACTTAAAGGTAAAGCTTAATAGGTTCACATTAATGGCCCCGACATTATGAGTGCAGCCGTAGTCTGCATTGCGACCGCGTTATGTAGGAATGCGACCACTGTCGGTGGTGAATGCACATGTAATAGGAGAAAAATGTTTCAAAATATATTTTCATGAGTTATCTATTTTTCAGTTTCTAAAAATTTTTGTTAAGTATTTGAATCTTGAAAATAAACAAAAAATCGGCTAAAGTTGTTGATATTGGTCAAGGAGTATCAATTAACTAAATTGTACAAATTTTTTGTGTTTTTTTTAGCGAATTTCCCATAGGGAATAAGCTATTACCGTAGGTCTCATGGTAAGACCTAAGCCCGGGACCATGTTACTTTTTCGTTTTTAGATGCCCAGAGACCAAAAATAATAGTCATTAAAAATTATATATATATATATATATATGTGTGTATGTGTATATATATGTGTATGTGTCCCTAGACACGATAACTCTCGTAAAAATGGTCCGATCGAGACCAAATTTGGTAGAGATGTGTAATCCTACGTTTATTCGGATGAGTTCGTAAACCAGACATATCGACCTATCGGAAGGGGTAGTTTTGGGGGGTTTTGTACCCCAAAAATTGGGTTTTTTGAATTTTTCATAGGTA
Organism: Neoaliturus tenellus; assembly: GCA_030545055.2. NCBI lineage: Eukaryota > Metazoa > Arthropoda > Insecta > Hemiptera > Cicadellidae > Neoaliturus > Neoaliturus tenellus. The sequence goes on from CM061532.1 coordinate 194,925,127, forward strand.
AATTTAAAAAAATTTTAAATTTTTATTTTGACCATTGGATTTAGCTCAAAAAACATACAATTTAGTATTTTGAAGCTTTGCTCTATCTTCATTGGTTACCGAGAGTAGTGGCAAATTGCCGGTTCTGGGACGTGACGTCATCATGATGACGTCATCAGTGATGACGTCATCAATGACGTCACGAATGACGTAACCAATGACGTCATATGACGTCATGGTGACGTCATTACCGCTGACGTCATCATGATGACGTCACTGACGTTAATTAGGTCAAAGTCACGCAAGAGTACAAAAAAATTTTTTTTGCACTTTTGCGATTCCTCAAAATATGGCGAGAATTTGAAATTTCTCGAGGAATCACAAAAGTGCAAAAAAAATATTTTTTTTATGCCCTAGCGATCAGACTCTTGACCTAATATATCCATCAGGGGTCATTGACCTTAACCCAGAACCGGCAAATAAAAAAAAAAATTTTTTATATTTGACTTACCCACCGAGAGACTGAGAGCCGAAGAATAATTTCTTCAAACACCCCACAGTGCGACAAACGACACGCGATCCGAACAGCACCGCGTCCGAAGACGTACTGACTTGGGCGCAGGCGGTTCCCCAGGTACCCGGCCCAGTGGTGGGGATAAGGAGGTGGTGGGGGTAAAGTGGTCAGAAGGAAGAATTTTTTTTTTTTTTTTAACAACTCGTCCCAGCCGGTCCTTTACCGGACCTCCGTAACTCGGATTAGAAATATTTCCTGAGAAATATTTATTTTTATTCTTTCTCAGGTGATCTTGGAACTTGTGAAATTTCAATCAAACCAAAAGTGAAAAAAAAATTTTTTTTGTTATTTGAAACTTTGCCGAAAAATTAAGAAATGTTTGATATTTGGTTAAATATTTAAATTTAAACTCAATATAAGTAAATTGAGTGCAAAAAGTGAGATGTGCACACCACAAGAGTTGAACAGCAACTGAGCAAGTCTCTCCGTGTATCTGAGGTACTCGGCAGGGTGGTGGGGATAAGGAGATGGTGGGGGTAAAGTGGTCAGATGAAATGAAAAAATTTTTTTTTGCAAACTATACAACTGAGTTTGTTATTCAGCAATAGGCATAAGAAAGAAAAAAAAAATTTTATCCACATTGCTCAACATGTTCAAACGTGTTCAAGGTCAACCATTTGAAGTTTAAAAAAAATTATTTTTTTATTTTATTTACAAAAATCCTCCTTCATCCCCATATGTGCTGTCCGAACTTGTGCTTGATGTTGTCGAAGAATTTTCTTCACAGCAACATGTTCCTTGTGTATTTTGGACTATCCCTTCTGCTTCATCCATACTGTCGCCGATGAGTGGACAGTCGTATTCCAAGTTCATTTTTATTATCATCCCTGGATTTTGAAGAAGCCGCATGTGCAATTTTTCATAGATTTCTTTTAGGTATTGAAGGCTGTCAACAAGTAATTCCCACTTCATTGTGTGTAGTGTAACCTTTAGCGTAGCTGAGTTGGAAATGAAGCCAGACTTGCATGTAGGATTGGTCTTTTGGAATTGTGGTGGTGGGGGTAATTGATACAACCAGACAGGTTGAAACACGTTCAAGGTCAACCATTTGAAGTTTTAAAAAAGAAAATTTTATTTACAGAGTAATGTTGAAAACTGGCGATTTGGCTGCTTTATCTGAACACTCGATGCATTTTAGGCAGTATACAACTGCGTATACCAAGTAGAAGAAGATTGCAATCAATAAGGCCAAGATTATGAAGAGATCTAATTTTAAAATTTTCTGAATTAGCATATGGTCCTTCCTGATCCGTCTTTCTTCTATCCTTCTTTCCATCATCTCCACTAGATCCACATGCTGGCATCCCCTCCTCCCCAGGCTTTCCGCTTCATCGGCCTCATATATTGGTGGTGGAACATCCATGTTTGCAGCTCAAAAGATGAAGATGTAATGGAACACATTGGTGCTGCATCTCAGGTCTCCAAGAGGAAAAGTGGTAGGGGAAAACCTGAACATGTTAGAACATGTTCAAGGTCATCCAATTTGTGTTTAAAAAAAAATTCTATCTTGCTACAATACTGTAGCAAGATAGGTTTTTTATTTTGTTTTTATTTTATCATTCCTTTATTACAATATAAAAATATGCATATTGAAGTACAATGAGGATACAAAATATAAATATTAGTCAGGAGAAATATTCTAAGTTTAGACTGGCTTAAGTCTTCATGGATGATCTGGAGGAATAGGCTGAAGAAGTTGATGATGGTGACCTAGGCGGCTCGTCATCCCTAGGTACATGAGGGCATTTTGTGTTGCAAGCAAAAATTTGCATGTTCAATCGGTATCCCTGTTCGATTAGTGATTTAAATTCTTGAACAATATTGTTTAATTCTTCCATATTTCTTACAAATACTTCTTCATAATTTGCACATTTTACAGTCAGAGCCATCTTGATGTTTTCCGTATGATGTCCAAAGGCGGAATGAATATTAGCTTGGTTGTTTGAAGGTAGTATGAAATAGTGGTGGGGGGAAGGATTTTACACGCTGTCTGATGGGAGGTGGTTAAATTTTTTCCAACTAAACATATTGATTGAACAAATAACGCAAAGTTCTCTAGGTGTTTCATAACTCATAACCGGAGCTACATGGCCATATTGTAAAGATCCATCATCTTGTAAGAATTGTGCCGGGTCAGAGATAGCAGCCCTTCCACAATTTCAACAAAATTTTGTACCATCACCAAATTTGTACCAACCAAAAGTGTTGTAACCTCTGTTGTCTAGCTTGTACTATTTGATAAAAATTTTAATTTGCTAAGGAGCGTTGGAACGTAAAGTATGGCTAAATAGCTGTTGATCTTCAATAATTTTTCTTACACAAAGCACAAATAGGGTGCTCATCGTTTGACAGTTGCAATCAAACTGAACTTCTTTACAGTCTGTATGCTGGTAACCTGAAATGGTGGGGGAAAACACACACACACACACACACACACACACACACACACACACACACACACACACATATTGCTGTTTGAAAACAAATTATGTTTAATTTGTGCAAAGGTCAAAGGTCAAGGTCACCCCAGAGCTTTAAAAAAAAGGCAACATATCAATATGTGAAATTTTTTTTTCACATATTGATATGTTGCCTTTTTGTGTGTTTTTTTTTGTTTTTTTTTTGTTTTTTATCTTTATTTAAAACAGTACAAACAAGATTACATGACAAAAATATATATAGTTAAAAAATACAAACAGATACAAGAAGAAAAAAAAATTTTTTTTAACACTGCTGCTTGTCTGCGATGTGGATGGTAAGCTCGGTGGAGTTGCTGCCGCTGCATCCGTGGGACACCAAGTAGAGACATCCTGGTTGTATGGAGCGGAGATCTTCGTTTTGGAGTAGGTGTACAAATCTTTTGGGCAGGTAAATTTGGAATTTCGGCTCATCTCCAGGAGTGTATGGGGCTTCGCTCAAGCTGCAGCAGATTGCCTCGCCGACTGTAGTTTCCATCTTCTTCATGGTATGTATAATATAATGTTTTTCATCCTTCAACTCTGAACATTTTTTACCGGCAAAATTGTAGACTTGGAGTGGGCGTTGAATTGTTCCACCAAAGTCTGCAGAAACTGGTTGGATGCCATGGTTGTTCTAGAGGTCCTCGCTGTCTTCTTGCTCTGAGGTGTTGTCGTCTCGGAATCTCGAGTAATACTCGTGCCAGGTCTCTGTCTGCTCCTCGCTTTTATAATCGCCGTTACCCCCACCACCATCGCTGATTTCTCCATCTTGCAGGTAAGTCGCTAATTTTAAAGCGTTTTTTAACGCACAGTGCCTGTCCCTTTCATGTTCCACACTTTGTGTGCAAATACAAATGTTTTCAGCAATAAATTTAAAATTTTTGTCTATTTGCACATCTTTAACTGGAGTAGATGTAAATTGTTCTATCCATCTTTTCTTTTCAAGTCCTTTTGTGTAAATATTAGTAAATCTGTTTGAAAATTGATGCATAATATGATACAAGTCTGAATAACTGGTAAAACCGTCATACCAATCGATGTGATGAAAATATTTCCAAGTACATCGGTTTGTTGTTGCGGCTTTGGTGGTTAGTGAAGAAAAAGAGCATGGTGGTTTAAATAAAAATGTGTAAGGAATATTTTTATCTATATCGTAAAATACGAGTTCTTTAATTATAAACCGATCATCGTTACCACGAAAAGCTTGAAATTCAATAATACCCGGCTTGGACTTGATTTCTTCTTCCATGTCCATTTGAAAGGTCACCCGTCTATCCATCACGGTGTCAGAAGGTCAACTGTTTTCCACACCACGGTAGGCATTTATTTATGCCAGGCCGTACAGTTGAAGGCGCGTTGGTGTATATTTAACGTGGGCACCATCCCCGGTAGGCCTACACCCACAAAATTTTGAATTTTTTATTGAAAATTTGCCAATTCAAGTGTAAAGTGTTGTGAAAAATTTTAAAATTTTATTTAACTTTCCATCTGGTCATTTTTGTTGTAGTCATTGTCATCACTTTGATCCTTTTCATCACTGAAATGTGTTTCTTCATCCGATTTTACAAAATTATTTTTTTCTTGCACATATTGTTCCAATTGTCTCCACATTTGAACTTCATGAGGAATTCTGTTGAATATTGAAGTGTCCACAAGTCCATACAAAATTGGTGCATCCGGTTGTTTGTCCAAGGTGTCTGTTAAATAATCTTTAATAATTGAACTGGAGAATACTAGCTGTCTTAAATATCTTGTTATCGGTTCAGTTGCACATGTTAAAATAAAAAATTCTTCTCTGTTTAGTTGAATTTTTATGTCATGTTTGGTCGTATCTCTAAATCTCATTTGATGTTCACCTCGGTGTTTAATAATATCAATTTCCAAGTCTGAATCCAATAGTCCTACTTTTGTTTTCCTGCCAAACATGTTGCTATTAAAGTAACATTCCAACAAATGGAGGTGTTTCATAAAAGATTCCCAAGCATTGGCTGTAAACAAAATCATTTTTGTTCCGTGAGTTAAAATTACTGTAGGTGAATAGTCGGTTGATTTCATAACTCCAATTAAAACACTTTTATCCAAACTTGAAGAGATTGGATAAAAAATTCTTAAAAATACTTCCATCAAAATATTTGGTGAAATATTTTCTTCCACATTTCTTTTCCTCTTGGACCAATATTTTTTTATTTTTACCTTTTTCTTCTTCTTCTTGATTTGTGACGTGTTGCTGTTCATTCATGTCCAAAAATTCTGAAATTTCTTTTTCTATATCGCATTTGGTTGTACCACTTGAAGAAGCCATATTGAAGTTGATGCTACCCATACGACGTCAGGCAACAAACTGATTGGGAGCGGCCTGCACGCTCCGCTTTTATACTCGCGGAATGTAACAAAACCGGTTTTTTACAATACATTTTTAACAATTCCAGTTAGAGGTGTGTATGTTACAATTTTATCATGTAGAATTAAACAGTATGCAGTTGTATTTGCAGGTATAGCTGCATTAAACTCCATTTCAATCTTTATGTCAACACTTGATGATTTTACTGATTCATTTTGTTTAGAACAATCAATTACAACTATTGTGTAACCATCTAAGTATTCTTCTGGTGATAATAAAGGTGTATTTGTTTTACCGTAATATGAATTTTGGAATCTCGCATACATATCGTATAATATACTGTACTTTTTATTATTAAATGACACATTCAAATTGTCGTAGGGGAAAAATTGTGAATTCAAATAAACTTTAATATTTTTTAAGTTGCAATGATCAAATTTGCCTGCATGTTTTGTGATGCTGTCTCTCCTATCTGTTTGTAAACCAAATATAATATACCTGGCTCGTTCTAAGTAATTAGATGTTTTAACAGTCCAAGTGTGACGATCCGTAGTTGGCAAGCTTGGATGTTCATGGAATTCCCAACTTCTAAAAGGAATTACAATATCACGATCGGCCTTTAACTTCCTTAATAGTAGCATTCTATGCTCGTCAGCTAATTTAACATGTGGAACTCTCCATACAATTTTGTCTAATGTTAATTTCCATTCTAGGTTTGCATCCGTTGTACCATCTGGAGCTTTAATAATGTCTTTATCGTTAGAAGATCTCAACAAAACTAATTCTTGTTTAACATTTAATATTATTTTTCTATAATCTTCAGCAAATCCAAGCAACAAACGTAATGGAATATGAAAATCAAAATATCCCTTTGTATTCGGAGTGATTGTGTCATGTTCAGGTAAAACCCATCCGGCTGGTTGAAGTAAATTGGTTTCATTAGGTGATATAGATGTTACCCCCTTTAAAGTTGTTGCAATACCTACTTTTTTAGTGGAATCAACTGTTACACCTGATATTTCATATCTAATTTCATCAAACAGGAAAGCCATAGGATTATTTATAAATGGAACTGTTGTACCTACACTATTGTCCTTTTTTGTTACTTTTCCTTCGATATACAAGTAACTTTCACATGGTAGTGTGTAAATGTCTTGATGTTGTATAGGAATACGAATTTCATCGTTATTGTTCAATTTTGATGAAGTGTAAGGGTTGTGGGTGTGATATTCTTTTTCCCATAGTGTTTCGTCGAATGTCGGACCCTGCGCTATATCCAGTATATCCATAATCGGTTAATTTTAAACCAATCTTTTCTAAGAAACGAATGTTCTCGCGTGTTAACTCCTCCACAGCTGAAGAGCTACTAATGCAGTTTCCCGTAGGCTGTCCACTTTTAAATGATAAACCCATGATTTTTGTATTAAAGTGTCGATTTTAAATGTAATCTAACTGTAATTGGCTCTTCTCGGAAATCTATCAAGTTACCGTCTTGATCCAATACGTTCAACACGATGTCTGAAATGAAAGTGGTGTTCAACGGCAGATATACTAGGTTTTGTGGCTTTTCAACAATTTTAAATCCTGGAGGTACACTCGGGTAAAAAGTATGTATTATATGAGTATTTGCTCCATCTCTGTAAGCTCCCTGTATAATGTTACAAGTTATATCTATACTATTAACTTTTAGTATAGTTACAGTTTGTTTACCGGAACGTGTTTGATTTGGTTCTAAAATTAAGCTATCTTTGGGAAATCCTAACAATTCACCGATTGAGTGTTCCTGAGTAAAATCTATATAATATTTGGAGTTAATTTCAGCTTTCATTGTATTGTTATTACCTTTTAATGTTATATTGTCTTTTCCCATTTTATTTTGCAAAAATTCATTAATATGATCAATTTCATAAGAACCTGTGGGTAAACTGCAAACTTCTAAGTCTGTAAACTTCCCACTGGCATCTTTTCCTTTATAATAATGCAATAAGTTATTTTTATCTTCCGTAACATTGGGAATAGAGTTGTAAGTTGTAAAATCTAACAGTGCCGCCTCCCAAAATCTTCCTTTTTGCAAGCGTAACGCTGGGAAAAGGATACTTCGTAAAGTGGACGATTTTCCTGTTAATGATACCGTATAGGAAGACATCTCAATTGTGACTGATACTTTTAGCTAGGAATTCCAAACATAAATGGCCGCATATTAAAGTGTTATCAGGTTGTTCTCTTTTATAGTTTTAATATATGTTTTTAGCAGATTTAAAGTAATGCTCAAGCTCTTTAGGTGGTGGTAAATTGCCAAAACTATCAAAGTAATATATATTATCACCTAATTTCTTATAACAAACCCAATGAGTGCCAGGACCTTTAGAATTGTCTAAATTTACAATACCGGTTTCGTTTTTCCACATTTGAACTGGTAAAGCATCTTTCATAAAGACACCACGAAAAAATGGTATTTTTAAACATGAAATGTATTTAAATAATTCGATATTTGTTAACGCTTTATGTGGTATTACTAATTGATTTCTTTTATTTAATATGCACGATACGGTCTTAGGTATAGACCTGCCCCGTTTTTTACCATTGACCATACTGTTGGTTTTTTGCTACCCTTTCTGGTGGAACGTCGTTTTCTTCTAATATTCCCTCCATGTTTTGTCTTGGTTGAACTTTTTTTACCCCTACTCCTCCTTTTTCCACCTCCTACTGCTGTTTTAGCCTTCATACCTGCTGTTACCGCTAAAGCTGCTGCTTTTTCTGCAATACTAGCGTCACTAGACTTTACTCGTTGCCAAGCTATATCCGCGAGCTTTTTATCAGCTATTGATCTATTTTTTGTATCGCTAAATGTGGAATATGCTATATCGTGTTCTTTACAAGCCTGATCTAACTTATTTATGCCTGGATCGCCTCTTTCCAGTCGTTTTTTTTTCAATTTAGTTCCTGGTCCGCAATACTGATAACCTCCCGGTATGTGAAATTCGTATGGTAAAGCGTCTATTGCTCTATTTACGACAGATCCTACTGGAATTCGATTTAAAGCTTTACTTAACAGAGAAACCGCTGTGGACGTGATACCACCTCCTTTCCGTATAGTGTCTCGATATGGACTGGTGTAATGAAAAGCCATGATTGTCTTTTATATTCGACAAGCGTAACCTATGTGTTACCTCTATGACAGGTTGCACATAAATGAAGTGATTTATTGAGTTATTTAATTAAATATCAATATCACCCCAATCTGATGATCTAAACTTTTGCGTTTTAGGGTTAATAAAGTATTTATTATAAATTTCTCGTTTAATATAATCACCTCTCGCGGATTCATCATAAGTATTATGACCCGATTTTCCTTGAAGAATATCTGGTGTAAAATGATTGTGTAAATCAAATATCGCATTACCTAAAACCTTTACAAGAAAATTAACAGTGACAGCATCATCTACATGTTCAGGGTCTTTAAGGTTTGTTATACGTTTATTATTACAATTATACACTTTACTATCCTTTAATGATGTTGTAATGGTCTGTCCTACAGTTGCAGCATCATTTGCTTCTCTTCCTTGTTTCAAGTGTTTTATCACTCTATTATTACATGTAAAATATACAAAGTAATGATTTGGATCTAAATGTACGGTTTGTGATAAAGCAGCTGCATCATGATCCTCATAACCCCATCCCATATTTGATAACTTTTTATCCATGCAATCCCAAGCATTATTTTTGTATGTTAATAAATTAAATTTTTCATCACCTTGAACGAATTCATCCCCTTGCTTCGATACTACTTGATTTTGTTTTACAAAAGAGGTTGTTTCTTGTTTTAAGGTTTCCATCATTTGACCCACTGTTGCACCATCTGATGGCGCCGAACCATCTTTAACATTTGCTAAACAATTATTAAAACAATCTATAACCCCTACATCACGTATGATACAATGATCTTTAATATATTTTAGATTTACAGCATCGTTTTCAGTTTTTGGATAACCTATATCATTAATAACAAATTTATAAAAAGAAAATCCATCTTTTGTCTTTTCAGGTATCAAGGAATGTAAATAGTGTCTATTCACGCTGTCTTTTGCATCTTTAGGGTCATCTATGTTGGATATACGTTTATTGTTAGCACTATACGTTTTTCCATTGAAGTTTAACGTATTTTTTAATTCAGATGACAAATAACCTTTGTTTATTGCATCACCGTTTTCATTTGGTTTACCAACGTTGATAATTCTATGATTTTCTGCATCATATGTGTTATTGTGTAGTCTTAATGTTGGTGATATCTTTTCCTTTACTATTTTTAAATTTACTGCATCGTTTTCGTCTGTGGGATCTTTTATGTTTTTTAACCTTTTATTACTAATATCATAATCTCCTTCAGGTGTTTGTGGTAAACCAGCACCTCTTTTTAAGTTATTCGCGTAATATAATCCATCCGAGGAATATCGTCCGAACTTGTCGACACTCATGGTGCAACTGAATAGCATTTTAGGGGGTAACGCATTTTTATGAGATTACCCCGCGGTTTCTAAGTTCATCCACTAAAGCTACCCATTCGTTTTCCAATCCAGTATGACCCGCTTCTTTGGCTTCATGTATTAGTTTCATTCTATCTACCAATTTATTGATATTATTGTAATAAATTACGTTTGTATTATATAGTTTCTTCATTAATCCTTTACCGGTGACTGATTTGCTTCTTTTTCTCGGTTCTAGGGAACTTAAATCTAAAGTGGATGCTACTAATCTTCTCTTTACAGGTTTTCTTCTTATAATCGGTATTAATTTGGAAACAAAATCTTTATATTTTACAGATTTATTTCTATATATGGGTGCTTCAGGTAAATAATTTCTTCTATATGCATTAGTTTGTTCCAAAATTTTGCTATACACTTCTAAATCATCATTTTTTACCAATGCTTTTAAAGGTTTGAAATAATAATTCAAATAGTCCCCTTGTTCCCTTATATATTTGGTCACCTACGCGAATATTATCATGTTCATCGACATCTAATTTGCTATTACCAATCATTACACCTTCTTTGGACATTCTTGCTCCATAACTGTGGTATTTTTTAGTAGAATTAGTTCCAATTAACAGTTTTAACAAGTATTTCCTTCCTAAAGGTCCTTTTGTATGGATATTTTCACCCAATAAGCTTATGTTTGATGGTTCTCCTTCTGTTTTTTCTTCTTCACTCGCTATAGATACCACTTCTTCTTCACTACCAGCATATACATCTTCTCTTTCTGCCGTTGTATCACTAAATATGGAGGCTTCCGGGTCCTCATCGCTAATATCTTCTGATATTACACTTTCCCTTTCATATTCTGTTATTGGAGCAATAATATCACCTTGAAAAGAAGGTTTAGTCAATTTTTTGTTCAATTGTTTCAAAGGCTCTGTAATAGGTTTAAAAGTAGATTCAAGAAATTTCTCCCTTTCGCTGATACCTAACTTTAACGCTCTGTTTTTTGCCCGAATAGAATCACTAAGTGATTTAATTTCCTTTACTAACTTTTCTTGGTTAACCATGTTTGTAGCAAGACGTGCTGTACAAGAATGATTGTGTGATATAGTGCTTAGTGAATTAATATAAATTTATCGAAACCTATTCTGTATCTGCCGTTATTTAGTGGTTGTTCCTTCATAATTGTCAAAAATCCATAATTTTCAGCCCAAGCCTTACCACATATGTCTTTAAACCGTTCATATGACATATCCGCATTGACATGATCGTAATATATGTGTTTTAAGTTAGTTTCATCCTGTTTGAATACAATTAACACATTTGCGTTGTCTCTTATCAGTTGTTTCGGTATTTTACTATAAGTCTGGCCTATGTAAATGCTATCTATATTGTTATGTCGTCCCATAGCGAAATAGCTCCTGATAGTGTTTTGGTTTTCACAGGATACGTCATCAAATATAAAAGCTGAAAATGGTTTAGCTTCATGCGGTTGCATTACGCTTTCACTTGCATCAAACTTGTAATATTTCACTTCTGGCACATTATTAAATATTTTTTCTAATAATTGGTATTTGGGTTGTTGTAATGATTTGGAAAAGACATACAAGTTATTGAAACGCAATCCTTTTGGGTTTGTAATCAAATTGAATACTACATTTGTTTTACCACAATTGGATGGACCAGTTACAAGACAACACACCGTGTTTGGTAACAGAACACCATGTTTGCCGCTGTTTAATTCCGAATTGTCCACCGTGAGTTCATCAATATTATTAATAGGAAAACTATCCTTTTGCGGTATTATCTCCATCCTTTGTAAAGGTTCAACCTAAAATGATGCTCCATCATTATATCAGATCCTTTTTAGGTATCCAAGAATCTTCACTCTTATTAAATCCTAACCATCGCACTTTAACTTCATCTTTTTTCCGTTGTAACACCTTTTCAACGAGATATACATCACCTACTGTGGATTTTAACATTTCATGTCCATAAAACCCTCCTTCGAGCAATTGTCCTTTATTATCTTTTAAAATATAAGTTTCTGGTACTGTAGGTTGCACCTTAAATACGGTAAAAACCTCATTTGTCCAATTTGGCAGATATCTTTTACTGAATACACCTTTGTATTTGCTTATTCGCACTTTATCACCAACGTTAAACGTTTTAGGCTTTAGTTTTTCAACTTTTGGTTTAGTATTCATTTTTATACGTTTTAATACGAGTTCTTCATTTTTACTAGTCACCTGGTTCGGTTTCATACCAATTGTTCTATGGAACTTGTTATTGTAATCTTTTATTAGTTTTCGTAACATATCAATCCATACGTGCGATCCTCTGTTTGAAAACATCTTGTACATCGCACCTTTTAAAGTTCGATTGAATCTTTCTATGATTGATGCTTTTACCTCTGAATTAGTCGAATAATGGTTTATATCGTGTTTTTTCATTAAATTTGAAAATTCTTTATTGAAATATTCTTTACCATCATTGGTTTGTAAGTGTTTTATGGTATTTTTACCTCTCTGTATCGCTGTTTCCATGGCTTTTGTTACACTCTTGCCAGTTTTATCTTTTAGCGGTAAAGCATCTGCCATTTTTGTAAAACAATTGATAATAGTCAATATATATTTAAATCCTTTGTTTTGTTTACTATAAGGAATCATTTCGATTAAATCCGCTTGATATAGATCATTCATTCCTTTTATAACAGTATTTCTTCGGGGAAAATTTCTCCTAGCCGGTTTATGAAGTTCATGAACAATTTTTTGTTTCAAATCCATAATTTTATCCTTCCTCATTCATGGATGAAGTAAAAATAAATTTTTTATTACATTATACCCATATTTAACTGGGTCAAGGTCATTCAAATTGATGTAAAAAAATGGGGAACACGGCGTTGGACTTGCCGTGTTCCCCATTTTTTTACGGAAGGAAAAGGAATTTAGGTCGAAGAAGGACGAAGAGGGACGAAGAATAGGTTAGTTGTCGATAGGGTTGAGAGAGTAGTGGCCAAAAGGAAGAGTGTTAATTTTATTATCCATAATGTGACGTTTGTCATCTTGGTTCGAGAGGGCCTTTTTCACTTCAGTCACACTGAAAACTTCATGTTTCTCGCTTCTGATGGTGTTAAATTTCGCAGTCAACGTTTTGTCTTGAAATAAACAGTTTTTGTAGTGTTCAAAGTTTACATTTTTCTTCAGGTAACTTGTCTTCACACCTTTTGCTTTTTTGGTGGTTGATGTGTCTTCTTGGTGTCCTTTATATACTTTAAAAGAATATAATTTGGACATTAGCGCAACAATTTCTTCCATGCTTGCTCCATTGCATTCATCTTTGAATTTGCCTAAAACTTTCTTATTATTTTCATTAAAGTTCGGGTGATTTCTTGGGTAGTCGGAAAAATCAAAATCATTTTTGTGTATGAACGTCCGAAGATCTTCATACATGTCTAAAGTTTTTATCCAATACACAAATGCATCAGTGTCCATGTATGCTATTCCTATGTTGTCACGGCCATAGTAGTCAACCATCTTGTTATAATGGAAATCGTACATGGGTTTTTGAAATATCCAATATGCACATTCCTGCATACAACGGTCGATCCATAACAATTTTGGTTTTCTTCATGCAGACGGCTACGAGGTTTTCATTTATTATCATTGTCGATCCGAAGTTTGGTTTCTGCACTAGTTTTTCCAATTTTGCAGGGTCTGAAACTAATTTTACAATCTTGTGTTTCCTTTTGTTCTCCAATGTTTTTCCAAATATGGCATTGTTCATCAATTTAAAAAAGTCTTTTTGGAATGCCGATGTTGCTCTAGCTCTTCTTGCGGTGTTTCCATCGATGTAAGATTTTAGCCAGCATGATTGAGAGAATTGTAATACTCGGTGAATTTTTGTTATTTTCAGTCCTAACTCCAACGCTTGTTGTACAACCCAGTAGTGCGCCACATAACGATTTTTGTTGTTTAATGTCATCATAAGTTTGGGCCATTTACCTGTTGGTGATACTTCAGTTTTTGCCAACAGCGGCAAGTCATAATGATGATCGTGGAGTGTTTGCGGGTATTGAAAATCGCAATCTAAAATATATCCAGTGTCACCTTCTTTGGGAATATCCATAATATTTCCAATTGAATCTGGGTTTATCCATTTGAAGTCTCCATGAGGTAGCGGTTTAGACATGGCCCAACCGTACAAATTATTCGCATCAAAATAGCCAAGAAAAATCGAATCTTTAGTTTCATCATAATTTGGTAGAAATTTATTATTAGCTTTGACATGTCTTGTAACGGCCTGAGTTAATCCACCGCGTACACCTGATTCAATCATCAAAACCACATCGATGTCGGTTAATAGCTCCAACTTGCACTCGGTGGATTTTAACATGGCCTGCCATGCTAAGCCGGGAGAAGTAAACGAATGAAGGGGGTCCAGTCCATAGGCGTCGAAGCAAGTGTTGCGAAATTCTTCCATTATGTCGCAGAGAAGTGTCACATCCAGTTTCACGTAAAAATCAGAATATTCACCAAGATTTTGCATGCCTAATTCATTCCACACATTGCAGGCATGTTCGTAGTCTTCGTTAGTGATTTCACATCCAGTCAATTTACTGGTAAATGCTTCCCTCGGCGGTAGTCTTCTTTCTTCGTAACGTTCCGGGCTGTCGATGTAGTCATAGGGGAACACCCCTTTCCGTAGAACCAAATTCATCTTGTCCTGCGGAACAATTTTACTTGTTTCCCTTGGATCGTGTCTCCTTAGGTTATCAGTCAGTTTACTTAGACTAGAAGGCATAAATCTAAATGAATCAACAAATCGGAGTTTAATTTTTTTATCTACAATTTTTGAAAAACTAATAAATTTTTCTGTCGTTTCTGCCAATACCTCTATTTTCCCATCATCTCTACCTAATTCAGGTATGATGAAATGTGAATCGTACCCGCTAAGGTTGTGTAAGACCACTGGAATAAATTTTGGTAACTTGTAATTTACATTGCATCTATTACACGCTGCACCTCTGTACTGCCCAGTCAAATGATCGTGGTCTTTAACTTTATGGTTGTCATCTGTAAACTGGTTCTTGCACAAATAACAAATTCTTGCCAAGTCATGTTGTTCCTCCTCTTCGTAATCCAATGGTGTCATCGGTACAATATTGTCAAACATAGCTTGCACTTTCAAAGCAATCTCATATAATTTGTCAAGAAAAATCTTTGGTGCGTTTTCACCTCGGTATAATACAGGTGTTGATGAAAGTCCATAATCTTGTAAATGTTCCTCAGTCAAGGTAGATTTTACAATTAAACAAAAACTATTGGCTTTAAGCTCTTGATATTTTGTCCTCCTATTGATTTCTCCTTCTGCCACATCTTCCGGTATGAGTATCGATTCAAAATCAGCATACACCACAAATGGAACTCTGTACTGGTGAGAAATTTTGTCAAATTTTACCACTGAACGATTGGCAGAAGGTAAACTAACTTTTACCTCATAATTTTTGTTGCAAAGCCTTTGATGTTCAAGTAGCCATTGAGCACCACCTCTTCTTAAATGACTATTTACAAAACAGAAGCAACGCTTACAAACTGTAATTTTATGCTCGTTTTTTGTTAGTTGTGCAACTACAAGTCTTTCAAAGTCTTTTATATATACATAGTGGGAAATTTCCCCTTTCGTAATTAACAATAAATCAGTGTGATTCCTTAATTCTGTTTTTACAACCTTAATTGGATACACCGTGTTAGAATCATCCAAACCAAAAATATTTACACTAACACCTACATTTCTTTTTTCAAATTTACAAACATCTTTAATATTTACAGGGTATGACATTCCTTGAAAATTATATCTATTATTTATATTTACATAGTGTCTACTTACTCTAGAAGGGCGCTGCTCTGGCAAAATATATTTACAAAGCATGGCATATTTAAAACATTCTTGATCTTGGTTCTGTACATTTATACAACTTTTAGTTTGTTCAATTTTCTTGGGTAGAGGGATGTAACTGCTTCCTCTCATGCCGTATCCGTGTTTTTGAACTCTCAGATCTAAACCTTCTATTGACACCAACCTCCATCCCGACCCTCGGCCTTGGTGTTCTTGCAATTTTATTATTAACTCCTCTAAACATTCATCAATTATATTTTTTATATCTGAGGTGAACATTAGGGTACGGTTTTTAGTTATAAACCCTCTTAAAGTGGTTTCCCCATCAGTGTTTGTAAAAGTTGCATCTAAAACTAATCCAAATTTAATAAAATTTAGTCTGATCAATTCTTGTTGTAGTGTTTGTTCAATTAGTAATTTCGCTTGTGCTAAGAAATTGTCCAATTCTAGTTGCAAATTATTTATTTTAAAGTGAACTACCTTCTGTCCAGGCAGAGCTGTAGTTCGTAGCTGCGTTGTTCCATCTTCTCCTTCCGGTTCGGTGTCCATCTCTAGTTCCGGTTCGCTGTCCATGTCCAGGTCCATCCGTCTCCTTTGCATCATTTGAAGCTCGCTCTCCCAGTAGTCCAGCCTTCGATGGTGTTCGGCTAAAAATTGGTCAATCGAGTCCAAATCTCCTTCGCTGACTTGCACATCCCCCGTCTCCTCCACTGTGTGCAATTCTTGATGGATCTCCAGAATAACATCGTCTGGGAAAAATTCCCCACAAATATGGCAAAGAAGCATTTTTTAACACTTATTACCAAGAGCGTCTTTGGATGTTAACTCCACAAAAGTTCACCAAAGAATGAGAGACGCTCTTGACCGACCTCCTTTTATAGCGGGTGGTGGGGGGTGATCTTTGGGAAAGACCCGTTCTGCGCATGCGCAGAACAAATCTGCACATGCGCAGAACAAAATGTATTATATTTATTTAAAATTTGCTATTTAGGACAAATATATAGGTCAAGGCCACCTTAAATCTGGTAAAAAAGAGGGAACACTGGATAAGAGATGGTAGTAAGATTGACTTTCTAACAAATACTTTCAATAATATATCAACAGGTGCAAAAATTAAATATTTTTTAATTTTATATACCAAATTGTTTAAAATTAAAACTTTTAAATATATTTGTTTGAGCAAATGCTTTTGGCACACTTACCACACACCAAAACTCAAAAAATGTACAGAATTAAGACTGATCTCGCGGGGAAATACTGATGTGCTACCTAACATTGGTTATCTGACTCAAATAAGAATTGGTGATATATAACATATTGAAAATATTTTATGTTGTATAAATCACCAATACTATGTGAGTCGGACAACCAGTGTGAGGTGGCTACATAGTATTTCCCCGAGAGATCAGCTTAAATCCTGTACTTTATATGAGTCTTAGCGTGTAGGAAGTCTGGCAAAAGCATTTGACCAAAACAAAATATATTTAAAATTTTAAGCTTAAACAAACTAGCGAATATAAAAATAAAAATATTTCCTAACCATTGACAACCTGTTAATATATTGCAGTGTTAAAGTATTTGCTATTGAGTCAATCTTACCATCACCTCCGATCCAGCGTTCCCTCTTTCTTACCAAATGACACTGAGGCTTGACTACCCGTATATATGACGTTTCCCCCACCACTAATGCTCTCCCCCACCACAATCAATTCTCAAAAGTGGGTCAAGGCCATCGGAAATTATTATTTTGAGCGGAGGATAGAGCATCTGCTGCTCTATCCCCCACTCATATTCTTTTTCTTCTTTTTACAGTTTTATAATTTTTATGGATTTTTGTAAAATGCCAAACAAAAAATTATTTACAAAAAAGTTATTTACAAAGGTGAAACTTCATCACTGCTATCCTCGTCATCACTACTCTCCAAAAATAATCTTCTACTACAAAATACAAGTCTTTTACACAACGACATTCTGTCCAATATAGCTCCTACTTGAGGGGTGTTCTGATCTTTATTTCAAAAGGGTGAAGGAATAATTTTTCCCACTCTGTTCTGCAAAACCTCAATCAAGTTAAAGTTCAAGTCCTAGTTTAACACTTGGTTGGGAGAATTACATTAGTTTGATACTTATTTCTACCGTTACACTTGCTCCATTTTCAAAAAGATATAAATAATATAATCCTGGATACTGTTCTTTTTCATGTCCTGCATGTTCCTTAATAAAGTCAAAAGCCAATCTTTTTGAATATTCATTATGAAACACTTCTCTTACACAAACAAGAATTTTTTCTTCCAGAAATTTCACTTGGATTGTTGTTAGTTTGCTTACATCATCCTTGTCTATCAGGGGTAGCTTGTAGGTAAAAGTATTTGGCGGTAGTTTGTGCGTTCTATTAAGTAAACAACAAAATTTTTTATACAATTTCTGCTCATTGTCTGTAATACTATTAATACCAAGCAGATTATAGTACGAAGGATCATAAGGTATACGACAAGACATTTTTAGAACCAGTCGGCACGAGAGCTGGAGCTAAAATGAGAAGTGCGTGCAACCCAGCCGCCTTATATCCCCACCGGGTGACCACGCCCAAGGTGTCCTAAGATATTTATGTAAATTTAAGGTAGCACTAAAACGGTGCTACCTATATTTTAAATAATTACAAATATTTTCCATCCTTAAAATTTCACAGTTTAAAACTTGTCAGAGACCAACAAACTGAAACAAATTTAATACTTTTAAATATATTTGTTTCATCAGATGCTTTTTTAACACATATGGCAACACTAAAAAAATGTACAGAATTAAGACTGTTTCCACAAAAAAAAAATACCAAAGTGTTACATGCATATTCAATTTAGCTCAAACACAATACAGAATTAATACCAGCATAAAATATTTCAAAATCCAGATCTTTAAAATTTATATTTCAGGTAGCACTAAAACGGTGCTACCTATATTTTAAATAATTACAAATATTTTTTCCATCCTTAAAAATTTCACAGTTTAAAACTTGTCAGAAACAAACAAACTGAAATTTTTTTTCTAATTTAACCATTACTAAAATACATACATGACACCACTGTGCAAAATATTACCTTTATACTTATGCTACATCTTAAACAGTGGAACATCCATGTCAACCTATTGGCGGCTCGAAGGAGAATGAGATGAGTCAAACTTGCTTCAGAGGTACCTCAGTGGTTGACTGGTGGGGGGAACAGTAAGCCACTACTATTTTTAACTTGTTGTATAAGTAACAATTTCACACTACTGGCTTGGCAGCTCCACCTCCCCGGGGGGGGCAGTTTTCGTCCGGAGCAAAAAATTTTTGGTCAAGGTCAAAATCCCAACAAAAAAATTCGGGGGGGGGGCAGTTTTCGTCCGGAGCAAAAAATTTTTGGTCAAGGTCAAAATCCAAAAAAAAAAAAATTCGGGGGGGGGCGCAGTTTTCGTTGGGAGCAAAAAATTTTTGGTCAAGGTCAAAATCCCAAAAAAAAAATTTCGGGGGGGGCGCAGTTTTCGTCCGGAGCAAAACATTTTTGGTCAAGGTCAAAATCCAAAAAAAAATTTCGGGGGGGGGGCTCACTTGCCGTCCGGGGCCGGGGGGGGGGGGTCACCTACCCTTAGGACTTAAACTCTTGGATACCTGCTACCCTTACTCATGTGTCAACATCAAATAATATTTTGTTCCACCACAGTTTGGACAGCCAACACTTAGTCGCATCTCGCTCTAAGTCCTGAGGAGTCCTCAGAAGTCATGGCTGACCTACATATCGTGTGGAACAAAATATTATTTTATTCACACACTAATATGGGTCAAGGTCATCCAAAAGTTAAAAAAGAAATCCCTCCGATGCCTAAGACCGCCGGCGGTCAGAGGCATCGGGGGAATCTCAACATTTAGGAGGAGGTGATTTAATAAAAAATTATTCATTTAATTTTGAGTTTCCTTAAGGGAAACATGCTACAATAATTTGGAAGAAGCCATGCTAACCATGACCGAGGAGCTATCATGACCAAGCCTGCTGGTTCAATTGCGCCTAACCGACCGGCCACAAATAGCTCCGGCACCTCGTGCTGAAGGATGCCAACCACCCGTATGTTGCCAGTGACGAGTGATGAGGTCCAGCAGCGCCGCTGGCCGATGGCCTAACCGTGGATCCCCAGGGGCCTACCCCCAGGCTCGTTAGGTGCCATGCTATTGTTGGTAACAAATAATTCTTGAGGTTCTGAACCTCGAAAAATTTTTATTTTACAGAGACTGTTAAGTCTCAAAAGCCTAAGACTTAAGCTGCCAATTTACGGAGGAGTACCTCCAAGATGCGAATTTAGAAAAATTTCTACTTGGGGACAACCTGTGAAGATTAGTACAAAGAAATATTTTTCAACACACAACACTTAGACTAAATAAATCCAACACCAAGACCTAGCAGAAGCAGCAAGCATAAAATAAAATATTTCTTAACACTACACATGCCATGCCTTAGACTAAAAGAATTCCCAATATAATGCGGCGCCAACATTACATTGCGAATCCTGTAGGGCAGAGCTTCAACCACTCAGCTGAAGTGTTTGAAACCAACTGCGAGGAAGCAAAGCCTCAGAGAACCGAAGCTGAGCCGCTCAGGAGTGGGGGAACCGGATCTGGTTACGTAAACAGCCAGACCTCGACACGTACTTGTTTGCGGCATTGGACAATCTCCAAGAGCCACACCTGAATACATTACCAACCGGATCTCATTATACAACACGTGTCAAGGTATGGCAACGCCTCGGGCTATGCCACCTCCTCCTCCCCCGGGGTGGGGGCTCACTTCTCGTCCGGAGCCGGAGGGGGGGGAGGGGGAGGGGTCTTGGGACTTAGAATATTTTCAGTCAAAGTCAGGTGTACTATAGAAATAATATTTTAGCTTGCCGGATTCAGCACAGCCGGCAGAGACGGTTACATAATGCTTATATAACAGACTGGTTTCTTGGCCAACTGGCTAAATGTAGCTCAACAGAAGGTAAGTCAGTTTATTGCAAGCCAACAAACACGCCACACCTCGCCGCCGCGGGACTTTTCTGTGAGTAAGTTTTATTTTTTCCTTCTTAATAAACTTAGCAAAACAGAACCTAGCCTGTTTTGCACGAAATCAATTTTTGTTACACTGCTACACTTACGTTTACTTAACAAATTATTTTCCACTCCTTATTTAATATTTTATTCCTTACTTGTTACGACTTAGAAACTGAAAGGCTTGAAGACTGTTTCATACAAAATTAATTTTTATTTAGCTATACAGGTCTCCTAATATTTTCCTACACTTGTATTTTGCAGATGTGGCTAAATATTTTTCGCTCACAATTTAATTTTATTCCACACAAGTGGATTTTGAACTTTACTACAAAACTGATCCATGCCCGTCTCCTACAAAATTATTTTTCATTTGGCTCTACCTCTTTTAGTCTTACATTAAATATTTCTTGGAGTTAAATGATACAAAAGTCTCTCGGTTAATTTTTCTGCACAGTACGTGTTACTCCTTGGACAGTTCCCAGCAAACTGTTTCTACACTTTGCAACAACAATCCGCATTACCCCCTCCACTACTCATTCCCCCACTATAACCCTGTTCCCCCACTACTTCCAGCTAAGGTCCAACACTTGACTAAGTGTTTCAGTTATATCCAAACCTTACTGTGAAACACATCTATGGCTGAAACTTTGCGAGAAAAATTATTAAGAGTAAATTTTTGCTGGCCAAGCAAAATAATTCTGTTAAGGTGTCCAAGACTTCCACTTTAACAAAAATGAAACGTTGCTTCAAAAATAATCCAAAATTTTACTCAAGGGACACAAATATTACTATGGATGATAAAATGTTTCAGAAACTTTTAGACGAGCTAACTTTTGCCAGTAAGGTTACGTTGGTGACTCCAATTCCCGACCAAGTTCCAAGATCACCTGAGAAAGAATAAAAATAAATATTTCTCAGGAAATATTTCCAATCCGAGTTACGGTAACGGACAGGCTCGGATGAGTTGTTGCAAAAATTTTAATTTTTCTTCCTTCTGACCACTTTACCTCCACCACCTCCTTATCCCCACCACTGAGCCGGGTACCTGGGATACCGTCTGTGTACAAATCAGTACGTCTTCGGACGCGGTGCTGTTCGGATCGCGTGTCGTTTGTCGCACTGTGAAGTGTTTGAAGAAATTATTCTTCGGCTCTCAGTCTCTCGGTGGGTAAGTCAAATATAAAAAAAAAATTTTTTTTTATTTGCCGGTTCTGGGTTAAGGTCAATGACCCCTAATGGATATATTAGGTCAAGAGTCTGATCGCTAGGGAATAAAAAAAATATTTTTTTTGCACTTTTGTGATTCCTCGAGAAATTTCAAATTCTCGCCATATTTTGAGGAATCGCAAAAGTGCAAAAAAAATTTTTTTGTACTCTTGCGTGACCTTGACCTAATTAACGTCAGTGACGTCATCATGATGACGTCAGCGGTAATGACGTCACCATGACGTCATAGGTGTGACGTCATGTGACATCATATGACGTCATTGGTGACGTCATTCGTGACGTCATTGATGACGTCATCACTGCTGACGTAATCATGATGACGTCACGTCCCAGAACCGGCAATTTGCCACTACTACCGAGATATTAAAAAGTCTAAAGACAGTATATTATATTTTGGTGCTCCAATGTTAATCTTATGGAGAATTGGGATGTGTTAATATTTCACTTATTAACCAATATTTTTCGATGAAACTTTGAATTCAGCTTCATTTGGTTGAGATTCATACATTTATGGTAAAAAATCTTGGTTTTTGTGCTTATCATGGCAGCAAACCTGCATACTCTTTTCCCTTGTTAATCATATGGAGAATAGGCAAACTTCTTTAGCAATGGACAGATATTGATGAAACTTAGTATATGGCTTCATATGGTCTAAATAAAAAAAATTGTTATGATAAAAACCTACTTTTAGTGTTCCCCGTGGCAGCATACCGGCATACTCTCCCTATATTTATCATAAGGAGAATAGAAATTTCTTTCCCTATTTATGGTTTCATGTACTGATATTTGGTTTACAGTTTTATGTGGTCAAAATTAATATCACTAATTTGGAAATTCGCTGAGTACGCAGGTCTGCTGCGACGGGGGGTGTTTATTATTGGTTTAATGGTTTTTATACAAGTAAAACCTCATTTTACGTGTATATTATGTGTTTTGTCTCCTTCGGGGATAACCATTAATCTTCACACTTGTTTGGATAAACAATCGTTTACAAGGTACATGTGATTAAATATCTTTACAATTGTTGTTGAAAAAACCTGCTTCTTGCCTTGCCCATTTTAAATCTACTACATTTTAAAAGAAGAGGGACGGCCATATAAAGATATACAAACAATACGTGATACATAGTTATAGGACATAACATAATATTTTAATGCACATTCAGTAATTCAGGTATGTTCCCTTTTTTTGGAGGAGTTAAAATAATACTTTTAAGTAACCACTGGTCGAAATACACATAAAATATAAGGTCTCAACTAGTAAAGACTAGCCTCGAAATGACGACTTCAAACTAATAGCCAGTTAAAAAATTGCAGGGGAAAAATTAAAAAGCAATCACGTCTCTCATGTTCAATCTTTTAAGATTGCATTTAAAGCATTTTTTTATATTAAAGCATTTAAAATAACGTATGACATCACATTGCCCAAATAAGTTTTATATATGAATTCTTTCTTGGGACTAACCAAAACAAGTTAAAATATTAATTTTCTATAAATTTTAACTATGTTCTAGGTTTTTTTGTCTATCTCACTTTATTAATAACAAAATTTAAAAAGCTGTCTCATTACTTTTTGAACTCCGGCAATAAAATTGATTTTTTTTATTTTTTTAAATTAGAAATTTAATAAATAAAAGACATTATCAATCTATCTATATTATCACATCTAAGACTTCAGCGATCTAAATTATATAGTGATAAAAAATTCGAGTTAGAATAATATTGTACATTTAACCAAGAAACCCACCAATGCCAAATATAAATTTGTTTTATCAATTGAGTTTTTGTATTCTTTAACTTTTTAAGGGGACTTCCTATTTTTATAAAATTTTTTATGAACTTATAAGGCTAGGTCTATTTTCATGAGTTCGCGAACCAGCATGATCGGGTTTTGGGAACGGGGTTTTATGGGGTTTGAAAGGGGTCAAAAATGGGTTTTTTGATTTTTGGAGCATAATTTTCAAAATTCAACAATTTTAGCTGAAACCATTTTATAGAGCTTAAAAAAACAATTTCGTATTTTGAATTTTTAACTTGGCTTACTAGGTAACGGAGAAAAGTCAAAAATAGGTTTTCCATGTTAATCTTATGGAAAATCAACAAAACCCTGTATCTCGCTTATTTATTGGAATAAATTGATAAAATTTGGTATGTACATTCACTTGGTAGGGTTCAACTGATATTTGCTTATAACACCCATATGGCGGAAAACCTACGTACTTACTTACCCCTATGGGGTTTATGTACAAAATGAAAAGAACGCCATAACTTGGTAATATTTGGTATGCACATTCACTATTTAGGATTTAACTGATATTTGCTTCCAACACCCATATGGCGGCAAACCTACCTACTCACCCACATGGGGTTTGTGGGGAAAATTAAAAAGTGCCGAATATTGATACAGTTTGACACTTACCTTACGTAACTATTACATTTCCTAACAAAACTAACATTTTCTAACAATATCCCATGGCAGTAAACCTACATACCCATTCCTATGGTGGTTATGGGGAAAATACAATATCTCAGAATTTCGTTTGGAAATTCGCTGAGTATGCAGGTCTGCTGCGACGGGTGTATCACTTAATTTGTAACTTCTAGTATACGCCGTTACAACTAAGATAGTACATGTTTATATAAGTAATCGCTTATTATATTTTTATTCAGAAGTTACATAAATCAGTTACATAACCTGGTTACGATTACAAATTGAGAAGCCTACTCTTACTTCAAACTACTTGAAGTAACAAATTTCCCGTCAATTGACACAAGGTAAGGGTAAAGTTGAATATAAAAGTGGTCCCTGCAGTATATTTTAACTTGCAAAATGTTTCGAGATACATGCAATGTGCTCATAATATTTATGTACACATTTAATACAATGTATAAAATATTTGTTATATCCATTATAGAGATTCTCCTAAAAATTATCTTCTTTTCCTATGAAAAATAACTAGCAAAAATTAGTAAACTTCCCCTAAGAATCAGATGATTAACGAAAATCAAAATTCGCTTAGAAATACGATGATTACCAATACAAATACATAAAATAAGCATGATTGTTGCATAATTCTTAAATTTATTTATTTATTTATTGGCAATAAACGGCACACGCCAGTACACAAAAATTGCAGTGACATGATACAATACAATATAATTCGTTAATAACACATGTGAATAATACATTAATACAACATTTCAGCATTTAAGATGACATAGTATGAAGAAAATTTACATTCAAATGAAATGACGTGCAAAACATTATTATCAACAAGTGAAGACATTGCTAGACTGATATTATTCCTACATTACAATACAATGATTACAGTAAAAATACAAAGATAATAAATACATGCCCAAAATATATCAAGAATTTTAACATGTACAAAATTTTCAAAGAGACATAAACATGCAAGACATTGATTTGGCAATGATGAGGGCAAAATTTACACTGACCATGCTTGACTAGAGAGAGAAAAAATATGTCAAAATTCAACGGTAATAAATACTATAAAAAACTAACAAAAAATAATAGATCACAATAAGAACAGGCTTATATAGTAATGATAACGATAATAAAAATAAAAATTCAAGCATAAATAAATTAAGTGAACACAAAGATACAAAAATATACTTTAGATGGTAACTACTGTCATTGAATTGACGAGGAATAAATGCTGATTACTTATGCGAGTGTTTTCAATAAATTTATTTTAATTGCATGGTAAGAATATTCACGAACATAATATATCTTACAATGATATTGCCTTATTATTTTTTCTACAGTCATTTCTATTACTTTTATTATTAATTCTGAATAGATGAATCAGGTCTGTTACAGGTATTCAAACATAGGCTTTTCTTAGGGAGATGCAGCAAAAATGCATTGCCCACACAGAGGGCCTACCTGTAGTGTGGGACTCCCTTAAAAACGGGTATAGCCACTAAAAAACCTCCTCTTCTCGTTAGGAATGTAATCTGGAATTGTTTGTCATATTACATCAGGCTAGGCCTAAATTATCCTAAGTCAATTGTTCTCACTGTTTGACCAGCCGCACGGTCAGGGGATCTGAGCCGCTTAGCGGTCAATATCAGTCTTTTTTTCTAAGGAGGATGCCCCGGACGCACTGTGACAAAAAATCTCAGCAGCCCTCATCCGACAAGATCTTTTGGCAGACCGAGTCCACCGAAAATGCACCAAAAATTTCGGCGGCCTCCAGTCGGGGCCCTTCCCAACGGTGGCAGCAGAGAAAGGTGTGCTCTGCATCGTCGGGAACGCCCGGGCAATAAAGGCAGTCCGGTGAAATAGTCTTGCCCATCCGGTTCAGGTTAGACAGAAAATAGCCATGGCCTGTCAGGAATTGGGTCAGGTAGTATTCCACCTCCCCATACCACCGTTCCATCCATTGTTGGACCTGCTTGATAAGTCATCGTCCAGCAGTCTATCGTCCTCGGCTGTCGTGCTCCCAACTGTGTTGCCACTGCTGGGAGGTTCAGGAGGGCCAATCTGTTCTTGCCGTATCCTTGCCGATGTCGCCTTGTCTCTTATAAATCGCCTTCCCTTTCTTCTGTCAAGAGATTGACAGGGATGAATCCGGCGACCACAGGACGGCAGGCTCGGACACTGTACGGTATGCGGAACACACCCGGAGCACCGCTTGACCCTTAACCCAGGCGAGTCGCAAGCTGTATAACTTTTTATTTAGAGCGTCTGCCCACAACTCTGCTCAATAAAGAATCACGGACTGGACCGGGAACATCAAGGTATAACATGAGTTTATACCTTGGTCGGCCAAGTCCTGGTTTGTGGCAAACAAGCTAAAATTAAATGAAAATGACTCAGAAATTTGTGTGTAACCTCACCCATTTCAGGCAGGATGTAAATAGTGTCTCACTACTTGGATTCATGATTGACCAAAAATTAAATTGGACAACTCATATCGATTCAGTTTGTAAAAGGTTGGCGAGGGTCCTGTACCTCCTAAGGAAGTTGACTCGTCTGGTTAGTAGGCCTTACTTAATAATTGTCTACCATGCGTTTTTTTATAGCATCTTAAGTTACGGACTCCTTCTATGGGGCCATGCAACCTCAAGCCTTCATGTACTGAAACTTCAAAAGAAAGCTTACGCATAATAACTTATAGCAAGCGTTTGGAACACTGTAAACCACTATTTGTCAGCACGGGTATCATGACCATATACAGCCACTACATCCTTCTGTCAGCCACATACGTACGGTTAAACCTTCACCAGTTTCCAACAAGAAATAGCATTCATAACCACGTTACTCGTCATCGTGAAGACATTAACATTCCATTCTGCAGACTGTCAAAAACAAAAAAATTCATTTCCAACACTGGCTCTTAAACTCTTCAACGCTCTACCATCAAAATTAAAAAATCTATAAGAAAAGGCATTTGGGACCACCCTCAAGAGTTGGTTAAGAAAAAACCCATATTATTCATTGGAGGAGTTCTTCAGTGACAACTTGTTAGGTATAGTCTAATCCACTGACATACCACCAGTAAACAATATTAGTAAGTTTAGTTTTAGTTATTTTGACACAACCTATCCGGCGATTGCTGGTCTCGGTGACGGAGGAGGTAATTTCATGTAATTTCAGGT
This sequence comes from Neoaliturus tenellus, assembly GCA_030545055.2. NCBI lineage: Eukaryota > Metazoa > Arthropoda > Insecta > Hemiptera > Cicadellidae > Neoaliturus > Neoaliturus tenellus. The sequence continues at coordinate 194,952,766 of CM061532.1, forward strand.
ACTGTACTTGGCAGCACGAGTTGGTTGCATGCATGGACCATCTACCTTCCTGCTTGGAACGGGAAGAGGGTGTCGATCCTCTTCTTCACGATCTGAGGATCACGATCTCTGCTGAGATCAAGCGAGAGACCGTGATCGGACATTCAGGTGATGACAACACACATGACTTGGTTCAACTTAAGTTGGGCCAGCTCAACGATGCATGCAGCAATGAGAGCTGCGACAGCATCAGTGTACCCAACCAAAGTGGTTTCCTCAGGTATCTTGGACTTTAGGAAGCTGTCATAGACAAGGTTACAGACATCTGGTCCAAGTATTGAGCTTGAGCGGCACCAAAAGTGACTTCCAATGTCCGCGTTCCTCCCTTGTGTCGCATATCAGGCATCGAGAGCGGAGATAATCTTCGACGAGCCCCAACAGATATGTAGGAACACGAAAGGTGTTCCGAAGCGCATCCAACATATCGACCCATCTCGCCGAGTTGAAGGCATTCTTACCATCAAGCGTAAGCACAACAAGAAGCACTAGTCGGCGGGAGAAATGATTGTGGCTTCCGGCTCTCTCCACAGCTCTCTAGACTTCGGTGATATCGTCGATCGTTGACCGTCCCTTTCTGAAGCAGCACTAAAGGGGGCATAAGTCTCTGTCAGCTACCACGGCAGAAGTCAGGCAGGAACGGATCAGCTACTCGAACAGCTTCCCAGCCGTGTCCAACATGCAAAGAGGACTGTTTGACGACGGCAGCTTGGGATCACCTTTGCCCTTGTTAATCAGTATTAGCCTGACGGTTGTCCAGGGAGCCGGAAACTCCCCTTCTACCAACCATGCGTTTTACATTCTCTATAACGAGTCAGGGTTAATTGCAAAGACTTTCTTAAAAGCCTCGCTGGGAATCCCGCCCAGGCCAGGATCTTTTTTTCCATTCAAGGAGAGAGCAGAGGTTTCGAGCTCCTCGATTGTGAAGAGTGAAACGTTCTCTACCTTTCCAAAGCCAACCCTCGGTCGCTGTGGATGTTCAGACAACAACGCATCGACGATCCTCACCATAGTTGCACCCTCTATGATGGAAGGTGAAGAGCGGGCGCCTAGTTTCTGTGTTACAAGTTTGTAATCCAGGCCCCCCGGCTCGGAGGTAACGTCGTCACAAAGTCTCCTCCAGCTATTTACCTTGTTCCTGTTGATGGCCCGGCGGAGAGTTTTTCCCGCAGCTTTATAAGACTCCGACTTAAGAACTCTGTCTGTGGGAATTCGCACTCTTGTGGGGGCTCGACTGGTTCTTAAACATGTTCTTCTGAGTTCCGCATCTCTTCAGTCCACCAGTAGACGGTTTGTTTTTCGCGTCGGCGTTTCCTTCGCGGCATAGACTGGTCGCAGGCCGAGACAATCAGTTCCTTCGTGGTTGTCACTAGTGCCTCGACCTCATTCTCACCAGGATTCCTCTCAGCTCCCCGAGAGATAACTTCGGTGAACTTGACCACATCCAGTTTGTTAGTGCTCCACTGGCGTAGCCCTTCCCGAAATGCGGAAACTCTACGATTTGCCTGATCATGCAAATCAAAGACGATAAACTGGTTGTCGCTATCCGTTCAGTCCTCCACAATCCTCCAGCCAGAGATCCTCGGAATTGTTTTACTTGTATGAGGAACCTTCTGGATGTATAAACGTAACGACACATATGAATCCCTTAAAATGTCCGGAAATAAACCCATATTCCTTGGAAAATAGTGCATTCTTTTCTGGACATACTGAATCTATTTAAATGTGGTTTTCATTTTACTTTCAACAGCAGTCGGCTGTTGCTGCAAATGGCTTTTATATCTTAAACATCATTTACATAGGATCTGGAATTTAGTTGTAATCTAAGTTTACATACAGTGTCTTACTGTTGTATTTCATAATTTTTTTTTACTTTCAACCTGGTAATAAAAAAATAAAAAAACCAGAATAGACATAAAAAGCTTTTAATATTTAAAAATACAACCAGTTTTCTTAATTCCCTCTATCCATTCGGCATTGGATTATTTTGTGATATGTTTAGTAAAACAGTTGCCAAGCCATCGAAGGTAATTCAACGAATTCGACATCCAATCATTTCGCTCTTCCACTCCAAATAACATTGCTGTGATACACCATTGATTTGATAACTCTCATCTCGATATATAAAGTGTTCATCTTTTAGAGGACTCGCTTCTGAAAACTGATTTACGTTTTAATTTTTTTATTCTTAGTAAACTATAAGTTAGTAATTATTTAAATTCTACTTGAACTTTTATTTATTAGAATCTGTTTATCAACTTCAGAAACAAGTTGTAATTTCATTTTCCATCTGTAAAATTCTGACACCTGACATATGATTTTTTCCATAATTTTAATTTAACCTATTTGGCTTTTTTGAAATTTCTTCTTTATTTTAATTTGATGAGCGAAAAGGCCATTTTGTAAGTTGTTTTCTTTTAAGATGAAACGCGTTTCTGAGTAAATCTTTAAAATGTACTTATGTATCAAAAGTAATGATTAATTATAGATATCAACATATACTTGTTTCACAAAAGCAGTTGATTCAGTATAGACATTCTCAGTTCCGTGTTTAGATTACTTTTGGCTAAAGTAATCAACAAAGATTCTTAACTTAATAAACTACACAGTTTTATTCATGTATGAAGGTACTAGTCTTATGTTTAACTATTTTTATCTAATTTCATTTGAGTGTCATAAAATAGTAGTTTTCATCACTACCAGCAAAAGTGGCCCTTTTTAGTGAGCAATCGTGTTTTAAAAACGAGGCGCAGCCGATTTTTTAAGAACGATTAAGCACTAAAAAGACACTTATGCTCCGAACGATGAACAAAGTTTTTTGTCATAACGCAGAATTACACTTTTTATCATTAAAATATTAACTATAAAGTTGTATTGTTTAGGTTATATTTGCAAAGTAAGTAATATGCAATGTTTAAATTTCTGTTATTTACAAACAATGCTTTATAACGTTTGAATTTCACTATTCTGCATGGAAAATTAACAAATAACATTTAGAAAACGGCTGACTTTTCAGTCCTTAGGACTTAAAATTATTCCAGCTGATTTTTCAATCCTACGACAAAAATGATACGATTTTGGTTCTATTGAGAGAACAAAACACAGGCTGATTTCGTGCAGAATGATCAAAAATGCTTTTACGATACCTTTTTCTGAACTTTGTAATGAAAAAATAACTAGCAATCTGGTCATTTTTTTTCAAGACGTTTATGTATGGTAAATCGTTAAGGATTTAATAAGATAATTTAATACATATTTATATGGCTGTCACTCTTTTAAGAAGCAGAATACCGTGAGCGGAAATTTGATTGTGGTCCCACGATGCCTGCACAATGGCGATTTGTCTTTTATGAGGATGAACAATAAGCTTAGGCTCTAGCAGGTCGGGCCATACGACGCTGGGCTGCTTTCATCAGTCAAAGTTCTACTATAAGGATCCACTATATTATACAGTAATTGACAATAATTCAAGTACATTAATGAACTCGTAAAATGAAAGGATGAAGAAAGGAATTAAATTAATTTTATTGAATATATAGTTTGACAGTTAAGTCTGGTACCTCTTTTACAACTTTTTAACTACAAAATATAAAATATAAAATGTGACCCGTTATTACTGGTGACCGTATGCTACACGTCTGGGTATTTACCAACTAGATGACCCATTTAGAGATGGTCCACAAAGACTCAGTAGAAAATCTTAGGCGTAAGCATAGAAAAATGCACAAAAATAAAAAGCTAGCTTAGCAGAGTTTAATTCCAGAATACTTGACCTCAGTGAGATGACCAAAACATAATCACCAGCGATAAATTTTTCATTAAAACGTCTAAGGCCTTTGAAACCACTATTTGATGGAACCTTGGTCAATACGTTTTTATCCATTACTTCCGTATAGGAGTAAGTAGAAACTTCATATCGGATATAGACTTAAAGTTTTTTTCGTATATGTGTGCCATCTTGTGTATAAAAAAAATTACTTTGTATATTAAAAATTAATTTAAATTTTCATAGCTTAATAATGTATTTTAATTAATTCCAGGAAATATAATACTAAAACTCGATTGCTATCTCTTATCAAACTATTGTTTTAAAGAAATAATTAGTTTAATTTTTAAACATTTTTACTTTCTCCCTATATGGGAGAAAGTATTGTTTTCGACGAAATTTTCAAATTTGAGTTGTTGGTGGATTTATCCGTTTTGGTGCCCCCTGAGTCCAAATAAGGGGTTTTAAGAGTGATGTCTGGCTGTGTGTGTATGTGGGGGGGGGCTGTGTGTGTGTCTGGATGTAAACAGACCTAGAGAATGCCTCAATGGTCCGATTTTGGTGAAAATCGGTATGTAGGTCCAAAAACTCACGATAATTCTGGGAGTTTTTAATTTTTTTAAATTTTTTTTAAGGGCATTTTACCTTCAAAACCCTCAAAAAACGTGAAAAAGCAAAATTTCTCAAAAACGGCTTTCACGATTTTGATTAAAATTTTGTGGTTTATTAAGATAAAAATGCTGATTATTATGACACCACCCGCACCTCCGAGAAAATGCGCGTTTAAAAGTTACACAGTAAAAAGTGTTTTAACATTTTTTTTTAAATATCTGTTATCTTAAAATAAATTTTACTTATCACCATTAAATCAAGCTCAAAAACTTAATATTCAAGTATTTTGAATTATTGCTCTACGTCGAGTGGTTGCGGAGAAAAATTAAATTTTTCTTTTAGCGGTAAACGCAGTACGTTGTTAAAAGTTACAGAAGCTCGTAGCGTCAAACTCGCGCTACTTGGCTGTTAGCTATCCGACCGAGTCATCAAGACATTAATGTTTGATACTTTCAACGCCTTTTTTATATTGTTGGGAGAAAGTATGTGTCAGTTATCTGATACCGTTTATTAATTTATGGTCGATTTAAAAGAATAAGTCTGGAGGTTAACCAATGATTCACTGCTAGTTAATGCAGTGTTTCACTGAAAAATTAATGCTAAATTTCTTTGGAAATACTTTTACTCCTGAGCTATTTTATTGTTTATGTATTTTAGAAATATAACCTAGTTATGATTTTCAAATCATTATTTGTGAAATCCCTATTATGAATCACGGAATAAGTTAGTAATAATTTTTGATCCTTTACTGCAAATGAAGGTCATAAGAGTGATGTTAAAACTAAAATAAGCATAGTGGTATAAATAAAATACATATCTATTAAAATTCTAATCAATATAGTCTTATATACGAGTAAAATAGACATGTGTTAGTACTGCAGTTGATAAATCGTCCTCCAAGTAGACGGGGAGTCCCAAGGGCTTTAACAACCTGAGCGCGTGCTACAGTATTCTCCCGAATGAAGAGGAAATTTAAACAATCTCAAGTTCCAATGTAATATTTAATGTTTTTCTTAAAGGATGTATTGTAATTCTCAATAAGAAAAAAAATACGAGTAGCAATGTATCTGTAATGTAACGCTCTCATCATTAATCCGTTATTCGTTTAACGTTTAACATAACAAGACATGTTACTAAATATCTTGAATGAAAAATAACAACTACAACCATTCCAAAATAAGTTTTTTTTTATTAAATAAATAAAAACCTGTTCTATATTGTTTTGCGTTTACTGTATTGTTTGTCATTTTATTTAGAATTTGTTGTTATAAAACTCATCAACATTGACGCATGTAAATAATTTTTATTGCTTTGCTTGAACTTCGAAAGTAAAAATACCTTAAATTATATGAAACTTGTAACTTAAGGTTAATGAATAAATTCAGAACATAGTGTACATTTTTATTCCCAGCATTAAAATTTATATTCCTCCCATATCTGAATAATTGGTTCTCTTTTCTTTCGTCGTTGACCAGTTCTTGCTGCATAAACTACTCCCCTGTTCCCTTTTTAATGGTGGTTTATGAATTAATACTCTTATTTACTAGCAGTGGGAGGTATCACCTTGTAAATTAAGTTAGAACTGAGACATTTGTACTTGTTTTGAAATTATGTACTTATAATATATTTATCGATGTTCAAATCAAATGGAAAAGAAAATTAACTAGTTATGGTTCAAACAGTTGTTCCAAGTTCTTGATCAGATTTTATGTCTCGGAAAATTTAAAACATTTATTTTGACATCGATGTAGGAAAATGAGTGAAATTATTTCTTGACCGATGGAATTACCTCTCCATTAAAAACCATGCACTTAACTCCCATAAAAGGTTTTTCATGATCGTGTGTACTCTAGGGGTTTACAAAAGCTCTAAACAAGTAATAATTGGAATTTTCAACTTCTGTTTATACCGTAGCAAAATTTATATCATCATACTAACTTGACTATGCTTGCTTTTATAGTAAAGAGTTGAATATTCATTATGACTAAAATGCTCTTTAAAAGCAATTGATATTGAAATACGCAAGGTGGTAAATTTAAGTCTTAAACCAAAACCGAATAAGGACAGTGTTACTCTTTAAGGCTTAGTATCTGAATAAATATTAAAATTAATAGAGGTAGTAACTATTGAAGTAGAGGAAAACAACAACAGTGATACATATAATACTCAAGCAAGTTGTAGACAGCAAGTTTGTAATCTAGTAATAGTAAGATACCAAAGTGGCGTGTTGGAACATCTGTGTCAACAGCTGCAATTACTCTTGATCAAACTTCCTTTGTTGCTCGACTAAATTCCCAATAAAGTAGACCCAATATATAGTATAGTAAAGCAATACGGCGTTATGACTATAACCGTTTTCGATATATCTCCTTTTCCTAATTTGTTTTCATACAATTATTTATGAACTTCTTTTAATGAAAAATTTTTTAAAGTTGTTTTTATAGCCAAGGGATTTTGGCTTTTTCTTATGTATGCTATAGTTTTTTCATAATGCTGAATAAACGTCGTTCAATTGAAGCAGTAAGATAAAAAAAGTCCATCTGTTACAAAAATTAAATAAATAGTTGAATAAACCCACATAGCACAGAATATTTATTTGACGTAAAATAAACATCAAATTTTTTATATTTGAATATCAAATTGATATTCGCAAACGTAAATTTGATGTAAAATTAACGTTAATTTTTGGTTCAAACGTCACTAAATTTTACTTAAAATAAATATCAAAATTTGATATCAAATAAACCTCAAAAACGTTAAATTTTTTACATTCGAATATCAAATTGATATTTGCAAATGTTAATTTGACGTCAAATTAACGTTAATTTGATGTAAAATTAACGTTAATTTGATGTAAAATTAATGTTAATTTGATGTAAAATTAACGTTAAATTTAGGTTCAAACGTCACTAAATTTTACGTAAAATAAATATCAAAATTTGATATCAAATAAACCTCGAAAACGCAAAATTTTGAACATTCGAATATCAAATTGATATTCGCAAATATTAATTTGACGTCAAATTAACGTTCAATTTGATGTAAAATAACGTTAAATTTAGGTTCAAACATCACTAAATTTTACGTAAATTAAATATCCAAATTTAATATTAAAAAAAAACATTATAAATGTACAATTCACATTCGAATATCAAATTGATATTCGCAGATATAAATTTGACGTAAAATTAACCTTCAATTTCATGTAATTTAAGGTTCAAACTTGGCAAAATTTGATGTAAAAAAGTTTAAATTGAAATTAACACATTATTTACAATTTAACAGCTGAGATAATAACAAACGCTAGAAAAAACAAAATAGGCTAACATATTTTCAGGTATACAAATTATTTTTTTAACTAATTGGGTGGAGATCAACTGAATAAAAATTTTGGTTGAATTTCTACCTCGGTGGGCAATAACAAGTTACTATTAAACATATTATTTTTAATCCTTAACTTCATTATTTAACTTCCTTAACATTTAGCATAGTGCTGAAAAATGTTACAGTCTAAAGAAAACTGTTGCAGGATAAAAAAAATATATTATGTAAAAAGAAAATTATGTTTTATTATAAGAAAAACAATAATGTCGACCAGACATCAAATAGCTTACTTAATACGCTATAGGCTATCAAAATATTACAATAATTCAATACATTATTGTAAAAAAATACGCCTTAAAAAACTTTGGAATTATGTCGTAATTCATAATGTAGCCTATATCATAAAATATGATAAAAATGATAGTATGAAAGGTATCATAATAAAACATATTAAATATACAATTGTAAAATATTCGTCTTAAAGAATCTTTTGAATTATGTTGTCATTAACAAATCATAATAAACCAAAAGATTAATTACATTCTAAAAAATACAGTACACTTTAAACACACTTTGAAATTAATATTTACTTAATATACTTAGAAAAAAGATTAAAAATACAATTGATTTTAAAATAAGCATGAAAAAGAAAGCTTAGAATTATGCCTTTTCTTGAGCTTCTGTTGAGATTTCTGTGATGATGCGGTTTCATTTGTTTTCTTAATCCTGTAAAATAAAATAAAATTGGTTACACTCACCATTTTTTAAAGAGAAATGACACGTCTGCTACAAAGGATATCAAGACATGAAAGACATATGATGTATGTAGAGCGGGCAGTCAGAAGAAACTGCAGATCACTTGCTGGTCGACTGCACAGAACTGTAAGAGGTTAGAGAGAGGACTCTTGGAGGACTACGGAGGGGCACTTTCCTTTCTCAAGAGGAGCTTGTTTGCAGGCTGCAGAAGTCATCAGGTTTCTAAACTGGGATGAACTCTGAAACACAAACGGGGAGCGCAAAAAGTACTCGCGGCTGACGCGCCTTGGGATTAGGTCCGTCCCTTTGAATGAATGAATAATGTTATCATGTAACAAGTTGGGTTTTAAACCAATAGCGTGTCAGTTTGGCGAAGTGGAGTCAACGAAAAACTTTATGGGGGACAAGAGGACAAGTCAGTTTGAATCAGCAATCTTCCCCTTAAAGAATGAGTAGACTCAAGTCGCATCAACAAATCACTAGTCTGTAGGTTTTTTTCCAAAATTTGATGAGGATTGAACTAAAATAAAGGTGCTATTCAAAATTTAAATTTGAAATTTTCCCATTGGAATAACTTTGGGAATGGGTTGCACATTTTAAACATCTGTTAACACATACGCTGCGGGTGGGTCCCCGGTGACGCACGGCGCGCCATAGCGAGAGGCGCCATGTTTCATTTACGGAGCCAGCATTGCGTCTCGGATAGCAGTCTGCCGTATAGTGTGTTTCGTTCATTCGCCCGGGGTTAGCGTTTATATGAATTATTTTAGTGTTTAGCTATTGTTTTTATTACAATGGATCATACAAAAGCCGGTAAATCAAACTTGATTGCTCTGGAGAACGTGCCTTTCGGCGGCCTTGAGGGCGTTGAACCTTGGACTTGCGTCGCACAATGCTGCTGCGTCACCGGTGACCCATGACTTTCGGAGGTCCAGGAACCATAATGCTGTCGTCCAAATATGGTTTCTAAGCCAGTTTATGGTCTTTCAATTACTAAAGGAAAGATTCCATGCAATAACTATTTTTAGCTTCTTAGGTAGTTATCGACATTTTTGGCAGCAGTGAATGTTAAGATTAAAATTAACATTCCTAAAATAAAAAGATTAATTAAGTTATGAATTACTATAGGCTATCAATTAAACTTACTTAAGGTTCTTGACCTACTGTACAAAGTTCTTGATTATGTACAGCTATAAATAAGTGTAGTTTTGGGTAACGACAATATTGAATTGATTGATTTAAAATCAAACGTAACATTCATAATATTGAAACTAAATTGCTTGATTTCAAGAAATGTGTACACTATAGTATAGTTAAAATCCGCTATTAACTGTAATTATAAACAAGTATGTTAAATGTTTTCAATATGTGTGGTTCAACAAATTTTTATGCTGCAAAACACCTTCAGGTGAGTGAGCAAATGAAGCAATGAGCTTGTCTTGAAAGTTCAAGCGAGCCAATGCTCAGTCCTAATGCTACTTGTAATTAAAAGAAGCGAAATTACCTTGCATCAATTCTGTATTTTGCAGGTCGGAGCCAGTTCTTGATTATATCTCCTACTTTGTTTTCCGTTGCATTTCCAATTTTCAGATTGTGGCGAACTGCCCCTGTTAACAAAATATTAATAATAAACCAAAGCCGTTTTTTCAATCATGAAGAACACAATTTTTAAATTGTTATAAGCTGTTGAAATCGCTGACAGTCACATGAAAATAGGTTACCGGTATTTAATTAACTGAAAAAGAATTAACACAAATTATATAATAATTTTATACTTTGTACGTTTTATACTTTTATACTTATTAATTTTATACTTTTATACGTTCAAACTATGGGAACTGAATGAGAAAGTCGATTCATGTTATAAAGGTTCCATAACAAGATACATCGCGCTACTGGGTTAGGTTCATGTTACAAAGTTCATTTACTGAAAGATTCGCATCACCAAGGGTGAATTCGTGCTGTAAGTAAGAGGTTCATACATTTAGAAATACGTGTTATGAGGTTAATTGTCTGGTAATTTTGACTGGCAAAAAACATGCTATCAAGGTATTTACATAAAATGTATTCCTCCTAGAGGCATTATTAACATTGAGTGATAAGGATAATTCACTGGGACTAGAAAATATTACTTGTTATCAAGGTAGTTGTGTTTTCAAGGGTCGTCGGTCCGAGGTTATACTGTATATAATATATAGCCTAAATTAGTAATATATGTAGAGTCTCATTACCTTGATAAGGTATAACATTTACTATCGAAAGGAATATTGTTAGATAAAAGAAATAGACTATTTTTTTTTACAAAAAACAAACCTTTTATTTAGGCCTACTTTCTTTTTGTAAATGAGTTTGGTATCCAAAAATTTAGACCCGTTAAACCTTCTTCAGCGAGCTTGCACCCAACCCCTCCCGGTTTCAAGACCTAAATCGCCCTATGACTGTATAAGTTAACGTATTCTCCAAGTTAATTTTTTTTTTCATTGCCTTTATTTGTTTTTGAATTTATAAGATTTTAGCTGAAGAAAAAAAAAGGTTAGCGCACTGTAAACACAAATAGAATTTCTTTTCGTTTAACTATTTTAAAAGGCTACAGAAAATGGCAACTTTGAGAACTAATTACAGCACATTACATGGTTGATCTGCGCGCAGTATGATGAACAAGAATTTTATGGTTAAAACCTTGTAGCCTAAGTGTTGTTTTAACACCTTTTCTGGTAAACCGCTATTTCACAAACCCAACCTTCCACAAACCCACAACCCAGTTTAGATTTGCCCAAGTTTGCAGGGGCTAAGTAATAGAAAAATGTAAAAAATAAAAGTGTAAAAATATAACTGTGAAGTACGAGTAGTATAACAATGAATTTATTATTTTAATGATAATTCAATCTTACTTCCATCTTAAGCCGCGTCCGCACTGGGCGAACATGTTCGCCGAACAAAGTTCTTCCGAACTTTTGTTTGTTCGTTGCTAACCTTTTAGAATGTAAATCATATGGCCGGTAATTGATTGTTATGAATGTTTGTTGATTTTTTGTGTTCGCCGAACAAGTTCGGCACGAATGTTCGGCCAGTGCGGACGCGGCTTTAGACCAAATCAAGTTTATTAGGCCTACTGTAAACATAAAAAAAATTGAGAATAATGATATAAAATTTTTATTAAAATAAAAAGATTAATTTAGTTATGAATTACTATAGGCTATCAATTAAACTTACTTAAGGTTGCTGTCTTAAGACATAAACAGGAAAACACATGTTTGTTTCTTCGTCCAAGCCAGCTGCCAACTGAGATGCCACTTCATCAATCAAGATGAATTTAAGTAGAGTTTTAACTGTGGTAGATAAGTTGTTTCCACCAAAACTGCACAGATATTTCGTCTGGAACAATGAAAATAACAAAACATTCACTATTATTATAAACTGTGATAAAGTTTTGGGGTGACAAAGGTTTAAATATAAATTTTAACCCTACAATCATTAAACGTAGATTTTTCGGCCCAGCTTTTCGACCTTAGCGGTCGAGTCGATTTTTCGACGGTTAGAAAACCAGACATATCTTTAGAGCGAAAGACAGAAATGCAGCCATGATTGCTACCGCTCTTACTGGGAGGTTCTAAGCTATCTTAAAAAAATTTTAAATGGCGGAACGTGATTGGTTAATCTTAATAACCTATGCAATGAAACATCGGGGAAAAAAACTGTTGCCATCTGCCAACTTCGTAAACAACGAAATGCGTATTTTACCAATTGTTCTTATGATGTTTATGATCTTGTTTTACCAAGATTATGAATGATTACATGTGTTAATACTTTCAATTTACATTATTGGAATGAATTAATATGTTTCATTTATATAAGCTACTGTATTTTTTGGTTCTAAAATAAAATTCTAAACAAAATTTATATTTAGGAATTTAGATTATCGATGGTACTCAAATCGACAAATGCCTATGGCATTGGGTCTGTTTAAATTTGGTGAATCATATCCTCGGAAGAGGTAGGGGGAGGGGCGGAAGGGGGCGCGCAAACATCTCTCGGGCCCATAGCGCGTCATATACAAACCGCGGGCCTGGCCTAGTCCATTTCAACTACTTTCAAATAATATATATATTATATATATATATATATATATATATATATATATATATATATATATATATATATAGCCTATGTATATATACATATAAAGGTCATAAAAATATTTTTTGTCATTTAAATGTAGGCCTACGCAAAACTTTTAAAAATGTGTAACGCTCCAGGGGTGCAACATTGAACGCTCGGGGGGTTAAAAGTTTCACAGGCTTAAGCCGCGTTTACACTGGAATTGGAAACAGGTGTTGTTGGCAACAAAATGTTGCCGATTGTTTTTGTGTAAATGAAAACAGCTCTAACTTGTATTGTTGCAGACAGATTTTGGACGAATTTGACGTGTCTGCAACTAAATTTTTGTTTTCCACTCTCGGTGGAAAACAGTCAGCAACAAATTGCAGCATACAAAAAGTTACAGACTAAGTGTCTGCAACTCCAGTGTAAACGCGACTTTAAGCCTAGACTTAAGTCTTACGCAACTTTACAACATAAGAATTGACCTTTATTGTACATATACGCCATTGGGTTATACATTGCCTAGTGACATGAATAGGCCTATAGGCTAAACATAGTTAGGCAAAGTTAGTTTATTGCAAAAGTTGTTAGGCAAAGTCATGACTATCATAATAGTTGCTGAGGGTAGAGAGAAGGCTGAATTCCTAGTAAGTTAGTTGGCTAACTTACAAGGTAGGCCTAAAACTAAACATGGAAGTTTTAAGATCTTAACCTTCAAGAGTTACTAGGAAGTGTGAACTCATATCATTAAAAGAATGGATTTCATCATTCTCACCCACATTAGTTTGTTGTGTTTCGTTAACAACATTTTGAGCAACTCAGAGAGTTTAACCTCAATAATAGGGATTCCTTATTCTACAAGTTTTTCATGACGTACTTACCGGTATGGTGTAAAGTGATGTAGAATTTATCTATCTTCTTCACTTCACTTCTTATAAATTTTAATGTGGGAACTAATACACTCACATTATTGGCGATCAGAATTAATTACAAGCTTTATAAACCGACAACAAACAACACAACAGAAAGAGAGGTTAACCGCGACCCGTGAAGCCGGGGAAGAAATGAGTCCAAATAAGAGACTTACAGTAACATTAATTAAAGTAATTATTCGACAACACTTTAAAAGTAATCCGTCATTTCTAAGTAAAAAGCTAAACATGTATTTAAAATACTGTTTTATTTTCTTAATTCCCAAAAATAAATTATATGTTAAGTAACTTCAAAATAAACTTCCCCTACTTGAGATGTGTAGTACATTCCATCTTTTATTAAAAGAAACAAGAACAAGACTCCCACAGAATATGATTATTTGTTATTTATATTTTGAACGTTATTTTACAATTTATATGAGGAGCGAAATTTTTTCAAAGAATAATTGGTTTAGTAAATTTATTGATTTAATTTAACTGGGAAATTGTTCTGCGAACACAAAAATAAACTGACTTTGGGGACATGGGCGAACTAGTGGGACTGCTTTATCTGCAAATTTGAATCTGATACAGGGTAATAAAGCTTACCGGTATTGTTTGAATTTAATCAATCTATTATTAATTAAAGGCTTTAAAGAATGAAAAATTATATTGCTTATTTTGTGTAAAACCCGATTCTTTTATCACCAGTATTAAATACTAAAAATTATAGTGTTATCGATGTAAAAATTTTAATGCTATGAAAAAAGTTATTTATCTTAATTAGACCTAAATAAAAAATATATTATATATATATTTATATATATATATATATATATATATATATATATATATATATATATATATATATATTTATATATATGAGGCAATTTTTATATTTTCCGCAGTTCCCGTTTAGATGTTAATGTGTTTCTTTACACTTTTTTCATTTCATTTTAAATATATATAATAAGTTACTCATCAGTTAACCAACTTATTAAGATGGTTTCGGAAGATGAATGTTTGGTTTACAAGTAAATGTTCAATTAATATCAAAATTTTTATGTTATTTGACTTTGACATTATGAACGTAAAATAAATATCAAAAATTTTACGTTATTTGACTTTGCCATTTTTAACGTAAATTAAATATCAAAAATTTTACGTTATTTAACTTTGACATTTTGAACGTAAAATAAATATCAAAAATTTTACGTTATTTGACTTTGATATTTTGAATATCAAATAAACGTCAAATAAATATCAAACTTTTTATTTGACATAGTTTGACATTTTGAACGTTTATTTGACGTAAAATAAATATTCTGTGCTATGTGGGAATATATTATTTCTCAAGCTGTTTTCAATGTGATTACTTTCTCTGTCTGATTGAAGTCTGATCTGATGATTTTTACTTTCTCCCTCTATACCATAGTATATGGAGAAAGTATTGTTTTCGTCAAAATTTTCGAATTTGAGTTGTTGGTGGATTTATCCATTTTGGTTCCCCCTGAGCCCAAAAAAGTGGTTTTCGCAGTGATGTCTGTCTGTCTGTGTGTGTGTGTGTGTGTGTGTGTGTGTGTGTGTGTGTGTGTGTGTGTGTGTCAGGATGTAAACAGAGCTAGAGAATGCCCTAATGGTCTGATTTTAATTAAATTTGGTACATAGGTCCAAATCCACGATAATTCCAGGCGTTTTTTTCATTTTTTGAATTTTTGATTTTTAAGGGTATTTTACCCCCAAAAACCCTCAAAAATCATCAAAAATCAAAATTTCTCAAAAACGGCTCTAACGATTTTGATTAAAATTTTGTGGTTTATTAAGCTTAAAATGGTGAATAAAATGACACCACCCGCATCTCCGGGAAAACACGCGTTCAAAAGTTATAGAGTAAAAAGTGTTTCAAAAATCAATTTTTTGGATTTTCAAAATAGCTGTTGTCTTGAAATAAATTTTACTTATCACCATTAAATCAAGCTCAACAAACTAAATAATCCAGTATTTTAAATTATTGCTCTACGTCAAGTGGTTGCGGAGAAAATTCAATTTCTCGTTTAGCGGTAAACGCAGTACGTTGTTAAAAGTCACATACGCGCGTAGGGTCAAACGAGCGCTGCTCAGCCGGTAGCTATCCGACGGAGTCATCAAGACATTAATGTTTGAAGCTTTTAACATCTTTTTTACATTGTTGGGAGAAAGTATGTGTCAGTTAACTGATACCGTTTATTAAGTTTAAGGATAAATGAATTTGAGAAGTTTTAACTTTTGTATTATGAATAATATATTCTAATTATCGATCAAATACTACTAATTTTTAAGAATGACTATCTTGACTCATGTTTTTTCCTGTTTCTGCATTTTTCCATATGAAACACCAATTTTAATGAGTGAATGTTTGTGCTTGGTAACATATTTAGATTTTCATTGACTATTGACACTGAAAAATTTAAATTATTTTACTTGAAAAGGTTCAAGAAACTATAAGAAATATGATAAATGTTTGAAACGGCTTACTGTTAATTGTAAAAATATAGTTAAACAATAAAACTATGCGTAAATACCATAAGGTTGCTTAATATATATATATATATATATATATATATATATATATATATATATATATATATGACTGTACAACATTCAGAATATTAAAAAAAAACTTACAAATTACTTTAACAACAACTCAAACTCAACAAAAAACTATAAAGTAATTTAGCTTTGTTTTTAATTAAAAGTTACCATAAAAACGCTTTTTACTAGATAATTCTACAAGTATTTGTTTTCAAAATAGTTATAATTGTAATTGCGTTGAGAATAATTTTAGTTTTACTCTCTTTTTTGAAGATGCCTAGTGCTTAAAATTCGAAGACTGCTGATATTCAATTTATAGTATTATGTAGCAATGTTCCTGAGTCTGAAATATTGGCGGTAACGGGGAGAGAGGGTGGTAAGCCGAGAGCGGTCCTGCCACTCTATTATTCATGAATATCGGCTCAAACATCAGCCTACTTTAGGCGAATTCATAAGTTTTATAAAACTTGAACTATTATGACTGAACTAAAATAGTTATGATATATTCATCAACCAAATGAATATAATTTAGACACCTTCTGTAGTTAATCGGTAGTTAATTCTGACGTTGTTTCTTAACAAATAAAAAATATACATTGTTTTTAGTAATTTTTTAACTTACAAAATACAATATTTTATAAAAAAACTTACGTACCATATAGGCTAGAGTAAAAAAGATAACCACTTAAAAATATCATGCTACTGTCTGTGACATGTTTATATATCACTTAAAATTTATATACCATTATGTATATTCAGCACCTTTAAGGCTTTAACACCTACACGTAAGTCAACTAAATGGCTGGTTATACTCTAAAAGTTGATTTGGTGATAATGAAAACACGGCCAGTCAGTCGAAACCCGGATAATAACCTCCAGATTGGTCCTGAAAACATTATCCAGATTCTTGTTCTTCTAACAATCCTTTGTCTTTAATCGCTCAGTTTGAGATTGACACGAAGTTTGAATTAGATAGATCAAAAGGCCACACAAAACAGTGTACGATATATATATCAGAAAAATATTTATGAAATGATTGAAAATACCCTGTGTATGGCCAGTATTTAAGTATTAAAATTTCATATGAGTCAAAATAGCAGTAAGAAGATTATGAGTCTCATATATTAAATGAAGTAGTTATGCTGTTTGTTGTACTTATCATCACTGTTTCATTATATACTAGTATACGTGTTGCTCGAATACGAGCAATTTATTTTCTTACAATACAAATGTTACTTTTACATCTTAATCAATGACATCCGACCAACCCAATGTTGTGAATATCTTTAGTCACCAAAACTACACGTATTTATAGCTAATTATCAACAGATGTTTAAAATGCTTGATTCAACCCCAATGTTATTTAAATGGACAATTTTGAGATTTCTATAATGGATAGCGCCTTTATTGTCACTCAGATTCTCATCAGTTTTTGGCGGAAACAACTACAGACCAAACCCTATCCAAAGACACAAAAAACTTAAAAATCGGTTGAAAATTGTTGGAGGAGTTCTCAAGACAAAAAAAACCCTTAGCGTATTAAATAAGTATAGATTCTTACTTGTTATTATTGAAGTTATTAGTGCAGATAGGTCGAATAGTATGGCATCAATCCTCCGAAGTTAAAGTATTCTAAGTTCGGCGGCCTTAGCTGGTGTGAAGTGGTTGCCTAGCAACCAGAAACACAAGCAGTACATCTCGCTAGGAAAACCACGAAAAAAATCATACAAAAAAAAATATTTGTTCACTTGTTTAGAATTTATTTTATAGAATGAATGAAGTCGTTTATTCCAATTAAATTCACATGTACAAATTAAAATATGCTGTAATACAACTTACAAATAAATAATTATAATAATTTGTCTATAAAAATTTACAAAGAACTAAAAATGTACATAATAAACAATTGTAATTCTTAAAAAAAATTTATTAGGTATGGAATGAGCTGACATGGGCACTGAGGCCTGTGCGTCAGCTCTGAGTTTCGTCCATAAATGACTATTTTACCAGGTAAATGCAAATCTTTTAAAAGGAAAACATTATTGTGTAAATTAAATTAAAGAACTTAAAAAAATAATTAAAAAAAACACAAGGGAAATGAATTCTATTCCCAGAACTCTGTGGGACTGAGCTGAGTCGTCGAAAGTCGGTCAGGGTGGCGGGCGGAGGGGAAGGCGGAGTGCAATGGTCAAGTCAATCTGCCGCGATAATAAACTCGGCCTCGTCCCGGCCTCGGACTAAGTATAACTGGACCGCTCATTCAATGGGCGAAAATCGTGGACGTCTCAGGACCATTGGGTGGCAAAAAGCAGCGGAGCCGAGCGACGGAAACCAAAACAGCGCTTCAATAAACCTGTATTTTTTCCTACTAAACCATTACATAAATACGTTAACTTTATATTAAAATTTTCCGCTTGAAATGGTGATTCTTACAGTATTTAATACTTTAAGAAAAGGTTTGGTAAATAATAATAATACATAGTTTAATCAAACTTACTTTTAATTCAATTCAGTAACGACATAAAAAAAGTAAGATGCAGGAAAGTTTTTTATTTTTTGGCCAAATAAAAACTGTCAACGGGAGTATTGTAGCTAATATTCTGAATTTTATTTTTTATCTCAAACATTTCTTCGTGAGACTAGCAGATATCGTTGTACAAATTATTTTCTAGAGCGTAGGATTTCGCGGAAGCGCGCGCGAGTATCTCGCATCTCTTTGTTATGATATGAGCTGATATTACGGTGCAGTTTTTATAAAACAAGAAGTAACATATTTCAATATGCTACAAATTGGTGTTTGAAGAGATAAATGGGTGGTACGATAAAAAACTATACACACTCATACTGTTTATTTACAAACCCTGTTAAATATGACTTAATCAAATAACTTTTTTTAATTTTGTCTAGTTCCTGGAGATACATTTTCTGCGGCAGTTGCTGTCTTAGCCAAATCATGGAGACAATTTTTCAAAAACGAAAAACTTATCATCTTAATTAATTTTATACAATGAGGGTCAACCCCACATTCCTCGACTGATGGATATTTTGAAAAAACCCCTTGTCCCCAGTTCATTGCATGCAAGCAATGTTATAAATTCATAGATATTTGCTTTTGGTTACAATTGTTAACAAAGCTTTGACAATGAGCAAAGACATCTTTACTTACTTTTAATAAGAGTAACCACATTTACAAAGTCAACGTACCTTTCATTTTTATTATAATCTCTTAACAAAATTACATTAAACAATGTTGACATGACAATCTTGATTGCAATTTCCTGCTGGTAATAAATCCACATATGTAATGTGAAACTTTTTCTTTAAACTATATTTAAAAATATTACGATGTTGTTTAGAACTAAAATTATATAATAGCTCATCTGAAAAATGACAGGTCTTTGTTCTGTCCGTCAGCTTGGTTAGTGCAATTATATGCACAAGATTTTACCATAGCTAAAAAACTATATAGCCATAACTAAAAACTGATCACAAACATAACAGCAACTACGTTCTCTCTTCACGGTGTCCTAAATACTGACCGATTTTTTTATATATTTTTATAACACGATAGAATTTATTTATATCACGGTATTGTGTCTGTTGTATGGTTCGCGCGTCGGGCTCGCAGGTTTTCAAGAATCAGCGCTCGCGCCGAATCCACTGAAATAAAAAATTATCTGTAGCGGAAACGGCTAATGTTAGAAAAGATTACTTGAGATAAAAAAAATTATTTAGAATGTCGTCTACAACTTCTCCGCGGACACTTTTTACCTGACCCAAAAATAAATAACTTTCTCGCAGACTCCTTTTGTCGTGTCACTAATTAAGACGAACTAAAAAGAATTTGAGTTTAACTAATAATTAAAATTAGTAGCAGAATATTTAAAGTTTAAATACATACCATTAGATTCACAATTTCATGATGAAAATTTTAATATAAATTTAACCTTTTAATTTTCATTCTGAATGGCTTAAATGTCAGGTTACATGAAGCGCTGTTTGGATGTTGTTCGCTCGGGTCCCGCGACATCGGATCCTTTTGCCACCCGTCCGGCTCCAGACTTCCACGTTTTTTGGTTCAGTTTTGCATGGCAGGGCTCGGTCCAGTTATACTTAGTCCGAGGTCCCGCCTATCCCCAATAACCAATCTTTGATGCGATTTTTAAATACAGATAATGAAATAGAGTCAAATATATCCAAGTGCTGAAAATTATTATATAAATTACGATACGGAACATAAGAAATGTAAAATGAATTAGTTATAGAAAAAGATTTATAGATTTGTAATGATGTAATTCCTATTCGAGCTGAAAATCTGGTGTTATGAAAGTGAGAAATTCCAGTAAAAATATCATAAAAATTTTAAAAGATATGAATTAAAATCCTTTTTACAAAAAATTGCCTAATGGTTAAAACGGAAGTTTCCTGGAGGAGAGAGTCAGACGGGTATCGTTTGTTTTTACCAAAACCAATTTTTAAAATAAACTTCTGCGTGAATTTTAGTGGTTCAAAAATAGATTTAAGACAACCGCCCCAGGCTAAGACGCCAAAAGACAATAGGGATTGAACATATGCAAAGTAAACCATTTTTATTTCATTTTCTCTGAATACTTGATTTAACTGTCTGAAAGCCAAAATATATTTCCTATTTTTTTTTTTTTTTTTTTTTTTTTTTTTTTTTTTTTTTTTTTAAGTAATAAGGTTCACCCACTTAAGGCGTTGATCAAAAAAGACTCCGAAATACTTGCATGATTCCACTTTTTCAATTGATTCACAAGAACAAGTTAAACTTTGATAATTACCGGAAGTATGAATTATTAGATCTTCGTAGTGATAATCAGAAATTTTACTAAGAGAATTACCCATGAATTTAGTCTTTGATGTATTTAGATAAAGAATATTTTTATCAAGCCATGATTTTGTTACCATGAGGTCATGCAAAGCTTTGTCACGTACCTAGAGTCATGTCTTACCTTTCAAAAAAAAAAAAAAAAAAAAAAAAATTAAACTGTCGTCTGCAAATAAAAGGAGTTTGCCGAAAATATTAATTCTTGAAATGTTATTTTTATATATCCAAAATGAGACAGGCCAGAGCGTGCTGCCCTGGACCACCCCGTAGTCAACTGGTAATTTGTATTAAGAAAAGAAACTAATTGCGATCTATTGGAGAAGTAGCTTTTGAACCAAGAAAGAGCAGTTCCCCTAACCCCAATCATCTCTAATTTAACAAATAACCTGGAGCGGTCAACAAAATCAAAACCTTTTTTCAAGTCTCAAAAAATTAATAATGGACGTTCATTTTTAGAAATTGCAAAATTCAAGTCTCTATTAATGTCAAACAAAACATCAGAAATACTTTTGTCCGAGCGAAACCCGTACTGACACTCACTTAAAATATTATTTACTTGCATATACGAAACTAATTAATTGATCCTTTACTATTTTCTCGATAATTTTAGCAAAAACACTCAAAAGGGATATCGGTTTGAAATTATTCATATTGGAAACTTAATTAGATTTATAAAGTTGAAAGATTTTTGCAAGCTTAAAACAATCAGGAAAGATGCGGTTAATAATACTTAAATTGACGATATGCAATAAGGGTTTGCAAATTATGTGGAAATTGAGCTTAAGAACTTCGGCCGGGATATCATCGCAACCAGGCGCTGAACCACCACTCAGGTTGTTTACGTACCGTTTGAGATCAGTTTCAGTGACAGTGCTAAATGAAAAAGAACTGTCTTGTCTGTAGTTTTTGTCATGAACAACTGAGCCCCCACCAACATGATGAGTGATGAACAACAATTGTGTAGTCTGATGAAAAATATCGTTCGTAACTCGGAAAAAATGTTTTGCCTGCTGTCGACCGTTTCAAGTTCTCGACTTTGTCTCGAACTTGAAACACAATCTCGAGGCCGGCTAAACCCCATTTTCGGCCCTTGTAACGAAATATACTATTATAATGCTTTTACACACACAGGTGGAAAACCTGTAATGTGGGACTCCTAAAAAACACCCAGTAGACTACTAACTTTAAAAAACTCAATGTTCAGTTTCGGAAACTAGATTGGGATCGCTTATCACATTACATCGGAACTATACACTTAGTACCTAAACAAATGAAAATATTCTGTAATTATTTTTATTTTTTATATTCATTACTCACAAAAGGTTGAGAAATTGTGAAAGTCACGTCTCATCATAATTATTTCAAACATCCGCTATTGATTAATATTTTTTGTAATTTAAAAACAATTTATTGGGTTTCCAGTATCCCAGCAATACATAAATCTGTTAAAAAATAACACTTAAAAGGACCTCTTGTAACTCTAAACAACCACAGCCATGTTATTAAAGACAATGAGATACGAAAGTTAAAATTATTAAACTATTGTAAAAATCATAAAAAAATATAATAAATATTCAATCATTTAACAGGATTGAAATTTTTATAATTGTTCAACTCGTTTAAATTTAATTAATTAAATTTTAGTATCTATATAGCTGTATCACTGATTTATCACATACCAGTATTCAAAATTTATCTTGAAAAACAAAAGTTCTCTTTATACGTAAAAAATGCAATTCTTTGCATGCCACATCCAGTTTATCAAAAGTTCAAATGTTTCACTCGGTAAGAGTCGGTAATGCTGGGAGGGAGGATTAGCTGGGAGCGGTTTTGCCACTATATTATTCATGAATATCGTCTCAAATATCTGCTTGGTGTATGTTGAATATCTCAGATTTAGCGATTTTGATTTTTAACGTTACAATTATTTGATAGAACATATAACACTACTCAATCACAATAGTACATTTCGTTACAAGGTCCGAAAATGGCGTTGTCCTGACCTCGAGTTCGTGTTTCAAGTTCAAGACGAAGTCGAGAACTTGAAATGATGGAGAGCAGGCAAAACATTTTTAGTCGAGTTACGAACGATAATTTTTCTTCAGCCTAGACGTTTTGGTCCTAGACCTCAAAACCATATTTTTCGTTGTTCGAAGTGAGGGGCAGAAACAGGTGATATTGATGTAGAGTGATTAAAAGACTTACACTCATGTACAGTAATTACTTTAACAACATACTAACAATACAAACAAACAAAATAAAGACGAATAAAAACAAATTCAAACACGAATACTAACAAAATAAAAACAAATGGAGAAAAATCATGTGTTAGTGCACAATATTTTGGTCCTCTCCAAAAGAGCAATTCCCTCATTATCGTGGGTAACGCTGCTTTTTTACTCTGTTTTTTAGTGTGGAATATTGTTTAGAAAATTTTTTTGCAACCCAACAAAATAATATTAAATAAATTCTGTTCAAAATGAGTGAAAAAGTACAAAATTATTCTATAAAGTATAATTTAAAAAGGTATTATTTTTAACACTAAAATTATTTTTACACTTCGCACTGTTTTATATTTTAGTTTTATAATAAAGGTTAGGTTATACATAATAAATAATTTTTAAATAAAAATTACTGTTGTATAAGGTACTAAATTCTAAATAATTGTATTTTAAAATAATTAACAGGGGATATTGATATTTGATCAAAGTTTGTAATCAGGGGACTGAAATTGAAGGAACAGAAGTTTGGAAAATCATTCAGCAACTTATTAATCTTTGACAGCTACTACAGTAACATTTGCAGCTTTAAATCATTTTGACTGAAAACTGTCTTAACATTTCGATTATACAATTTTGTATTAAAAATACTATATTCAAATAGAAACTAATTCACCCTTATAATTTCTGTGAAAGAATACAACATTAATTTTTCATACAATAGTTTATACAAAGTATTATTACTGTCAAATAAAAATCGTCAGTTGTGCCGTATTTATTTAAAAATATTTTATTTGGGTTATAATCGATAGTACGTGCTTATGTTTTTTATTCTTTTCCCCATATAATATCTTTTAATATAGGCTAAACGGTATTATTTTACAATGTAATATTTACACAAAACACCTTATCTTACTGTTATATACAGGGTGTCCCTGAACTCCGTAACCACCTCTTAAGGTCTTTTCTATTACTTAACTTTCGACACGACAAAATATCGTATTTAAAACTGTCAAAGTCCATAGAAAACCGTACAGCCGACATTTTGTATTTTAGAAGAATAAATTTTAAAATAAGAAGAGTTTGTTGTTATAGGTTGAAACTTAATGTACCCACAGCTTTATGACACAAAGTTCTAATTGAAGTAAAAAATCCTTTGTTGTGATTTATATATACAAAATGGCGGCTGTTTCAAATCTTTAACCTTAAATTAAATAAAAATTGCACATAGTAGCAATGATTATGTGACGAGGTGTTTTTTAGAAATTTTAATTTAAAATCCAATGGTATAAAACTATATGATAATCTGTTCATAAACAATCAAGGTAGAGCGATTTAATTGAGGCTAGTCACAGCTGTGCAGCTTATATGGGAGCAGTTTATTCATAGGCATGTAACCTATCATTGAACTGGCACTACGACAGCAATTTTTGCGCGGCAACCCGCTCAGATGCTCGACTATTTGTATAAACCGATCTCCTTTATTGATAAGCCAATTTCCTAAAATGTTATATAGCAGGATTTGAAATTAAATTTCCTCGAAGCAACATAATAACATACATGTTGCTATCATATTTAGGTGTTAGGAAATTTAGGGTTAAAGATTTTAACCTCCGCCATTTTGCAAGTATGAATTAAAAAAAAAAAAAAAAAAAAAAAAAAAAACATGATAATTTTTCCTTAATAAGACATTTGTCTCAAAAAGCTGTATACAAAATTTCAACTTATTACAATAAACCGTTCTTAAATTTAAATTAAATCCTTTAAATACAATATTGCAGCTGTTTGGTTAACTATGGAGTTTTGGAAATTTTAATATGATATTTTTATATGTATTTAGTTGAGGTGAGGAATAATACCAAAATAGGTCGATAGAGAGATCAAGGTATATAGATTTTACATAGTGCACGTGTCTAAGATATCGATGGGTTGAGTTAGCTTTTCAAGAACGTAAATTAAAAGTAAAGAAACACACTGCGTCATTCAAAAAATGAAAGAGGCAGTGTGTTTGTACCGGAAGTTGATAATGGAGCGATGTAATCGGAAGGCTCAAACATTTTGACAGCTATTGATGTTTCATTAAGGGGTCGCCACTCAGTCAAAAGGGACAGTTGAAGGATGTCACACTTCAATATTTCATTGGCAAATTTCTTCCAAAAACTTTCATAGAGTGTTGTTTGATTTTTTTCACCACCACAATGTTAAAAGACTGTTTAAATCCAAACCATGTTTATTCACCTTCTTTGCATGCAACTTAATGTATTTAAATATTTTACAATATATAGGCTTAATCGAAGTTTTCCACTTGATCAGACAATTGTGCTCAAATATGAATTTTTCACTAGATTAATTTAATCATTATGTTTACAATTATGATATATTACTTTTTCTTGGGTGCACATATAAGGAGGAATTACATCTTTTTTGTATACTATTTTTGTCTCCATAAGAAAAAATAAAGCCCTTACCCATGCTTGAAAATGTAAATCTTTTCCTTGATATAGTAAGATACATTTATAATGGTAAATAAAATAGCTATACCCTAACGAAGACCTTGTGTCATAATGTTGTAACATTAATAGGGTTATCTCTTTACAGAGTCTGAACAACCAATAATTAATGAATTAATTTGCTGTGGTTGATTGTCGCCACCCCTAAGAAATTTTACATAATTAATCTAATTAATTTTATGTAAAAAATTCGGTGTTATGAGAAATTTTATATATAAAACTTCGTACCACCTTTGGTAAAAAGAATAATTTCCAAAAGCTAAGTATCAACCAAATTAGTGTTACGTATGTACTTTTCACCCTTCCACTACTCTTCGCTATGGTTCATGAATAAATTTCTTTCTGGCGACTTTCTCATACGCTTCTTCTTGGAGTAAGGACAAAAAAGGCAGTAAAATCTCAAGCGTCATATTTTTACCTGGATCTCGTCTGTCCCCTCGGATTGAAACTCATTTGAAGACCTAAAGCAGTTTGTACTAGTAGTGGTAAATATTTTTAGAGTCATATGTAGAATTTTTCCGTAAGAAAAAAAAAAACATTTTCATTGTCATTCATTTACATACACCTATTAACATGTTATTGAAGAATAGAAATGCCTAATAGAATGCCTTTACTGAATTAAATAACAAAAATATTGAAATTTCTCATTGTTCCCATTTGTTATGTTTGTCAAAAAAATTTCAAGAAAATTTAAACAGATTCAACGTTTCCAAACATGCTTAGGTTGTGAGACAATATAGTATATTCCCGTACAATTTAATTCTTAATTTCATGATGGATAAAAAAATTATGGCTTGTTTTTGTAATGATTTAAGGACTGTAAATCTTGCCCACGGCGTTAAGTCACTGTGCATCAAGACCTCCCCCTTGTTCAACCTTTCGTGAGCCACCTCGGGCAGTCATGGACCTTTTGTGAAAAGTTTAAGCTACATTATGAGTTGGAAAGTTAAGTTACTTTATGATGCATCTCTCTGTTCTACATGTATTATATTGCGTTTACTTTATGTAATATCAAGCTGGGGTCCACCGGTTTGGTTCAAATCAGGAGGTGATATGTTGTTAATTGTTTAATCGTTTAGGCTAAGAATATTATATATAAAATAATATAATATTTTTGGGCACAGTCGTGTTTTCATAAAGGAACTATTCCATAAAAATAAGATTAACTATGTAATTGTCATTTTAATTAGATTAATGGTGCTAGGGCATTCATCGTATTTGGTAAGCCAACCTATTATCTTTTGTGTGTTACTTTGAAAGGTAGAGAGACCTAATCTTTTACGAAACGCCTGTTTATTCTGTTGTTACTTTGATTTACAATACCATATTGCAGCCGAATGATAATCTACAAAATTGATTATTTACAAAAACAAAATGTGCCATTATAGTTTAACCGGTTGTGCTCTATCCATTGATGATAATTTCAATGTACAGGGTGTACCATACATAACCTACCCAAACTGGAAGTCTTTCATTTTAAATACGAACCTTTACTTTTTATGGTATTTTTGGATTCTAGACATACTTTTAAGACTACTTTACAGTTAAATGTGTATCCCTAATCATAACGGTTTGGGAGATAATGGAGGTAGAAGATTGATTTTTTCCCATAAGCATAACATGGAGCAAATTGTCATATAAATTAACACTAAAACTTTTACCTTTAACATAAATGTCCAAGCATAAAAATATATTATAACATCAATTTAGATAAAATTTCATTAAAAAATACCAATTTTCACGCAATTAATTCTAGTTTTCTACACATTTTAAATAATTTCAACCATATTGACAAATTCATGGAAAAAATAAAATAATTTATGACAAAACTAATAAATCATGATGCTTAAGGGTTTAAAAGAAGGTTTAAGGCATTTTTATGCTAGGCCTTTTTAGTTTAACGGGAAATTTACACAGATAATGAATGTGAAATTTAGCCCTATGTTATTCTTATGGGAAAAAATAAAACTTCGACCTCCTAAACAATTAGGTTTAGGGATTCACAATTAATTGTAAAGTAGTTTTAAAATTATGAGTAGAATCAAAAAATACCATAAAAAGTGGGGGTTCTTATTTAAAATTAATGACTTACGGTCTGGTTAGGTTACTTCTGGTACACCCTGTGCATTGATATTATCATCAAAGAATGGAACGGAACCGGTTTACCTATAATGGCACAATTTTTTTTTTGTGAATAATTAATTTTGTAGATTTTAAAAGGGGTGTAATGGGTGTTCTGGGACACCCGAAGATAAATATTGTTTGTTGTGTATTAATTTAAAATTACAGTATCACATGTTTAATGTTAGGAAATTTGATTTATTTGAAATTATTGCGGGTTGCGTTTTAAACGAAACGCCCTGTACTAATAGAACTATGTTAAGACTAACAATTAAAACTCCACATTTGTGTGGTTATATATATAAAGAGAACATAATTTTATCACTAATAGTTAATTTGTATTACTTGTTCAGCTCATATTAAAGACATGATGTTTATCTCATAGGGAACAATTTGATTAAATTAAAACGGTCGACAATAAAGGCAATAAAGATTGCAACCTATTCGACCATTCAGCCATTCAGCCATGATGACAACATTTATCAACGATATAAGGGTAAGCGGTTTTTCATATTTATTACCAATAGCCTATCATATTTTTATGGCCGGACAGTCTAGTGCCTTCAGTTTTACAGAGTATCATTTTTATAAATCAAGAGAAAGAAACCAAAGATTGAAATAAATTTAGTATTGAAACAACATGATTATATTATTAATTTTTCATAATGTCACCATATTAATGTAAAACTGAATTTAATATAATCATACACAAATAAATTTATCAGTGTGGTTTAATTTACCTTATCGTCTCCAGTTCAAATCCGTTGTTGTCTACAACCTGGTTTCGGCACTGATTTGTGCCATGTGCACGTAGTTCACAACTCAAAACATCAAGCTGGTAAAAAAATCTGTCTTGAAGACGTCGTTAATGTTTTAAAAAGTTTAAATAAATAACACGTGTTTACGAACAGTTACAGTACACAGAAAACACATAGACGCGCGTACGCACGGACGGACGGGTAGTTGTTTCGTACTTTTTAAAAGACAATAAGGAGACGGTAAGGTAATTTAAAACCACACTATATAGTCATACCAGTTCGGGGCAATAACAAAAATGAAATCAAATGTATCAGGTACTTGAATATTTTATAACATAATTACATGATGTTTCTTTATGAACAGTCACTATGTAAACTAAATAATTGACATAAATATATTGTAAAATTACAGAATCTGTGTACAAATATATTTATGTATATTATTTAATAGCATATGATATTTAATACTTCCGACTTTTGTGTCAAGATCGAACACTTGGAGGTTGTTTTGCTTAACACCAATATATTATCGTCTTATGCGATTACAACCTAAACTGTCGAGAGGGAAAAACGCCCTCTCACTCATTCTCAATCTCTCAACTTCTGGGGGTACTATATCCTGGACTTTTATACCAGATACAGGCTGTTTGACGTCAACCCGAGTGACACACCAACTTTTCGGTGACCTGGGTTGAGAGACACGATTACCGACATAACCTTGGCGTCAGGATCACGGCTGGAAATGATCTCGGGTTGTAGAGTCCTCGAAGACCCTACGGCCAGTGACCAGTTGTGCCAATATGTTGAGCATCAACTTCTTGTTTTCGGCGTATTTGTTGTGGCTCATTGGATTTTGCATATTGGCAAGAACATTTACGGCCAGTGACCAGTTGTTTCAATATGTTGAGCATCAACTTCTTGGTTTCGGAGTATGTGTTGTGGCTCATTGGATTTTGCATATTGGCAAGAACATTTATATTTGATGTCAAAGAAGGGCAGTGGATGATGGATGTTAAATCTAGGGCCCATCAGGACTCGCTACTCGGCCCGGACATTTACTGCAATTTTTATGACGGCCTCCTCAGATCTAAGATGCCGGACGGTTCTAGTTGGGTATGCCAATGAACTTTCAGCACTCATCGCTGCTTTAAATGTTAAGCTAGAGCAGATGAAACTAAATAAATTTATGTGTTTTGCCAACGAATGCATGAGAGAAAAAGGTTGTCTCTTGCCTTGAGCAAGACTAAGATTGTGTTTCTCACAAAGAAATGGGTTGACACTATTTTTCAAGAGGATGAAAGGTGATTTATCAGAGGAAGGTTGATGTTGGCAAGGACTTGGCAAAAACATGGGAACGTTATCAGACATGGCAGAAGAGATGATAGCTGGAGAGTCACAGACAATGGACTGGGAGTCCAGACCCAACCCTTGCATCAATAAGACAGAGCCCTGATTGGAACGAAGGCATGGCGAGGTCTAGTTAGTTATTGTAGGTTAATAGCTATTTTAGTCATTCCTGCAAAGCATAGGTAAGGCAGATGCTCCTATCTGTATTTATTTCCCAGAAGTTCCCGACGACACGGAACACACATTCTTCCTTTTTCTACTCTTGGAACGGATACGCCTGGATGTATTACAACATCTGCAGTGCTGTCGGTGGACCAGGTCTGCATAAATATGCGAAAGAGTTAGGGCAACTGATGTGGCTTGTGGCACTCCGTCGTTAAAGTCCTTCGATCCAATAAGACCTATTTCGACAGGATCTTTGGAAACGATTCCAAAACTAAAAGCCATAAAAGAGCAAAATACGAAGTAGGCATATTGATGATGTAATGCGATAAGAGGTTCCAGGATGATTTCTAAAACCAATTTCAGAGTTTATATGTTTTATGGGATACACATCTTTTTAGTAGTCCCACATTACAACAAGTTGCCCACCTGTTTGTAAAATTCACACTTTCACCTCTCCAAAAAACTGAATACTATACAAAATATCTTAAAAACATGGTGTTTTTGTTTTATTCTATTATGGAAACCGTTCAATATCCAGTAAAATTAATAAAACTAGTATAATAAATGATATATTTATATTTTCTACAAAAGAAAAAAACACCAATGATTGTTTATGTTCCATTAGTTTTGTGTAATAAAATAAACTTAGGGCACATATTAAACACGATTTAAATCAGAAATATTATTTTATGGAAGGCAATTAAAGGGGGTAAAAATTTCATTCTTGGATGTAATAAAATTGACATTGCATATTACAGATAGATTTTCGTATTCAACTTTCGAAGTTGAATAAACTTTCGATCCTTAAATTTTAATAGTCATTAGTTAAAGTGGTGAAGGTAACTTAGTTATGGTTGTGTTATCCTTCACATTACCAGAAAATTGACCTGTTGAGCCAATCATTTTATCATTGACATTCATAACTGAAACGAACTCTTCACTTTAAGCAGGTTGTCAACCAGTCTAAAATACATATACAAAATACCAGGATGGACAGAAAACAAACAACATCAATTAAAACAGGCGTCAATGATATAATATTAATTACATTTATAAAGGCATGTCTTCTGTTTGTGTCCATTTACCATCTTCTTGTACCATGTGTTTTAGAACATTTGACAACCTACTTGGAGCATGGATATTCTATTAGTTAGTTTTCATAAACACACCCTGTTATTCTATGTACATTTTTTACATTAGACAGACTGATCAATTAATCATGCGTCAGCATTTTGTATCGTTGAATTTGTACAGCAGAATGCAACATCAATGGTGGACATGTTAATATTACAGAAGTGTTCTTGAAGATATGATAATAACTCTGGCGAATGTGCAGAGTGAACAAATTTATCTCGGGGACGATTTTGTGTTGGTTTTAAATGTTAAAAATGAAAACAATTACTCTTTAATATATATTAAAACAATTTTATTGATTTTTATAAACAATATTAAATTTTTTGTGTTTATTGATAGGATTTAAGACTAATATTTTTTTTATATAACTATCATGTAATCGTGCACTAACGATTTTAAGGATAAGAATATTATTTTTAACAATAGAACGGGACACATTTGCTGTTGGTGGACGTTATATTTCATCCTTTGTTATCAGGACCGGATATCTGCAAACAAATCATATACTGGCAGGGTGAAATTCATTATTTCACTGCATTCTTGCAGCTCGGTTGGTTGGCGTAGGATGAAAGTATATGAAAGGAAAATGTTTACCTTAAACCTATTGTCCTTGATAAGCTGAACTATGATAATATAAAAACTATTTTCTTATTAAAATTTTATATATTACAATTAACTTTTCACTCATATTATGTAATCAAAATATTTACATCGTTTTTTATTCAGAAAACTATGTAAAAAACTAGTTGTACAATGCATTTAAATGATAATAATTATGAGAAATACTTATCAGTATTTTTAATATTTTTATCATTTTTATTTTTCATGTTAAGTTTTTTATAATAGAAACAGCTTTTTCTTTTATCAATATTATATTTTTGTCACAAACAAAAAATTCCCCATATTGAATTCAACAGAACACATTGAATTCAAAATCAATACATTCCCAAGCGAAACTTCTTAGAATACACTTTATTAAGATCAATAAGAAATCGAATAAAATCTTTTATTGGAATAAAATGGGTAAAAAAATAGTAAATAAATGAAACATAGAAAAATTACATTTCGTGTTAATAAAAATCTTGTATAAATTATACGTGTCATTCTTAATTGAATAAAACGTAAAATAGATAAAAATATAACTATATTATTACTTTCTTTATTATTTTGAATCCCAATAAAAGCTTTGTTTAAGTTGAACGAATCATGAAAAATTAGCTCCGCTTGCATTAAAATTAACGAAATGGAGAATTGATTCAATTGGTGCTATTTTTGCAAGTGTGCACTTTGTATGTCAATGGACAAGCGAGAATAGTGGAACTTTAGAATTGTTCTTAACAATAACAAGGTTAAAAGTATTTAGTGAATTTTTCTCTCCATATAACCCACTGTTGACTCAGGTACCTCCTAATGTAAGGTATTCGAAAGGAATTGTGTAGTACCTTCCGTGCCTATCTCAATAGAATTAAAAATTAAAAAACAAAAAAAATTGTTCAAACCAAAAAAACAAACAATAAATATTCATAATATTTAATTTGTTTGAAATATAAAATGCACTATATAAATTATCCAACACAAATCGGAAGATTATTTGTTTGAAATAGAAAATTACAAATATAAAAAACCGCAACATCTTCTAAAGGTCTTATATAAATAATATTCTACAAATATGTCATAAAATTATCGGGTTTTCAGAGACTTTTTGACTTATTAATAAACTTATAGTTAAAACTAAATAGTTTTCTATAAAAATTTGATAACATTTACAATTTATAAAAAATACATTTAAAAAGACATAATTTTTTTTTAAATTTACTCATAATTTATGAATAAAAGTCTACTAAATATATAACTTCTCAGAGTAAATTATAAGAGTTTATTTAATATTACATGAATTAATATTTAAGACATTGATCAAATTCGTATATTTTGTTCACTATAAACTACGTATGTTTTTTACATAATCCAATTTTAACCATATTTAATGTAGGCTACCTTTTTTACAAGCAGTATATATGACTTACGTCCCGCAAATTTCTCGATTTAAAACATTTTTTTATTTGTAACTAGTCGTTAAGTACAAAAGCATGTAAAAAGTTACAGATTTCTTATACATAGAAAAGACACGCGTATAATATGATGAGATTTGTTTTCTTAAAACATACAACATCTGATGTAATCTTAAGGATCTAAATACGATTGAGATTTTTTTTTTTTTTTTTTTTTTTTGCGTCAAGATGGCGGTGGATGAACATGAACCTCCGTGCGGTCTATGTTCTAAAGCTATAAAAACAAGTGATCAAGCTATAATGTGTGAAGCCTTTTGTGGAAATTGGTACCACGCTAGGTGTATGAAGATAACAACAGATAATTACAAGAAGATCCAATCCCTAGACGACATAGTGAAGTGGTATTGCAACCCCTGTGATTCTAAGGTAAAGCGTGTAATTGAACACAAAGTACATATTGACGAGGTAATGGAACTGTCCATAAAAGTGAGTGAAATTATGACTAAACTTGATGCAATTAAGATAGATAACTGTATTTTACATGGTAAAGTTGACCAGGTTTTAAATAACCATGACAAGGCTAACAAATGTAATCTAATTGACCATGCTGACCATGACGTCAGCAAGAGTAATGACGTAACTCCAGCATCGTCTGCAGATGAAAATGTGACTAATGACGTGAATGGAAAAGATGATCAATGTGCTCATTTGCATTTGGCTTCCCAAACACAAAACCATGCAATAAGTCCTACGGGCCTGCCTACGCATGGCGAAAATAATCAACAAGTTGACCAGTATGAAAAAAAAGAACATGGTGGAAATCTAGTTGGCAGTGAGGTGGAAGAGTGGGAAGAAGTTGGAAAGCGTAAAAAGAATAGAAACAGAAGAAACGTCAGTGACAGTGACAAAATCGAAGAAGTAAACACTCTTACCCGGAACGAAAATAAGTTGAACTATGCGTTAGCCACGAAATTAAATAGAAATAGTGACAAAAGTGTAAAGCAAGTAAAAAGGAAGACAACTGATGATAAAAACAAGCGAATGTTAGTCGGTACATCTGATGACGACAGTTTGAAAGGTGCTAAAAGAGCGTGGTTCCATCTTGGAAAGGTTAAAAAAGGCACAAAAGTGGACGACGTAAAAGGTTTTGTCACCAAAGTATTTCCCAATGTCGATTTTGAAATTGAGAAGTTAGAAACCAAGGGTTCCAATGACAGTTTTAAGTTAGGCTGTGATTTCATCCACAAGGACAAAGTGATGGACAGTAAACTTTGGCCTAAGAATATCACACTAAAACGTTTTTTATTCTGGAGAGTGAGTCAAAACACTGTGAGGTAGGAGTTAGCAAGCCACCACATAGGCCTACTAAACCCACTACGGACAATGTGCTTACAGTGGTAGGGTTAAATGTTCAATGTATAAGGACTAAGTTAAACGTGTTGTCTTTGTTTGTAAATGATGTCAGACCTGATATACTGTGTGTGTGTGAGCACTGGCTCACTGTAGATGAATGCTCCACTTACTCAAAAATCGAAGATCTTTCACTTTGTAGTAATTACTGCAGAGTACAAATTGGACATGGAGGCAGTGCTATTTATGTTACAGACCATCTTGTGCATTCTGTGCAAACAGTTGACTTAAATAGGTTTTGTGAGGAACTCAATTTAGAGCTGTGTGGAGTCAGGATTGCGGCTTTATCACTGACTGTGGTGTCTGCCTACCGCTCTCCGGGTGGCAATCTCGAAGCCTTTTTCACCTCCCTAGAAAATTGCTTACAGTTTCTGTCTCGTTCTAACGACAGAATTTTACTGTCCGGTGATTTTAACATTCACCTTGAGACTACAACCAAGGAAGAACGAGCCTTCACGGACCTGCTCCTAGCCTATGGATTTTTCGTCCGAAACCGCCAGCCCACCAGAGGTGACTCCTGCTTGGACACGGTAGCCACGAACCTGAATGTCTGGGACTGCATGGTCCAGGTTATGGAGCCTATGATTGCCGACCACAGTGCCGTCGTCGCTAAGGTGAACATCGCTTCAGCTTCGGTGAGTCATACAATGCCTTCTTGGAAAAGTAATTATAGATTTAGCTGTAGGAAAATAGATGATAATAGATTGCCTCTTTTGAAGGGGGCTCTTGAGAAATGTGATTGGGGTGTCGCAAATACATTAACTTTTAATATTTTGCAACCTGAGATAGATTTTTCAAATTTTTTCTCACTGTTCAGGGAAGTTTTTGACGATATTTTCCCAGTTAAGTATTACTGTAATTCATCAGAACCAAAGGGTAAAAATAATCGCTCAACCCCAACCGACAAGACATGGTATACTGATGACCTGCGGCAGTTTAAAGGCTTTGTGGTTCTATGTAAGGACCTGATGAAATCGGCCTTAACCCATGAGGAAAAAAATCAGTGGTACACTAGATACCTAAGTCTAAATAGGGTCTATAGACATAAGGTGGACCAGGCCAAGAAGGCCTATAACGCTAGGTGTATTGTGGCTGCACACAACCCTCAGAAGGCTGCGTGGGCTCTGATCAATAGTCAAAAGAAATCCACTCCTAAACCCAAAGTTAATGCCAGCCCTGATGATTTTAATAACTTTTTTAAAGACAAAGTCACAGAAATTGTGAGTAAACTAGCTATACCCGACTCTGACAACATTGACCACCTTTTTTATACCGTTACTCCATCCATTGCTCCAGGATTGTCGAGGTGGAGGAGTGTCAACCCTGAGTATGTGAAGAAAATTGTTCTAGGCTATAAAACCTCTCACAGCCAAGATGCTTATGGAATATCATTCCACATTCTGAAGGCTGTTATCGATGGTATTGCGGCTCCCTTAGCGAATCTCATCAATAGCTGCCTTCAACATGGAATCTTTCCTAGTGAACTCAAGTTGGCTAGGACAGTGCCGATTTATAAGAAGGGAAATTCCGAACTTTTGTCAAACTATAGGCCCATCTCGATCATACCAGTTTTTGGTAAAGTTTTGGAGTCAGTTATTAAAGAGCAGATGGTGGCCTACTTCGAAGGAAATAAATTGCTCCTAGACAACCAGCATGGGTTCCGGAGGGGCCGTTCTACTACTTCGGCAATGTTAAAGTTAGTCAAGGAGGCAATGAGCGCTTTTGAAGATGGGGACTCACTGAGCTTGACACTCTGTGACTTAAGCAAAGCGTTTGATTGCGTTTCGCACAAACTGCTCTTGACCAAACTTGAAAACTACGGTGTCACGGGTGTTGCACTTTCCACCTTGAAATCCTACCTTCAGCATAGGAAACAGCTTGTGGAAGTGGAGGGGGCACGCTCTGCCGAACTTGAGCTAAAGCATGGAGTCCCACAGGGCTCGGTACTTGGCCCCCTGCTATTTTTGGTCTTAGTCAATGATTTACATCTTGAGGGTCGCTCACTTTTATTTGCAGACGACACTACCCTCATGACAAGGGGCAAAGATTTCGACCAACTCTTGGCTGACTCTGCTGTGCTTTTTGAAGATGCTAAACACTGGTTTATAGCTAATAATTTGCAATTAAATGAGGACAAGACGCAGAACCTGGTATGCACTCTAAAGAAACAGGAGCTTGGAAATCCGTTAAAACTCTTGGGTTTTTGGGTGGACCCCAAGCTGTCATGGAATGAACATGCAACTCAGGTATGCCACAGACTCTCTAGGGTTCTATTCCTCCTCAGAAAGCTTAAAGTTACTGTGCCCACTGATTTTCTTGTTGCAGCCTATTATGCACTGTTCCACAGTCATATTAAGTATGGACTTTTAGTCTGGGGCCATGCCCCTGAAAGTAAGAGAATCCTACTTCTCCAGAAAAAAGCGGTTAGGCTGCTGTCCTTGGCTGGGAAATTGGATCACTGTAGGCCCTTGTTTTCCAGACTGTGCATCCCGACCATCTACAGTCAATATGTACTTGACTCCCTAATGCACGTCAAAGAGAACTTCAATTCCTTCGCTCAACGTAGTGAAATACATCTCCACAACACCAGGAGAGCAAAAGATCTGGACCTACCAAGATGCAGACTCACTAAATCCCTGAACAGCTTTCCTGTCATGGCAATCAAACTATTTAATACCTTGCCTGAGGAGATCAGACACGCCGAGGTTAGGATGTTCAAGAAAATAGTCCAAGAAAAACTAATCGCTAGACCGCTTTACGCACTGAGTGAGTTTCTGGAGGACCCATGGATAGGAGGCCATCCACCGCCCTAATCAAAAGTGATTTAAAATAAAATCACTTTTTATTAAGTACTTTTAAGTTTTTGTTTTAAGTATATGTTTTATTAATGTGACACAGTCTATCCAGAATCAACTGGTCAACGACGACGCAACGGTAATAAGTTAATAAGTAATGAGAGGGAATTCTCAATTCATGAATGTGTCGAAAGAAATGAGTTTCGCTCTTGCCTTATTTTTAGCTTTACATTACAATGTGAAATTGAAGATTATAGTATTTTATTAGAGTATTTGACGTAAATACATTAATTACGTAGCTAACTAAAAAATATTACAGGTAGTTCGTTTTTAATACATAACATTAAGTACCAGGTTAACCAAACCTTGCTCGTTGGTTTCAATTCACTTTTATTACAGTGTCATGGTAATAAAGCTTTTAAATTTCTACCAACAACCAAATATACAACTTCAGTCAACAGCTGTTTCTAAAATACTGCTTAACATTGTTTTTATTAAAATCTATTTTTTGTTTACCTTCGTTGTTATTTCGTTACCAAAATAGCAACCTTCAACCAATGTTAAAAATTACGATTTTAAGCTTAAATTTAGACAAATTTGATTTTTCCTATGATTGAGGATATTTATAAACTTATTTTTGAGCAAAAGGTTAAAAGTTCTTACAGGGCAAATCCTACCCGCTACATTTCGAGATCACACATCCCTTAACACAGTGCTAGTATACAATTTTACGTTTAAAATAATTTTACGTTTAATTGACTAATCTACATTTTAACACCATATTTGGTGTTCAAAGAAGAAGGGTATAAAAACACATTACTCTTAGACGTAATAACATAAAAAACTAATATGATCTGTATGTAATGTACATTTCCCATAGACTCAACTCAACTTGCTAGAGGTTCTCAATAATTTAACTCACACAATAGGTATAACGAAGTGAAGGGCAAAGTTTGGTGATGCAATGAACTGAACTTCTGAGGGAAAACGTAGGTAATTATCGTGTTTAGTGAACTGTGATAGTTGTAACATAAGTTATATGATATTATAATGAGATTTGGTTTAATATAAGTAGCAGTTAGCAGTAAATATGATGTTTGTTTTTAATTATAACTTATTTTAAGTGTATGTTTATTTATTACTTTCAGATTCTTTTTACATTCATTAATAATAATTATAGTAATATAAATTGAAGAGTATAGGAGAAAATTTTGACGTGATATCATTTTTAAGTTTCCTTGTAGTCTTTTATTGTGTCCCAACTTAGCAAGGATTATAACATATTTTTTAAACTAGTAGGGGAAAAATAGACTTTGACCTCGGACAAATTGTACTCCCAAATTTTTATGTTTTATTGAGATAGTAGGTGTAAAACCAATAACATATCAAAAGTTTACCGAAATTCCTCCATGGGAAATTCGCCATTTTGACGAATTTTCAAAATGGCGGACAATACCTATTTTTATCAAGTTATTCCGAGTTTACTTCAATAAACCCCCACTGTAAATCAGATTTATTGATTCATTTGAGTACATCACGATAAGTGGTAACTGTATGAAGCAAAAAAAGCATCCACGTATCAGCAGACCTGCATAATCAGTAAAATGCAAAAACAATTTTAAAATAGTTTTAAATTTTCAAGAAACCACAAGGTGTGTATAGGTTTGCTGGATTTGGAGAGTTTTATGCAATCACAATCATATAATAACCAGTAAAAATACCACCCATTAAAAAAAAAAAAAAAAAATATTAAAAGAGAGAGAGCATTTTATTGATTTCTCATAGGAATAACACAGGGATCTTCATATTCCCTTTTTAAGGCACTGCCTTCTTTTTAAACATAATAAAAAATGTAATAAGTTTATATCAAATTGTTCATTTTTCAAAGAGTTCCGAGTGTAATGAAAATATAATCATAATACATGTATTCCTGTCGCGTAATACCTGCGTACTCAGCGAATTTTCAACGGAATTCGGTATTTTTTTTGTTTTCTCCAAAAATACAGGGTTATGTTGATTTTCCATTAGAATGGCATAGGAAACACATTATTGTACTTTCTCCGTAATCAGTTATACGCCGAGTTGCAAGTTAAAAATTATTAAATTCTTTGTTTTTCAATCCCTTTTAAATGGCTTCAGTTTAAATTGTTATTTTTTTTTTAAATTGAGGTATAGGAATATGCCAAACAATCTTTTTGACCCTTTTGAAGAATCGGAAACCTCGTTTGAATAATACAATTATAGGTACTGGATGGCAAACTCATGAAAATAGATTTAGGCATACATCTTCTTAGAGTATTTCATTAAAATCAGAAGTACCTTTCAAAAGTCATTAGTACCATCCGGACACATGCATATGTTGTATTTAATTTGTTATTACACTTTAATATTTTGTTAAGTATATGATTTAACTGCAATATTTCATCGTCTGCCATTTCGGGGTCGGTTCTCCTTTTTAGGTCGGGTTTGCGGCATTGTATTATACTAAATAAGACCTTTAATTTGATATACATATCAACCTGAGCTTACATTGAAGATTTTCTTCTGACTCCTGGTGGGCCGTCCCCCATTAGGACTTAAATGTTATGAAATGGCGATCCAAATAAGATATTTAAAGTTTAATTTCTATAACTAATTCCACACATAAAATGAGAAGGGTGAGGTGCTTCATAAGCCAACCAACCCATTAACATGGTAGGTACATAAGATTTTAAAAATGGTGTGTTTTACCAATTTCCCATGGTCCGATTTTGGTAAACTTTTTTTTCTACGTTTACCACTTGTCACTTGACACATCAACGACACAATATTTGGAAGTACAATTTGTCCGAGGTTCAGCCCTATTTTCTCGTAAATTTCCCCGGCTATCAGGGCAAAAGGTGTTTCATAAAAACACTTTATTTATATCCATAGTTCCTACATTATTAAACTAGAATTTACCTGTTACGTCTTCTACCGTAATACTGATTTTAATAAATAGGTAATAAAATCTCATAAGTAATAACTGTATTTTATATACTAAGATTTAAAAATTGTTTTTCTATAATAATCATTTTGAACCCATTTCTTAGTGAGCACCTATGAGCTATCAGATTCGTTACCTCGATTCATATTTAAAATTGTCCGTAATATTATTATGTTGGAAAATCCTATGGGGTGGAGCAGATTTTGTAAAACCGTTTTGAATCAACCCCCAAAGGCAAAGTGAAACATCCATGCCAATTTCAACCACCTAGGTTCTATTGTTTTTCAAATCTGTTGTTTCCTTGGTTCACATTTTGAATGGTTCGTCAGAATAACATTAAATCGAAAATGTGAAGTACTGTGGAACCCTGCATTTTAAGTCCCGTTTTAGTGAGAATTTTTGAGTTAAGAATCACCAATCTTGCCAAGTTTTAACCCTGTGATTCTTATTGTTTTG
This sequence comes from Neoaliturus tenellus, assembly GCA_030545055.2. Taxonomy (NCBI): domain Eukaryota; kingdom Metazoa; phylum Arthropoda; class Insecta; order Hemiptera; family Cicadellidae; genus Neoaliturus; species Neoaliturus tenellus. The sequence goes on from CM061532.1 coordinate 194,993,581, forward strand.
GAGATTCTATGATTCGTGAGGGAGATTAGAATTCTTGATACGTATTTGAAAAATACTTGCTATGTCAAGGCCAGTCAAAACAACTGGAGATGATAAAAGAATTGATCATTTTACAAACATCATTGTACAACTGAGATATTCAAATTAAACTTTTGCTCAAAGTATCATACAATATAATGCTTTGTTAGAGTTTATATTTTATTTTCATATCCGTTATAAGCGTTTATATGTAACTTTGATGATTCTTTGCAATAAAATGATTCCTAACTAAAAGTGTAAAGGAGTAAGAGATATGAATTATTTCCTAAAAATAGTGATAGATGCGAAATTAAACTAAAATTTCAATTTAGAGTTCATCGGTATATAAAAGAGAAACAAAGTAACCTTGGTTAAATTACTTAAACAGTGTACCTTCAACAGCTAAATCTACAAATGAAGAAACATCACGGTGTAGCCTAATAAATTGAACAAGTGAATTCCACTACCGTATCATTTCATTACACAGACTAATTGATGTGTAAGGGTCGACATTGATGGTGTGTTGATCCGTACAACTGCGTACAAAGGGACTACAGTAATGTTATTAGGCCGGATTCAGCGATGCGGGGTGTGTCCCGGCTGTAGAAAACACGTGAATGATTCGTGTTAAATCGTGTTCTTGGTTCGATATCGTGTGACAAAATTATACCCACAAACAAGAGTGGTAACCTCTGACTCCTCTTTGTGACTTAAAGCTGAACCTTTCTGTCTTTAGACCACTAAACAAGCTTAATGGCCTGACACTCAGTTGAACAAATATTTTGTATAATATAATAGGCCCTACTTCACAAAACAAATCACACAGAGTAGACAAATTTATCATTGTTAATATAATCTGAAAACTCTATGGAAACAGGATATTTTGTGCGGTGGGATTCATGTGGGATAGAAGAGTAAAAGGAGATTTGAATCCCTCATTATATTAGTTTATCGGTGCATGAGATTGAACAACTTATTCTTGGAAAGGCATTATAATTTCCTTGGCTTTTGGTGGATCATTCAAAACTACAATGTTTCTTACACATTATTTATAAAGAACTCATCATATAAGCCACACAAAATGTTTATATATATATATATATATATATATATATATATATATATATATATATATATATAGGTATATTTCTTATGCAAATTCTTTACTCCTTGAAAAAAACTACCTTAAATAACAGTTGACCACCTAGCTAAATAGCTATGCATTAACCTTTTATAAAAACTTTCGAAATAACTTTTTTGTTTTGTTCAATTATTTGCATTTATAGTATATTTAAGTTATCATGAGCAGTTCAAATGACTTGCCAATTTAGGTTTTGCAAATAAACTCTAACTTACTAAAATATTAAAAGCTAACACCAAATCAAACCAAGTTCACTTTATTCCACTTGGCAGGTACTCCCGAGCTGCAGCCGTGTTGTATCCAGGCCAACTTGGGAACATTAGCGATACCGTTATGTGGGTCGTGGGTGACATGTTGGTGGGGTGGCAAGATGCAACGGCATGGAGATCTGGGTACTATATAAATTCAAAATGTAAATTTATAATGTGATTTAATTTACATTTTGATTTAATTTATAATTAAATCAAAATATAATTTCAAAATGTGTGCTACGGATAACACTTATTATTTAATTGTAAAATTTTTATGTACAACTGCAGCAATATTATGTGCTTGATCTATGTGACGGATTTTTTTTTACTTATCTTTTTTTTAAATCAGCTAAGTATACTTATTTCTACTGCTAATGAAATTTATTTGTGATTAACCTGTGATTAAACCATATCGTATCATCTAGTATTTTTTGGCCCATTCATCCAAAAGAAAAGTGACTTATTTTATTATTAATATCTTTCGTAAGTTTTTGTGCATTTATTTAAGGGGTATTTTCGAATACAGCTTAGAGTAATGAATGAGAGATAATTTCTAAAACAAGGCTGTGTTAATTATCTAAATATTCGTCACATCAATTAACAGTTTTAACCCCTCACAGATTTAACTATTAAATAACTATTTGTATAAGTTTTGAAAATTGGAAAAATTCAATTACCAGTCGAAAATTTGTTCTCCTGTGTATCAACATTAATTTTTCGGTAACTAATTAAACTCTTTTTACTAATTACTAATTGGGTAGTCGTTTTTATAACAAGACTGAAAAGAAAATATTATTTTAACACCAAAATATCATTTTAAAAGATTTTGGTAGTACTTGAACCCTTAGTACTGTATATATATTATTGTATAGTATAAATTTCTTGTATTTTATAAACGATTAGTGGTGACTTATATAACTCAATAGGAGAAAATAAGTTTCCTGCAATTCAGAGATCTCTTTTTAAATGTATAGTTTTCCTGTTCAATAATTTTTTTAAGCAATAAGAAAAAACAGACCGTTTGAAAGTGAATTGATCAGTATTCACAAAAAAAAAAAAAAAAAAAAAAAAAAAAACTCAATACCATTTATAATGTAATAAACTCTCTGCTATATACTACTCAGCTAAAAGTACTAATTAAATATCTTAACTAACTATCATTGGAGTTTTTTTTTAATCTTAAATAGAGTCATTCAATAAAATGGTTCTTCTTGTTATTAAAATCCATGTAAGTTTACTGTCCCACGGGGCTTACTATGTGTTGTTGAACATTGATAGGGAGAAAACGACATAGAAAGATTCTTGATTCAAGAAGGGAAATGGAGTGATAACCAAGACTTGTTGCTTAATATGTGTTCCACTATCTACATTCTTATTACTTTTTATATACATTATTCTTATTAATTTTTATATACTATACATTCTTATTATATCATAAAAATACTGTATTTTTTATTTTACTTTTTTACTTTGTAAAAGTACTTTTTAAGAGTGTATATACTTTTTTTAATTTTATTTTACATTTTTATTTTATTTTTTATTTAAATTTCTTAAAAAAAAGATAACGTAAATTGTGACTCATTCTCACAGACAGGCACTAAGCCTTTGTGAGAATTAATTTCACCTACTTTAGCTTACAATAAGACACTTTACTTATATGTTGCTTATGTAAAATATGTTGCTTGTAAAAATTTAACTATGTATCTATTATGTGAAATAAAGATGTTTTGATTGATTGATGTGATTGATTGTATCATACAGTTTGCTTTATTTGACCAGTTAAATAAAGAAATATTGTAAATGATTAGTCTGAGATTATGTGCCATATTGTTTCCTACCTATGTTGGATACAATCATGTTACTAATAAATTTATCGATGAAAATATGAGCACTTTATTTATCATATATATTTTACGTTTCATGATGATAAATAAAATGTTATTTTAAGCGGAAGATATGACCTGTTTAAAGCGTAGGCCTAACTTATAACAGTAGAAAAGGACTTTACCTCTACGGCCCTGGACTCTCATCAAACCAACCTTCTGATTCAATAGCATATAAGCTACTACTCAATAACTCGAATATATGTCAATCGGAGCACGATAAAGCTAAGAGCTATAATCCATCTGTGTGTTCTTCTAAAACGGCAGAATATATGTACAGTTTTATTTAAAACAAGTGCAAGATTGTTATCGAACCTATTCAGAGGATTTCCTTTGTCATTTTCACCATAAACTTGTTTTAATTGGTATTTATTGTTAAAGGGAGATCACTCATTTAACCATATGAAGTCAAGTAAATTTTACTTTTTGTGATTTTTATGAAAACTATATGTCTTCAAACATGAATTTATGAAGCTTATCGATTGAGCAGGTTAAGGTAGTGCTTTACGCTTTGCATTGCTTATATTATTGCTGCTTATCTTATCACACAGTAAGTCTTGTCACATCTTATAACATTCAGTAGTATGACATCTTTTTCATTCAGTTAATTTCTCATTATGCTTAACCAAACAGAGCCAAACTGTACGGCTTGGACATCCACCTAGCAATTGATGTGGTGGACGACAAACGCGATTACCATTATATACAGCTACTATGTACAATTTGTCGATACATCTTGATTTTAAGATGAACCTAAATGTAGTATTTTGCTATTATATATTCTATCACTATTAATTAATATAATTAAGTGATCTTTTGACTTTTATTATTTCAATATAATATAAGCAGCCTCCCATTAGCAATAATTTCTGTTTGATTTTCAGCAAGACATGGAACTTACATTATTACTCTAGTATAGCATTTCTATTATTGTTCACCGTATGAGGTTTTTGAAAGTTTAGTTGTTATCTTTTAATTTGGATTCTGTGCCCAAACAAACCATCTAAAGAACAGAAATATGTCTAGTGATCTTAAAACACTAACGTTCGCGGTTAAAACAGTCCATGTTTATCGCATTGAAAACAAATGAAACTATAATCATTATAGTGGTTATTTATATTCAATGAGCAACAATATAACAACGTGTGATCAACAATGAGCAACTTATATGTTCCTAATTCGTTTAAATAGTTTACCATTTATAAATTTGAATCAAATTCATATTTTTTGGTTACTTTTTCTTTTTGATTATTTTTTGATTATTTTATTATTTTTATAATATTTTGCTTACAGGAAAGTGATTTTCAATGTTAAGGATAGTTTCAAATTTGATACTAGTTAAATTAAACTTTAGTCTGATATTATAGTAGGGGACCCAACCGCCTCTATCGCGCATAATAAGCGAGATAGTGATACCCGAAAGATATACTCTGGAAACCGATTGGACCTTTTTCTGGGTACACTAAGGGACACCAAAACCAATGTTGCCACGATGAACTCTCTTGCAAAAGTGGTTTTATCTTGTGTTAAACATATGAAAATTTAAGTATTTTTTAAATGTACTTGTTGCATAATAATAGGCTAGTCATAGCTCCATTGTTTTTCGGTCTATTTTGATAAATTAAAGATAAAAATGTTCACAAAAGTAGGAAAACAAGATTAATGCATTTTAAACAATTTTATTAGACCGGAAAGAAGTTAAAAGGCCTCTAAAACAAAAAATATTGTTCAAAAATATACTTTTGTTTCTTTTCAATTATGTTTACATCATACCAATGGCTTCGATGTGACTAAATATGATACGAATAGATAGATTAGGTAGTCTACAACAATTTATGTCTCTTATAGTTTTTTCCTATGAAGTGCCGTTTTCGAGTAAAATGTATTTTTACAAAGTTTGTCAGGTCGAGGGCAGCGCGCTGTTGGCGGGTCTCGTCGACGTAGACCGCCGCACAGAGCAAAGTTATCAATTCATCTATTGTCATTTTAAGACTTAATAATGTATACCAAGTTAATATTAATTCTTAACTTCTTTCGTTGTACCCGCTTGAACATAAATTGAAAATACCCTGTTGCAGCAGACCTGCATACTCAAAGTGTTTTTAATTGTTCCTATAATAAATTGTGATCGCCAAATTGAGTGTTTGAGTTAGCAGGATTGTAAATTTTTCTGCAGGGTTACAAATTTAACTGAAATTACACATAAAATGGTTTGTCTATATTTGATAAAGTTCTGTATTACTTTCAGACTATAAAAATTACTATTTCGTGACATTTCGTTGTTAAGCGTTGATAACTATTGGTAACACTGAACAAAGTTTATCCATGTTACAACCTTCATACAGCCTTTAATAAAAAATTCTTTAATTTAGTCTGACGTATATAGTTGTAGTTTTAAAAAGAAGGATCATGTAATTAATATTAAATCCCTGCAAACCGGTATATTTTTCGACTTATTTCGATAACAGTTCTTCATATCACTAAAATGTTGTATAATTATACTACATACAAATGTGATATTCTCGCCATAATGTACCATCATTATTCTTAATTCTATAAGGGTTTTGTCTGTTACATCCCTTTTTCTCCCGACCTACTCAACCGATTTTTAAGATTGATGTACCATTTTTTAATCTAGCGCGGGTCATTTCGGGCTTCGAACGATTAACGTTCATTAGTTTCGGGCTTCGCCCCCCAAGCCTTTGATTAAGTTCGCTTTAAAATGTTGACCAAATTTCATAAAATATTTTAAAATGTGAATTTTGATTTAACAACAGATCAGGCCTACCTTCAGATAAATTTTGAATACATTTTATAAACAAAAATACAGGGTGTTTCAGAACTCCCTACCAATATTTTAGGGCATTGTTCCTGGGTTAAAAACATATCGAAATATCATATTTAAATTGTCCGGAAGTCTTAAGTTACTCACACAGCCGCCATTTTGTTTTTTACACATAATAATTTTTATTTCCGTAACGGATGGTTGTATTCAGATCATATTTGGTATAAATCTTTATCATACCAATGTACATTCCCAAGAAAATAATTAATTTTTTCCATTGTATGTTTTCAAAATGGCGGCCATTTTAAATTTTCAAACTCAAATATCTCAAAATCGGTAAATTTTATAAAAATTTTACAAGACACAAAAAAGTTGCCAAATTAAATTACCTAACCAATGGTGCCAAGTTTGTAAGGATCTGATAACAAATAATGGAGTAATTGCGCGGATTTTGCATTGAATTTATTGCAAATAAGGCCATTTTAACAGCAAAATCAATGTTTTTATGAAGAAAAATCGCAATAACTCCGTTATTTATTGTTGGATCCTTACAAACTTGGCATTGTTGGTTAGGTAATTTAATTTGGCAACTTTTTTGTGTCCTGTAAAATTTTTATAAAATTTACCGATTTTGAGATATTTGAGTTTGAAAATGTAAAATGGCCGCCATTTTGAAAATATACAATGGAAAAAATTAATTTTTTTCTTGGGAATGTACATTGGTATGATAAAGATTTATACCAAATATGATCTGAATACAACCATCCGTTACGGAAATAAAAGTTATTATGTGTAAAAAACAAAATGGTGGCTGTGTGAGTAACTTAAGACTTCTGGACAATTTAAATATGATATTTAGATATGTTTTTAACCCAGGAACAATGCCCTAAAATATTGGTAGGGAGTTCTGAAACACCCTGTAGATCGTTTTCACTGCATAATCAACATAAATATAATTACGCATAATCGAAAAGGCATAATTCCTTTGAATTGTACTGTAGCTAATATTATCACAAACGGAAAGGAATACATTACAAAATGCGAATTTTGTGAACGGGCCCCCTAGTTTTTTAATGGTGTCAACCAAGTATACTTTTTATTATACTTTCACACATAATAAACTAACTTTCACTAAATTCATCTAAGATGGTGTGTATTAACATTGATTGATTAAGCAAGGAAATTGTGTATTGACTATTTTGAACTTTCAATGCATTGGATTAACAACTCTGTTTCGTTATCATTAGTAATTTATATATTATGCCTACTTAATTTATAAAACTTTATTGAGTATCAAACAGTTCAGGTTTATCGGAGTTGTGGATAATACAATTTTTTTTATGCATGAATGTTTCTCCAAATATTTTACAAGATTGATTTTATTTCACTTCTCAAATTCCCTTTATTCATTCATTCCAAACGAATATTAATTATGAATTACAAGTATCACATAAGACGAAAATAGGTCTGTAAGTAAAAAGCTTCATTAACCTAATCTTTCCTTAAAAGAAGGTTTCTCACAACTTTGTCGTTTATATCATTACTTTAAGCTATAATAATAATAATAATGTTATATGAAACATTATTCTCAACAACTAAAGTAAAATTTTGAAAAATCTATATAGGTGTAATATAAAAAGTCGTGTTAGTTACACCATTATTAACTCAAGAACTGCTGAACTGATTTCCCTGGAAATTTAAGGGAGGAGGTAACTAGAGAAAAAAGAAAGAACAGGACATTTTTCCCCAGATTCTTAGATGGGGCTCCTCCCCACACGACTTCAAAGTTAAGTTGCCATGTTATTCTTACAGAGGCAAAAATTTTGCTATTTGAACATATGATTAAATTTATATTTAATTTTATAAATATCTGTTCTCGTTTAAAGTATTGAGGGAAAAGAAGAATGAAAATAAAAGACTAGAAGATATTATAATAGACTTGCGGCGAGTGAGCGTAGCGAAAGAGCTCACCTGATGGGCTAAAAGATTCTCAGGTTGGCATTCAAATTCAAGCGATCAATTTTTCGATTTTTATTTGTCAAAGTTACTAATTTACAATACTATGATTATTCAGCTATATATTGCAAAATAGGTGAAATAATTAATGTTTTTTTCCTACCGTATGAGATAAAGATTTGATTAATTTAAATAAAAAAATATGTTTAGTAAAGGGAAATTTTGATTTTATTTTAAAATTTACCTTTATTGGGCGTTTATTTTACATTTGTAAATTTGTTCTTTTGTCTTTTAATCCGATGAAATGATTTAACTGAAACTGGACAATGAACCAAGAATCTGTTTGTTTAATTTATAAAATAATTAATCTATATAAAATATTATAATCAAGAAAAACGTAAAATTAAATTTCCAAATTCTGACTTACGTCCGGAAAGTGCTTTATCGTTCCTTAGTTAAGTGTTTTATCATTTGCTTAAACGTAGCTTTACCTATAATAATATTTTTATAAAAAATTAATAGTAAATTTGACACAGTCAAAAATACATTCTGTACCAACAACCAAAATTAGTTTTAGGAACAATATATTTTAAACATATATAAGGAACAATAATAAGGTACTTTAATCATTCGCTACATTAATCTGGAAATATATTTTATTTGCAATTTCTTTTTCATGTTTATACTATGTAATACTGTATACTGGTTTACAGGGATAGTGCATTCATGATTACATTTCAATATAAACTATAAAAAAAAACAAAAAGAATCAAATATGACAGTAGTAGCCAAAAACATCACGTTTATTTTACAGTATTTCAATGATATTTTAACTAACCAATATTGTTAAAATATTAATATTGTTAATATTGACATTTATTGTTGATAAATAATAATCAGTTTTAGTAATATATTAAGGTTAAAACTAACCAATATTGTTAAAATATTAATATTGTTAATATTGACATTTATTGTTGATAAATAATAATCAGTTTTAGTAATATATTAAGGTTAACCAAATAATAAAGTCGTGACAATAGTAATTTTACGTCTAAAGGCCTTTTTTTGTTTAAGACACTATTCATCAACATCCGTTGCTAAAAGGTGAAAAATAGTGATTTTAAATCAATACTAATTTTATAATAGTGCCATGAACCTAATTTAAAGGTTTAAGTATCCTTGCCTGCTGATATGGGAGGATAATCATTGAATTTTGTATACGGATATATAATTTTATGCAGAGTTGACAAGAGTAATCAATGAAATGTCACTAAATAGACAATCTCTTTTCTCCTTTTTTGTATTGAAATAATATTAGTTCAAATAGTTTATAATATATCTACAAACAACTAACCATTCATATTACAGATTTAATGGATTATGGTGTTTGCATCGATAGTAAAAAAAATAGTGTTAAGATTTCCAATTGTTATTTTGTAAGATCTGAAAGTGCAAAACCATTTTTTTTTTCAAAAATACATAGACAATACATTTTTTATCCATTAATTACTTTAAATTTGTAACCCTGCAGACAAAATTTACTAGCCTGCAAACACAAAGACTCGATTTGGCGACGATAATTAATTATAGAAACAATTAGAATCACTTTGAGTACGCAGGTCTGCTGCAACAGGGTATTTTCAATTTATGTTCAAGCGGGTACAACGAAAGAAGTTAAGAATTAATATTAACTTGGTATACATTATTAAGTCTTAAAATGACAATAGATGAATTGATAACTTTGCTCTGTGCGGCGGTCTACGTCGACGAGACCCGCCAACAGCGCGCGGCCCTCGACCTGACAAACTTTGTAAAAATACATTTTACTCGAAAACGGCACTTCATAGGAAAAAACTATAAGAGACATAAATTGTTGTAGACTACCTAATCTATCTATTCGTATCATATTTAGTCACATCGAGGCCATTGGTATGATGTAAACATAATTAAAAAGAAACAAAAGTATATTTTTGAACAATATTTTTTGTTTTAGAGGCTTTTTAATTTATTTCCGGTGTAATAAAATCGTTTAAAATGCATTAATCTTGTTTCCCTACCTTTTGTGAACATTTTTATCTTTAATTTATCAAAATAGACCGAAAAAAACGGAGCTATGACTATTATTATGCAACAAGTACATTAAAAAATCACTTAAATTTTCATATGTTTAACACAAGATAAAACCACTTTTGCAAGAGAGTTCATCGTGGCAACATTGGTTTTGGTGACCCCTAGTGTCCCCAAAAAAAGCTCCAATCGGTTTCAAGAGTATATCTTTCGGGTATCACCTCATTGGGATTTTGAGGGCTTGGGTCCCCTACTATTAAGGTAAACCAAATTATAAATAATTATTTTCATTTGTATTAGTAATACAATAGTTAAATATTACATTAGTACAAAAGTGTATGTTTCTTCAAGAACGAATACCATCAGAGTTGTATCAAGTCGTAGAATTACTGAAAAATTTCAAGTACAAAATATAATGGAAAAGAGCTACTAAACGTGTCGTTTGACTATTAGTGTCATTGCATATCTTTCATGCTCCACAAAATTAATTTTCTATCGATGGTTGCTTTTCCCAAGCTGGTTGAGTTGAACTTAAGTTTAACTTAAAGTAGAACATTATTTGTTTATCACAAATTAAACTAATTTTATGTTTAATTAACGTTTTGGGGAAAGCGGCTGTAACGCTGAGACAATCTAAAACAATATTGATAATATACTTTTGAGGTGAAATATAAAACATGTCAATCAACAATTAAAGATTTCTTTCAACTTCTGGTTTTATTTTTTTCTACACATATAAGTAAATTTTTATACAGCTATAAATAAAAAGCCCGACTGACCTCGTTATATTTCTCCAACAAAGCGTGAAATAGAATTGTTTCATCTTGGACAATATACCTTGATAAATCTTTGCTTCAGTAAAGTATTTTAGGTTAAAAGAAAATATTTTGTTTCTATTCTATAACGTTTTGTATTTAATAGGACTAGACGAACATTTCACCTAAACATTACGCAATTAACTGTTTATTTAGGAATAAAATTGCCAACCTTCATAAATAATTATTTATACAATTTTATTTCAATGAAATTTAAGAAAAGCAGAACACTGAAATCATTGTATAACAACGTAGGTATTTTTGGCAAATTTTTAACAAATTTTGTTGTTTTGATCAGTAGAATTTTTGAAAGTGGTAACCTGACAATTAATTCGTTGTAATATTGTTTTATCTCAGATATAAAACCTCTTCTCTAGGTTTAGCTTCATTAAAAATAATGTGGATACAACTTGAGAGTAAATGTAAGATTTTTTTAGGAAATCATAATTAACTGTTGTATTCTCCTACTTGGTTTCGTTAAAAATAGTCGACTTTATATTATCGAATTCAATAAATGGTAATTTACTGTCAGAAACATTTTTTCGAGGAAATTAGTCAAGGGCAAAACAATTTACTAATATTATTTATACTATAGCAGCCTGTGAATCGACTACATATCAAATCACGAATATATTGTTTTACTTTAACAATAACTAAAAAATATATTTGGTGAAAATTGATACCACCACTAAAATTAAGTTCAGTAATTATTTTTATATTTCTTACAAATATTACTTAATTTGTATTGCTTATGTTGTTAAAATAAATTTATTTTCACTCCAATGAAAAACTTCTTAAGTTTAAACTTTTAATTTGGTTAGGAAAATTCAGTGAAGCTCAAGATATTGCACAATATTCCGAAGAACACGTATAACATAGTAAACAGTAGTAATCTTGATGTGATATTACACATTACACACTTCTCCTTGAATATTTCCTTCATAGGAAGGTTTACTATTACCTAGCAGATATTGCCAACCATGTAATGTAAGGCTGCAGCTATTTAATGAATAGAATTTATGTGATTTGGGATATAATTGGCAAGGATGTATTTTAGATACGTTAAAAAATATACTTCATTTTTTATTTGTATGATTCATGTTGGTGAAGCAAAAGAAGATATTCGTGGTATATGACATATTTGCACTTTTTAATTTCGATCCTCATAATGGTGATTTTAGCTCGATGGAGCCCCCATCGAGCCGCAGGCGAACACGATATTATATTCTTATCCGCAGAGGAAATTCTTCTAAAAAAAACAATAGTAAAAGAATGCCTTAGAGTAAACAGCGTTATAGCCACAATCTTGACTTTGGTGTTAAAAATTGCGAAATACATATATTTTTACTAATATAACTTATTATTAATTTGTATCTATAAAACATACACCGCGCTATGCGTAACTGACTAACTCACTTATGTAATGTACGAATTTCTAACGCCACTGTTAGAACTGCAGACTTGAAACTATACAGAGTTTTGTGCCTTAAATCTTGCAATGGAATTTGTCACAAAAATTTTGTTCTGATATAATATTTTCAAACCTTTTCCCACAGTAAAATTATGAATTAAGTAATTAAAGGTGAAAGCTACAGAAATTACTGTCACAACTTTTGTCAATAATCCGTATTAAACCGGTTGTATTGTGTGTGCCAGGAAACAGCTGACAGCGTATGTAGCTCGATTACTAGTTGATACAAGCTGATAATACCCCCCGTCGCAGCAGACCTGCGTACTCAGCGAATTTCCAAATTAGTAATTAGTATTAATTTTTACCACGTAAAACTGTAAACCAAATAAAAACACATGCTCATAAATAGGGAAATAAATTTCTATTATCCTTATGATAAATATAGGGAGAGTATGCAGGTATGCTGCCATGGGGAACACTAAAATTAGGTTTTTATCATAAAAAAATTTATTTTGACCATATGTAGCCATTTACTAAGTTTCATCAATATCTGTCCATTGCTAAAGAAGTTTGCCTATTCTCCATATGATTAACATGGGAAAAGAGTATATGCAGGTTTCCTGATATGATAAGCACAAAAACCAAGATTTTTTACCATAAATGGATGAATCTCAACCAAATGAAGCTGAATTCCAATTTTCATCGAAAAATATTGGTTAATGAGTGAAATATTAACACATCAAAATTCTCCATAAGATTAATATTGGAGAACCAAAATACAATGTACTGTCTTTAGACTTTTTAATATCTCGGTAACCAATAGAGATAAACCAAAGCTTAAAGATACTAAATTGTGTGTTTTTTGAGCTACCGTAAATCCAATGGTTAAAATAAAAATTTAAAATCTTTTAAATTTACATATGAAAAATACAAAAAACCCCATTTTTGGGGTACAAAACCCCCAAAACTACCCCTTCCAGTAGGTCGATATGTCTGGTTTACGAACTCATCCGAATAAACGTTGGAACCCATCTCTACCAAATTTGGTGTCGATCGGACCGTTTTTAAGAGAGTTATCGTGCCTAGGGACACATACATATATATAAATAATGTACATATATATATATATATATATATATATATATATATATAAATTTTAATGACTATTATTTTTGGTCTCTGGGCACCTAAAAACGAAAAAGTAACATGGTCCCGGGCTTAAGTCTTACCATGAGACCTACGGTAATAGCTTATTCCCTATGGGAAATTCGCTAAAAAGCTGATACCTTCATCTAAAAGGCTGCGATTTGTCTACTAAATTTACTAACCAAGAGATTGGAAATTTCGACAAAGTCATAATACCTTGAATTACTGAGACTGTAGTGACGCCCGTCCGTGTATGCAAGAAATAACTTGGAAAATCAATTACAAATTGAATTCTGTATCTTTGACGTAACTGTCAAGCAATTTCCCTGAAGTGGCTTCTTGCTATTTGATTGTTTGTAATAAATAAATAATAATATATACTGGCCACTCACCACTTAACTGACCTTCAGATTTTAGTAATGTAGTACAGAAGATCAAAAGCGCACTTAAAATTCACCATATGATTACGCAAATTCTGATACATTGCATTTAACGCTCTACCTTACACTTGTAGGTTTTAGTTGGTAAATTATACAATTTTAAAACAATATGTAATCTCGAAAATCGGCCATAGATTTTAAATAGAAATGAATCTGATGCCGTTGTAAAGCTGGTAGAGTCAGCCTCTCCACTGTTCGAAAGTTGGAAGAACACTGTATCTGACAAATAGGTGTTCTGCGGTTTGTGGCCACTTACAATGTTAGTCTCAGATACCTTAACAGCAATATAAATATATTGTTCTCACAACTTTTGTGGCTGACATATACATCGTCTATGTCCTGCCTAATGTAAGTCACCACTACTTAGACCCTGGGACCTATTTCTTTGACAAACCTATATCTTGTGGTGTTACCCCTCGCACTGTTCCCTAGGTCTGATACATGTATTCTTAGTAGTGCGAGGACACCGATATTATTTTCTAATTTTGCAAATCACTTTAAGATGTGCTCATTCCTCAAGGCTAAAATGGCAGATATTTAAAACAGAGCCTAAACTTATAAATTGGCTATGGAAAGGTAATTTGTATTTTGTCTGGCAGCTGGCATAGCTGAGAGAACACCCTCATGATAGTTCAACTGACAAAGTTGTTTTACGGTTAGCACCACTCAGGGATTAAGTGCAGCTTCAATGGAATGCTGCGGCTACGAATAACATTACCCTCCATATAGTGTATTCCTAGTCAAATAATACGATAGGAATTGAATGAACTACAAGTTTGGTCTTCTAACATTTTGTGTTATCTCTTAAGAATTTTAGCTGTTTTAGCACTCTCGCCACTTAATGGCTGGTTCTATAAAAAATTTAAAATACGCCATTCTTTGTCATCCCTACAAATTTCTTTTCTTAGATCATTTGCTGTATCTCTATTCATTAACCGTCAAAACTTATGATATTATTTTGTGTTTTTAATAATTTGAGTTGATGGTATTATCTGGTTGTGTTACTGCCATAGAACTTCGGTGAAACTAGACTATTCAGTGCTGTACTTGAGACTTTTTGACCTATTAAGCGATTGGGGGTAAACCTACTAGAGATTATGGGGTGAAAGCAAATCCTTTAGTTAAATGACTTTCTCCCTTTGTTTCAATGAGCTCCATTCATATTTTAGAAGCACTTCTGTATTTTAATGTCATTCACACAAAACAATTGTAAGATAAGATGCAATAATAATTTTTTAATCTTCAACAAATATTTTGATGAAAATATTGTGTAGCATCTTTTAACTACACGATGATAACAATATATTGTTTATATTAAATACTATAGATATTCCTTTCTAAGAAATCTTGTCGACGTTATTTTAGTAAGAGTAGAGAATTTTAAAAGCTATTGTCGTTTAGCATGTTCATGCCTTTATTGCTTATTAAAACGATCTCTTTAATGAAAGTCATTTCTCACGTGACGCGCCCGTTGCTTATCTCAGAGGCTGCCATTGCTGTACAGGTATCATATCGTGATAAGTGGCCCTCCACTGAAGTTTTAACTCGTTTCGTCCCATATATATTCAATAATCTTAGTTGGAGTAGTTAAGTGGACTTAAACAATAATACTTACAATACTTGCAATACTTACAATGCCGCAAATCCGACCTAGAAAGGATGACCGAGCAAGAATGCCGGGCGATCAAAATTTATGTCGATATCAAATTTCCAAAAAATTTTAAAGAAATAATTTTAGGAGTATGTGATATTATAAGGTACGGTTTGAGCCATATTGTTATGAATTTACAGACCTTTAAAATTAAATATAGGATAACGAATGCTAATGAAGTTGTTTCTTAGATGTCCTTTGGGGACGACCCTAACAGTAAATACATAAAGCCGCGTCTGCACTGGCAGGAACATATTCGTCGAACAATATTTTTCCGAACTATTTTTGTTCGTTGCTCAAGTGAGCGGTAACTGTTTGTTAGATATATTTGTTGATTTTTTTCGTCGAACGAGTTCGCCACGAATGTGCGGCCAGTGCGGACTCAGCTCAACATTTCATTATCTCACGTTATACCATGTATAACATTTAAGCTCTAAGGTATCATTCTTTTATAATAGTGATTGTGGCATTGTATTCTTCATTAAGACATTTAGTTTAATGTGCACAGCAGTCTATGTTTACTTTTATTATCTTTAAGACTTTCTTGGTGTGCCGTCTCCTCGAGGTGTAAAGTCACAAATGTTAGCCTTCAAAAATGGTCTTTATGCCTAAATCTTACTAAAAAAAAATAGCATTGTCATAATGTAAACAATTTTAAATTAAATATTTTGCCATTCCATGACTCTTGAGACATTCGGTTTAATATAAACACAAATAAACATTAGTATCAGATTTGGAATTAAAAAAATACCATCTGAATTATTACAAATAGAATTCCTGTAATATAATCGTCAAAATATAATTATTTATTTTTAAGGGCATGCAATCATTTGGTAGTTTTATTTTATATAAAATAAAGGATTTTTTTGTCTCAATATGTTCATTAAAGGTAAAATTTTACATTTAAAAAATACTATCAACTGAAAATACGAAGGCAAATTAAACTATCAATTTAATCAAAAAACTTATAAAATATATATGTGTATATTACATATATTATTTTTCACCAAATATAAGAAGTTGTTTCACCTTTCGTATTTATTACATTAGTCTGTACATTATATCTTAAATTGGTATTTTTATAATATATCAAATATTTCATTCTGTTAAACTTTTCGAACATTTTCTTCCTACCATTTCCTCACCAGAACCGGAAGGCTTGGGGATAGATGTGTTATGATTTCCTGTTTTTGTGAGAGTTCTCACTTTCATTGTGGTTAGAATATCCTATTAACAACAAACACAGCACTAAACGTGATTTAAATATCTCATATTAAATTCTTAGTACTAGTAAGAGTGCTTATGCTCGGTAAAATTGTTACTTTTGTTTTCAACTCAAAGCTCGTTTGCTCCGCTCACTCGCCTCCTTCCTTTTTGAGAAGTGCTCGTTCGCTTGGCTCTCTTGCCAAAGGGTGCTGCACTTTGGTATAATTTTTCTAAACCACATGTTAAAGACATAAGACACTGATTTATATTTACAGTTATCAGCTGATTTTTGTTCAATTTAACGAGCTCCAATCGATTCCTCTTGACCAAAACAGTAGGCTTGGCGAGACATGAGAACCAAGATGGCGGCGCCCATGAATGTGCTGAGTCATGATGACGTCATCCAAGATGGCAGTGTCAGCTGTTTTGTGACGTCATCAAGATGGCGGCGTCAGCTGTTTTTTTTGTGACGTCATCAAGATGGCGGCGTCAGCTGTTTTTTTTGTGACGTCATCAAGATGGCGGCGTCAGCCGTTTTTTTGTGACGTCACCAAGATGGCGGCCTCCTAAGCCACACCCCTTTTCCAAGATGGCGGCCTCCTGGTGGCGGGAAATTTCCTAACCTCACTTTTACCACGTGTTTGACCACGTGGCGTCCGTAAACTTACTACGTGAGTCAAGATGGAATTATTTTTTTACGAATAAAATTTTCACTGTGCACTGCCGGGATTTGAACCCGGGCCGCCAAGTTGGTGCGCCGCAACGCTAACCACTAGACCATCACACAGTTGAGCTGAGAGCGTTGTAACGAGTCTAGTGACGTTGTAGTTTGGTGATTTTGCCAAGATGGCGGCGCCCATGTATTTTCGCGCCAATTTTTTGTGACGTCATCAAGATGGCGGCGTCAGCTGTTTTTTTGTTTCGTCATCAAGATGGCGGCGTTTGCGCCAATTCTGCCTAATTTTCGCGCCAATCGTCAGCCGTTTTTTTCTGTGACGTCATCATGGGGAACAAGACCATATGGATCTCTGGGGTCATACTATATAAAGTGTACACAATACTACATAAAGTGTAGAATATGTAAAATGATGTACAACACCCAAATAAAGTGCATATTATACTAGTAGTGTAAAATTGTAGGGTCTGGGCCATGACGTCATCACGATGACGTCAGCAGTGATGACGTCATCAATGACGTCACGAATGACGTCACTAATGACGTCATAATGACGACACATGACGTCACACCTATGACGTCATGGTGACGTCATTACCGCTGACGTCATCATGATGACGTCACTGACGTTAATTAGGTCAAGGTCACGCAAGAATACAAAAAAAAATTTTTTTGCACTTTTGCGATTCCTCAAATTTTGTTGAGAAATTGAAATTTCTCGAGGAACCACAAAAGTGCAAAAAAATATTTTTTTTTATTCCCTAGCGATCAGACTCTCGACCTAATATATCAGTCAGGGGTCATTGACCCGTCCCAGCAGCCCCACTTGAAAAAAAAAATAATTTTTTATATTTTACTTACCCACCGAGAGACTGAGAGCCGAAGAATAATTTCTTCAAACACCCG
Organism: Neoaliturus tenellus; assembly: GCA_030545055.2. Taxonomy (NCBI): domain Eukaryota; kingdom Metazoa; phylum Arthropoda; class Insecta; order Hemiptera; family Cicadellidae; genus Neoaliturus; species Neoaliturus tenellus. Next base: position 195,011,933 of record CM061532.1, read on the forward strand.
ACATTGCGACAAACGACAAGCGATCCGAACAGCACCGCGTCCGAAGACGTACTGACTTGGGCGCAGGCGGTTCCCCAGGTACCCGGCCAAGTGGTGGGGATAAGGAGGTGGTGGGGGTAAAGTGGTCAGAAGGAAGAAAAATTTATTTTTTTACAAACAACTCGTCCCAGCCGGTCCTTTACCGGACCTTCGTAACTCGGATTGGAAATATTTCCTGAGAAATATTTATTTTTTATTCTTTCTCAGGTGATGTTGGAACTTGGTCGGGAATTGGAGTCACCAACGTAACCTTACTGGCAAAAGTTAGCTCGTCTAAAAGTTTCTGAAACATTTTATCATCCATAGTGATATTTGTGTCCCTTGAGTAAAATTTTGGATTATTTTTGAAGCAACGTTTCATTTTTGTTAAAGTGGAAGTCTTGGACACCTTAACAGAATTATTTTGCTTGGCCAGCAAAAATTTTACTCTTAATAATTTTTCTTGCAAAGTTTCAGCCATAGATGTGTCTCACAGTAAGGTTTGGATAAAACTGAAACACTTAGTCCAGTGTTGTACCTTAGCTGGAAGTAGTGGGGGAACAGGGCTATAGTGGGGGAATGAGTAGTGGAGGGGGTAATGCGGACTGTTGTTGACAAGTGTAGAAACAGTTTGCTGGGAACTGTCCAAGGAGTAACACGTACTGTGCAGAAAAATTAACCGAGAGACTTGTGTAAAATTTTTAACTCCAAGAAATATTTGTAAGACTAAAAGAGGTAGAGCCAAATGAAAAATAATTTTGTAGGAGACGGGTATGGATCAGTTTTGTAGTAAAGTTCAAAATCCACTTGTGTGGAATAAAATTAAATTGTGAGCGAAAAATATTTAGCCACACCTGCAAAATACAAGTGTATGAAAATATTAGGAGACCTGTATAGCTAAATAAAAATTAATTTTGTATCAAACAGTCTTCCAACATTTCAGTTTCTAAGTCTTAACAAGTAAGGAATAAAATATTAAATAATGAGTGGAAAATAATTTGTTAAGTAAACGTAATTGTAGAAGTGTAACAAAAATTAATTTTGTGCAAAACAGGCTAGGTTCTGTTTTGCTAAGTTTAATAAAAATGAAAAATAAAAATTTACTCACAGAAAAGTCCCGCGGCGGCGAGGTGTGGTGTGTTTGTTGGCTTGCAATAAACTGACTTACCTTCTGTTGAGCTACAGTTGGCAAGCTGGCCAAGAAACCAGTCTGTTATATAAGCATTACGTAACCGTCTCTGCCGGCTGTGCTGAGTTTGGCAAGCTAAAATATAATTCTATACTACAACTGTCCTGGACCAAAAATATTCTAAGTCCCAAGACACCCCCCCCCCTTGGCTCCGGACGAGAAGTGCGCCCCCCCCCGGGGGAGGTGGCATAGCCCGAGGCGTTGCCATACCTTGACATGTGTTGTATAATGAGATCCGGTTAGTAATGTATTCAGGTGCGGCTCTTGGAGATTGTCCAATGCCGCAAACAAGTACGTGTCGAGGTCTGGCTGTTTACGTAACCAGATCCGGTTCCCCCACTCCTGACCGGCTCAGCTTCGGTTCTCTGAGGCTTTGCTTCCTCGCAGTTGGTTTCAAACACTTCAGCTGAGTGGTTGAAGCTCTGCCCTACAGGATTCGCAATGTAATGTTGGCGCCGCATTATATTGGGAATTCTTTTAGTCTAAGGCATGGCATGTGTAGTGTTAAGAAATATTTTATTTTGCGCTTGCTGCTTCTGCTAGGTCTTGGTGTTGGATTTATTTAGTCTAAGTGTTGTGTGTTGAAAAATATTTTTTTTTACTAATCTTCACAGGTTGTCCCCAAGTAGAAATTTTTCTAAAGTCGCATCTTGGAGGTACTCCTCCGTAAATTGGCAGCTTAAGTGTTAGGCTTTTGAGACTTGACAGTCTCTGTAAAATAAAAATTTTTCGAGGTTCAGAACCTCAAGAATTATTTGTTACCAACAATAGCATGGCGCCTAACGAGCCCGGGGGTAGGCCCCTGGGGATCCACCCTTAGGCCTCTTTCGGTCAGGGGCGCTACTGGACCTCATCACTCTAGATGGGTGGTTGGCATCCTTTAGCACGAGGCGTCGGATCCTGACACTGACCGGTGTGCTAGGCAAAAGTCAGTACCTACGGGTTAAGACGGGATCCTCGGTCATGGTTAGCATGGCCTCTTCCAAATTATTGTAGCATGTTTCCCTGAAGGAAACTCAAAATTAAATAAATAATTTTTTATTAAATCACCTCCCCCTAAATGTTGAGATCCCCCCGATGCCTCTGACCGCCGGCGGTCTTAGGCATCGGGGGGATTTCTTTTTTAACTTTTGGATGACCTTGACCCATATTTGTGTGTGAATAAAATAATATTTTGTTCCACACGATATGTAGGTCAGCCATGACTTAGGCGGATTTTTGCCTGAGTTCTGAGGACTCCTCAGGACTTAGAGCGAGATGCGACTAAGTGCTGGCTGACCAAACTGTGGTGGAACAAAATATAATTTGATGTTGACACATGAGTAAGGGTAGCAGGTATCCAAGAGTTAAAGTCCTAGGGGTAGGTGACCCCCCCCCCCTCCGGCCCCGGACGGCAAGTGAGCCCCCCCCCACCCCCGAACTTTTTTTTTGGATTTTGACCTTGACCAAAAATTTTTTGCTCCGGACGAAAACTGCCCCCCCCGAACTTTTTTTTTTATTTTGACCTTGACCAAAAATTTTTTGCTCCGGACGAAAACTGCGCCCCCCCCGAACTTTTTTTTTTTTTGATTTTGACCTTGACCAAAAATTTTTTGCTCCGGACGAAAACTGCGCCCCCCCCGAACTTTTTTTTGATTTTGACCTTGACCAAAAATTTTTTGCTCCGGACGAAAACTGCGCCCCCCCCCGAACTTTTTTTTTTGGATTTTGACCTTGACCAAAAATTTTTTGCTCCGGACGAAAACTGCCCCCCCCCCCGGGGAGGTGGAGCTGCCAAGCCAGTAGTGTGAAATTGTTACTCCTACAACAAGTTAAAAAATAGTAGTGGCATACTGTTCCCCCCACCAGTCTACCACTGAGGTACCTCTGAAGCAAGTTTGACTCATCTCATTCTCTTTTGAGCCGCCAATGGGTTGACATGGATGTTCCACTGTTTTAGATGTAGTGTAAGTATAAAGGTAATATTTTGCACAGTGGTGTCATGTATGTTTTTAGTAATGGTTAGATTAGAAAAAAAATTGTTTCAGTTTGTTTGTCTCTGACAAGTTTTAAACTGTGAAATTTTAAGGATGGAAAAAGTATTTGTAATTATTTAAAAAATATAGGTAGCACCGTTTTAGTGCTACCTTAAATATAAATTTTAAAGATCTGAATTTTGAAATATTTTATGCTGGTATTAATTCTATATTGTTTTTGAGCTAAATTGAATATGCAGGTAACACTTTAGTATTTTTCCGTGGAAATATTCTTAATTCTGTACATTTTTGAGTGTTGTCATGTGGTAAGTGTGTCTAAAAGCATCTGATGAAACAAATATATTTAAAAGTATTAAACTGTGAAATTGTAAGGATAGAAAAAATATTTGTAATTATTTCAAAATATAGGTAGCACCATTTTGGTGCTACCTTAAATAAAAATTGTAAGGATCTGAATTTTGAAAATTTTTAGAAACTTGTTTGTAAATAATTTTTTGTTTCGCATTTTAGACAAATCGAAAAAAAATTTTATAAAACTGTAAAAAAAAAAATGAGGGGGAGATAGGGCAGCAGATGCTCTATCCCCCGCTCAAAATAATAATTTCCGATGGAATTGACCCACTTTTGCGAATTGATTGTGGTGGGGGAGAGCATTAGTGGTGGGGGAAACGTTATATATACGGGTAGTCAAGCCTCAGTCTCATTTGGTAAGAAAGAGGGAACACTGGATCGGAGGTGATGGTAAGATTGACTCAATAGCAAATACTTTAACACTGCAATATGTTAACAGGTTGTTAATGGTTAGGAAATATTTTTATTTTTATACTCGCTAGTTTGTTTAACCTTAAAATTTTAAATATATTTTGTTTTGATTAAATGCTTTTGCCGGACTTCCTACACGCTAAGACTCATATAAAGTACAGGATTTAAGCTGATCTCTCGGGGAAATACTATGTAGCCATCTCACACTGGTTATCTGAGTCGATTTCTTTTTTTTGTTTCCTTCAAGTCTTGGTTTCATAAATTAGCTGTTAGTTTTTCCAAGACTGTTGGCAAGATAAAGCTTCAATTCGTGGATTCTTATAGATTTATAAGAATCCACGAATCTAAGCTTGATCTTGCCAACAGCCTTAGCAAACTAACAGCTAATTTACGAAGACAAGACTTAAAGGAAACCAAAAAAAAAAGATCGAGTCAGATGACCAATGTTAGGTAGCACATCAGTATTTTCCCGCAAGATTAGTCTTAATTCTGTACATTTTTTGAGTTTTGGCGTGTGGTAAGTGTGCCAAAAGCATTTGCTCAAACAAATATATTTAAGTTTTAATTTTGAACAAATTGGACGGTAAAAAATAAAAATATTTAACTTTTGCACCTGTTAATATATTATTGAAAGTATTTGTTAGAAAGTCAATCTTACTACCAACTCTTATCCAGTGTTCCCTCTTTTTTACCACATTTAAGGTGGCCTTGACCTATATATTTGTCCTAAATAGTAAATTCTAAATAAATATATTACATCTTGTTCTGCGCATGTTCAGATTTGTTCTGCGCATGCGCAGAACGGGTTTTCCCAAGATCACCCCCCCACCACCCGCTATAAAAGGAGGTCGGCCAAGAGCGTCTCTCATTCTTTGGTGAACTTTTGTAGAGGTAACATCTAAAGACGCTAGTGGTAAAAAGTGTTAAAATGCTTCTTTGCCATATTTGTGGGGAATTTTTCCCAGATGAAGACATTTTAGCTATACATCAAGAATTACATATGGAAGACCCGGCAAGTTTAACGGCTAATGAAATGGACTGCGATTGGATTGACGAATTTTTGGATGAATTTAATCAACGGCTCGACAACTGGGAGAGTTATTTGCAACAAATGCAGCAGGGACGACCCAGCGTGATCCAATTTGGAGGTGCTGGACCGTCAGGACTTAGAAGAGGAATTGTTGCGGAACGAGAAGATGAAGAAACAGACACTGATACAGATTTAGACACGGACATGGATTTGGATATAGAAACAGAACAAGGAGGAACCAGACACTTACGCACAACTGCTTTTCCCGGACGCACGGTAATACATAAAAAAATAAATAATGTGCAACTAGATTTAGAAAATTTTGTAACCGAGGCAAAATCATTGATTAGTGAAACTTTAACTAAAGAATTGGCAAGATTAAATGTTATTAAATTTGGTTTAGTGTTGGACGCAAAATTTAGTAAATCTGATGGTGAAACCACACTTCGAGGTTTCATAACAAAAAACCGTACTTTGATGTTTGCCTCGGATGTAAATAAAATTGTAGACGAATGTATTGAAGAATTGTTGACAAAAATGCAGGAGCATGAAGGGAGAGGGTCAGGTTGGATGTTTACATCCGTAGAGGGTTTAGATTTAAGAGTGCATAAGCACGGATTTGGTATGAGAGGAAGCAGCTACGTCCCTCTACCAAAAGCCATTGAGAAAACGAAAGCATGTATAAATGTACAGAACCAAGATCAAGAATGTTTTAAATATGCTATGCTTTGTAAATATATTTTGCCAGAGCAGCACCCTTGTAGAGTAAGTAGACACTATGTAAATATAAATAATAGATATAACTTCCAGGGACTGTCTTATCCTGTAAGTGTTAAAGACATTTGTAAATTTGAAAAGAAGAATCCTGGTGTTAGTGTAAATATTTTTGGTTTGGATGATGCAAATAATGTGTACCCCTTAAGGGTAACTAAAACTGAACTTAGGAACCATACTGATTTGTTATTAATAACTAAAGGTGAAATATCCCATTATGTATATATAAAGAATTTTAACAGACTTGTAAAACATCAACTGACTAAAAATGAATTAAGGATGACCATTTGTAAGCGATGTTTTTGTTTTGTGTCAAAAGATGTAAGGAGAGGAGGTGCGGAATGGCTACAAGAACACCAAAGACTTTGTAATGGAAATTTTGAATGTAAAATTAGTTTGCCTGCACCTACTCGCTCTATTGTAAAATTTGAAAAGATAAGCCATCAATATAGGGTACCATTTGTAATTTATGCAGACTTTGAGTCCACACTGGTACCCCAAGAAAATCCAGAAGGGGAAATTACCAGTAGAACTAAATACCAGCTGCATAAACCTAACAGTTTTTGTTTGCTTGTTAAATCCACACTGTCAGAAGAACATTTGAAAAATTTTGGTTTAAGTTCAACCCCAATTTTGTACAGAGGTGAGGATGCTGCTAAACATTTTGTAGATAACTTGTATTATATAGCTGGTAAGGTTGAAGAAGTGTACAGTAATATTATTCCAATGTTACCTCTTGATGAAGAGGAGGAAATTCAATATATCAATGCCACTAATTGTTATTTGTGTAAAAAAGAATTTACTCTTGACAACCATAAAGTCCATGATCACGATCACCTTACTGGTTATTACAGAGGGGCTGCTTGCAATGCTTGTAATATTAATTATAAACTTCCGAAATTCATTCCAGTTGTTTTGCATAACCTTAGTGGTTATGATTCACATTTTATTATTCCGGAATTGGGCAGGGATGATGGGAAAATTGATGTATTGGCCAACACTTTAGAGAATTATATTAGTTTTTCCAAGACTGTTGGCAAAATTAAGCTTCGATTCGTGGACTCTTTTCGATTTATGTCATCTAGCCTTGCCAACCTAACTAAAAATTTAAGACGACAGGATTTAAAAGAAACCAGAAAAATTGTGCCAGAAGATAAAATGGACTTGGTGCTAAGGAAAGGAGTATTTCCTTATGATTATATTACAGGAATGGAAAAATTTGAAGAAACAAGACTACCACCTATCGAAGCCTTTAAAAGTAAATTAACTGAAACCGAAATTTCAATTGAAGATTATAATCATGCTCAGAAAGTCTGGAATGAATTAGGAATGAATACCTTGGGTGATTATTCTGACTTTTATGTAAAACTAGATGTAACATTATTGTGTGACATAATGGAACAATTTAGGAACACCTGTTTCACCGCTTACGGACTGGACCCCCTTCATTCGTTTACATCTCCCGGCTTAGCATGGCAGGCCATGTTAAAATCCACCGAGTGCAAGTTGGAGCTGTTAACCGACATCGATATGGTTTTGATGATTGAATCAGGTGTACGCGGTGGATTAACTCAGGCCGTTACAAGACATGTGAAAGCTAACAATAAATTTCTACCAAATTATGATAAGACTAAAGATTCGATTTTTCTTGGATATTTTGATGCCAATAATTTATACGGTTGGGCGATGTCCAAACCCCTTCCATATGGTGACTTCCAGTGGGTAGACCCGGACAGCATCGGGGACATCATGCAGATCCCACAAGATGGACCGACCGGCTACATTTTCGACTGCGACTTCGAATATCCAGAACACCTACACGATCATCATTATGACTTGCCACTGTTGGCTAAAACTGAAGTATCACCGACAGGAAAATGGCCCAAATTAATGATGACATTAAACAACAAAAATCGTTATGTGGCACACTATTGGGTTGTACAGCAAGCGTTGGAGTTAGGACTAAAAATAATAAAAATTCACCGAGCACTACAATTTTCTCAGTCGTGTTACTTGAAACCTTACATAGATTCCAACACTGCGAGGAGAGCAGCAGCAACATCAGCCTTTGAAAAAGATTTTTACAAGCTCATGAACAATGCAATATTTGGAAAAACTTTAGAAAACAAAAGGAAACACAAAATTGTAAAATTAGTAACAAACCCCAGACAGATGCAGAAACTTGTACAGAAACCAAATTTTAAAACTACTATGATAATTAATGAAAATCTAGTAGCGGTAAGCATGAATAAGACCAAAATTGTTATGGATAGACCATTGTACATAGGAATGTCAATATTGGATATAAGTAAAACGCATATGTATGACTTTCATTACAACAAAATGGTTCAACATTATGGAAGAGAAAATATTGGAGTAGCCTACATGGACACGGACGCACTAATTTATTGGATTAAGACACAAGACATGTATGAAGATCTTCGGACGTTCATACACAAAAATGATTTTGATTTTTCCGACTACCCAAGAAATCACCCGAACTTTAATGAAAATAATAAGAAAGTTTTAGGCAAATTCAAAGATGAATGCAACGGAGCAAGCATGGAAGAAATCGTTGCACTAATGTCAAAATTATATTCTTTTAAAGTATATAAAGGACAAGAAGAAACATCAACCACTAAGAAAGCAAAAGGTGTAAAGACAGGTTATTTGAAGAAAAATATAGACTTTGAGCACTACAAAAACTGTCTATTTAACAACACCACTTTGACTGCCAAATTCAACACCATAAGGAGTGAAAAACACAAACTTTACAGTGTTACAGAAGTGAAAAAAGCACTATCGGCAAATGATGACAAAAGACATATTATGGATGACAAAATCAACACTCTTCCTTTCGGCCACTACTCTCTCAACCCTATCGACAACTAACCTATTCTTCGTCCCTCTTCGTCCTTCTTCGACCTAAATTCCTTTTCCTTCCGTAAAAAAATGGGGAACACGGCAAGTCCAACGCCGTGTTCCCCATTTTTTTACATCAATTTGAATGACCTTGACCCAGTTAAATATGGGTATAATGTAATAAAAAATTTATTTTTACTTCATCCATGAATGAGGAAGGATAAAATTATGGATTTGAAACAAAAAATTGTTCATGAACTTCATAAACCGGCTAGGAGAAAATTTCCTCGAAGAAATACTGTTATAAAAGGAATGAATGATCTATATCAAGCTGATTTAATCGAAATGATTCCTTATAGTAAACAAAATAAAGGATTTAAATATATATTGACTATTATCAATTGTTTTACAAAAATGGCAGATGCTTTACCGCTAAAAGATAAAACCGGCAAGAGTGTAACAAAAGCCATGGAAACTGCTATACAGAGAGACAAAAATACCATAAAACATTTACAAACCGATGATGGTAAAGAATATTTCAATAAAGAATTTTCTAATTTAATGAAAAAACACAACATAAACCATTATTCGACTAATTCAGAGGTAAAAGCATCAATTATAGAAAGATTCAATCGAACTTTAAAAGGTGCGATATACAAGATGTTTTCAAACAGAGGATCGCACGTATGGATTGATATGTTACCAAAACTAATAAAAGATTACAATAACAAGTTCCATAGAACAATTGATATGAAACCGAACCAAGTGACTAGCAAAAATGAAAAACTAGTATTAAAACGTATAAAAATGAATACTAAACCAAAAGTTGAAAAACTAAAGCCTAAAGTGTTTAATGTTGGTGATAAAGTGCGAATAAGCAAATACAAAGGTGTATTCAGTAAAAGATATCTGCCTAATTGGACAAATGAGGTTTTTACCGTATTTAAGGTACAACCTACAGTGCCGGAAACTTACATTTTAAAAGATAATAAAGGACAATTGCTCGAAGGAGGGTTTTATGGACATGAAATGTTAAAATCCACAGTAGGTGATGTATATCTCGTTGAAAAGGTGTTACAACGGAAAAAAGATAAAGTTAAAGTGCGATGGTTAGGATTTAATAAGAGTGAAGATTCTTGGATACCTAAAAAGGATCTCATATAATGATGGAGCATCATTTTAGGTTGAACCTTTACAAAGGATGGAGATAATACCGCAAAAGGATAGTTTTCCTATTAATAATATTGATGAACTCACGGTGGACAATTCAGAATTAAACAGTGGCAAACATGGTGTTTTGTTACCAAACACGGTGCGTTGTCTTGTAACCGGTCCATCCAATTGTGGTAAAACAAATGTAGTATTCAATTTGATTACAAACCCAAAAGGATTACGTTTCAATAACTTGTATGTCTTTTCCAAATCATTACAACAACCCAAATACCAATTATTAGAAAAAATATTTAATAATGTGCCAGAAGTGAAATATTACAAGTTTGATGCAAGTGAAAGCGTAATGTAACCGCATGAAGCTAAACCATTTTCAGTTTTTATATTTGACAACGTATCCTGTGAAAACCAAAACACTATCAGGAGCTATTTCGCTATGGGGCGACATAACAATATAGATAGCATTTACATAGGTCAGACTTATAGTAAAATACCAAAACAACTGATAAGAGACAATGCAAATGTGTTAATTGTATTAAAACAGGATGAAACTAACCTAAAACACATATATTAGGATCATGTCAATGCGGATATGTCATATGAACGGTTTAAAGACATATGTGGTAAGGCTTGGGCTGAAAATTATGGATTTTTGACAATTATGAAGGAACAACCACTAAATAACGGTCGATACAGGATAGGTTTCGATAAATTTATATTAATTCACTAACCACTATATCACACGATCATTCTTGTACAGCACGTCTTGCTACAAACATGGTTAACCAAGAAAAGTTAGTAAAGGAAATTAAATCACTTAGTGATTCTATTCGGGCTAAAAACAGAGCGTTAAAGTTAGGTATCAGCGAAAGGGAGAAATTTCTCGAATCTACTTTTAAACCTATTACAGAGCCTTTCAAACAATTGAACAAAAATTGACTAAACCTTCTTTTCAAGGTGATATTATTGCTCCGATAACACAATATGAAAGGGAAAGTGTAATATCAGAAGATATTAGCGATGAGGACCCGGAAGCCTCCATATATAGTGATACAACGGCAGAAAGAGAAGATGTATATGCTGGTAGTGAAGAAGAAGCGGTATCTATAGCGAGTGAAGAAGAAAAAACAGAAGGAGAACCATCAAACATAAGCTTATTGGGTGAAAATATTCATACAAAAGGACCTTTAGGAAGAAAATACTTGTTAAAACTGTTAATTGGAACTGATTCTACTAAAAAATACCACAGTTATGGAGCAAGAATGTCCAAAGAAGGTGTAATGATTGGTAATAGCAAATTAGATGTCGATGAACATGATAATATTCACGTAGGTGATCAAATATATAAGGGACAAGGGGACTATTTGAATTATTATTTGAAAATAAACCTTTAAAAGCATTAGTAAAAAATGATGATTTGGAAGTGTATAGCAAAATTCTGGATCAAACTAATGCATATAAAAGAAATTATTTACCTGAAGCACCCATATATAGAAATAAATCTGTAAAATATAAAGATTTTGTTTCCAAATTAATACCAATTATAAGAAGAAAACCTGTAAAAAGAAGATTAGTAGCATCCACTTTAGATTTAAGTTCCCCAGAACCGAGAAAAAGAAGCAAATCAGTCACCGGTAAAGGATTGATGAAGAAACTATACAATACAAACGTAATTTATTACAATAATATCAATAAATTGGTAGATAGAATGAAACTAATACATGAAGCCAAAGAAGCGGGTCATACTGGATTGGAAAACGAATGGGTGGCTTTAGTGGATGAACTTAGAACCCGCGGGGTAATCTCATAAGAATGCGTTACCCCCTAAAATGCTATTCAGTTGCACCATGAGTGTCGACAAGTTTGGACGGTATTCCTCGGATGGATTATATTACGCGAATAACTTAAAAAGAGGTGCTGGTTTACCACAAACACCTGAAGGAGATTATGATATTAGTAATAAAAGGTTAAAAAACATAAAAGATCCCACGGACGAAAACGATGCAGTAAATTTAAAAATAGTAAAGGAAAAGCTATCACCAACATTAAGACTACACAATAACACATATGATGCAGAAAATCATAGAATTATCAATGTTGGTAAACCAAATCAAAACGGTGATGCAATAAACAAAGGTTATTTATCATCTGAATTAAAAAATACGTTAAAATTCAATGGAAAAACGTATAGTGCTAACAATAAACGTATATCCAATGTAGATGACCCTAAAGATGAAAAAGACAGCGTGAATAGACGCTATTTACATTCCTTGATACCTGAAAAGACAAAAGATGGATTTTCTTTTTATAAATTTGTTATTAATGATATAGGTTATCCAAAAACTGAAAACGATGCTGTAAATCTAAAATATATTAAAGATCATTGTATCATACGTGATGTAGGGGTTATAGATTGTTTTAATAATTGTTTAGCAAATGTTAAAGATGGTTCGGCGCCATCAGATGGTGCAACAGTGGGTCAAATGAAAGAGACTTTAAAACAAGAGACATCTGGATTTGTAAAACAAGACCAAGTGGTATCACGGCAGGGGGATGTGTTTGTACAAGGAAATGAAAAGTTTACATTACTTGAAGAAAAGAATAAAGTTCTTGATGGATATGTATTAAGGAATAATGTTTGGGATGGTAAAGGAAAACAAATGATACATATAGCTCCCGCGTCATTGCCTGGTAATGTTGTTACTTTTGAACAGATAATACAATTAGAGCCAACTGGACATAGATGGTGGAATTGCAATAACAAACGATTAACAAGAGTTGCAGACCCTGATTATGTAGATGACGCTGTAAATATTAATTTTCTTGTTAAAGTGATAGGTAATATAATGTTTGATATGCACAATTATATTGCAAGCGGACAATATAATCATGTTGATGAAAAAATGAGAAATTCATGGATAAAACAAGAAGTTTTTTATAAGTATTTTTTTACTAAAACAACACAACCTTAAGGATCCACATTTTAGGATCCTTTTAGTATTTAATTGATCAAAAGCATAAATAACGTCATTTATGTTCAACTTGTCGTAGAGGTAACACATAAGTTGCGAAATTCAATTATAAAAGTGCATTATGACATTTCAATATATCAGTCCATATCGAGACACTGTAAGGAAAGGAGGTGGGATCACGTCCACAGCGGTTTCTCTATTAAGTAAAGCCTTAAATCGAATTCCAGTAGGATCCATCGTAAATAGAGCAATAGACGCTTTACCATACGAATTTCACATACCGGGAGGTTATCAGTATTGCGGACCAGGAACTAAATTGAAAAAACGACTGGAAAGAGGCGATCCAGGCATTTTTATTTTATTTTTTATTTTTTTATTTTGTGTCTATCTACGCCAGAGGCATTTTTTAACGTTTTGACGGGGAACGGTCCAAACCCCAGTCTTGTTACTATCTAACATCGACCAGTTGTTAGAAAGCATCATTAATTAATAGCCCAATGACAAATGGCAACTGGGTCCGGAATCGGTCCTTTAAAAAGCTACTAACTTTCCTCAGGATCGAACCGGCAACCTTTGGATTCAAAGGCGAGCACTATAACCACTCAGCTACCCAGCCAGTTAATAAATAAGTTAAACATACCCAGGCATAAATAAGTTAGATCAGGCTTGTAAAGAACACGATATAGCATATTCCACATTTGGCGATACAAAAAATAGATCAATAGCTGATAAAAAGCTCGCGGATATAGCTTGGCAACGAGTAAAGTCTAGTGACGCTAGTATTGCAGAAAAAGCAGCAGCTTTAGCGGTAACAGCAGGTATGAAGGCTAAAACAGCGGTAGGAGGTGGAAAAAGGAGGAGAAAAGTAAAAAGGAGATCGGCAAAGACAAAACATGGGGGGAATATTAGAAGAAAACGACGTTCCACCAGAAAGGGTAGCAAAAAACCAACAGTATGGTCAATGGTAAAAAACGGGGCAGGACTCTACCTAAGACCGTATCGTGCATATTAAATAAAAGAAATCAATTAGTAATACCACATAAAGCGTTAACAAATATCGAATTATTTAAATACATTTCATGTTTAAAAATACCTTTTTTTCGCGGTGTCTTTATGAAAGATGCTTTACCAGTTAAAATGTGGAAAAACGAAACCGGTATTGTAAATTTAGACAATTCTGAAGGTCCTGGCACTCATTGGGTTTGTTATAAGAAATTAGGTGATAATATTTATTACTTTGATAGTTTTGGCAATTTACCATCACCTAAAGAACTCGAGCATTACTTTAAATCTGCTAAAAACATATATTACAACTATAAAAGAGAACAACCTGATAACACATTAATATGTGGCCATTTATGTTTGGAATTCCTAGCTAAAAGTATCAGTCACCATTGACATGTCATCCTATACGGTATCATTAACAGGAAAATCGTCCACTTTACGAAGTATCCTTTTTCCAGCGTTACGCTTGCAAAAAGGAAGATTTTGGGAAGCGGCGCTGTTGGATTTTACAACTTACAACTCTATTCCCAATGTTACGGAAGGTAAAAATAACTTATTGCATTATTATAAAGGAAAAGATGCCAGTGGGAAGTTTACAGACTTAGAAGTTTGCACTCTACCCACAGGTTCTTATGAAATTGATCATATTAATGAATTTTTGCAAAATAAAATGGGAAAAGACAATATAACATTAAAAGGTAATAACAATACGATGAAAGCTGAAATTAACTCCAAATATTATATAGATTTTACTCAGGAACACTCAATTGGTGAATTGTTAGGATTTCCCAAAGATGGGGCAATTTTAGAACCAAATCAAACACATTCTGGTAAACAAACTGTAACTATACTAAAAGTTAATAGTATAGATATAACTTGTAACATTATACAGGGAGCTTACAGAGATGGAGCAAATACTCATATAATACATACTTTTTACCCTAGTGTACCTCCAGGATTTAAAATTGTTGAAAAACCACAAAACCTAGTATATCTACCGTTGAACACCACTTTCATTTCAGACATCGTGTTGAACGTATTGGATCAAGACGGTAACTTGATAGATTTCCGAGAAGAGCCAATTACAGTTAGATTACATTTAAAATCGACACTTTAATACAAAAATCATGGGTTTATCATTTAAAAGTGGACAACCTACGGGAAACCGCATTAGTAGCTCTTCAGCTGTGGAGGAGTTAACACGCGAGAACATTCGTTTCTTAGAAAAGATTGGATTAAAATTAACCGATTATGGATATACTGGATATAGCGCAGGGACCGTCATTCAACGAAACCCTATGGGAAAAAGAATATCACACCCACAACCCTTACACTTCATCAAAATTGAACAATAACGACGAAATTCGTATTCCTATACAACATCAGGACATTTACACACTACCATGTGAAAGTTACTTGTATATCGAAGGAAAAGTTACTAAAAAGGATGGTTCTACTACTGGTACAACAGTTCCATTTATAAATAATCCTATGGCTTTCCTGTTTGATGAAATTAGATATGAAATATCAGGTGTAACAGTTGATTCCACTAAAAAAGTAGGTATTGCAACAACTTTAAAAGGGATAACATCTATATCACCTAATGAAACCAATTTACTTCAACCTGCCGGATGGGTTTTACCTGAACATGACACAATCACTCCGAATACAAAGGGATATTTTGATTTTCATATTCCATTACGTTTGTTGCTTGGATTTGCTGAAGATTATAGAAAAATAATATTAAATGTTAAACAGGAATTAGTTTTGTTGAGATCTTCTAACGATAAAGACATTATTAAAGCTCCAGACGGTACAACAGATGCAACTTTAGAATGGAAATTAACATTAGACAAAATTGTATGGAGAGTCCCACATGTTAAATTAGCTGACGAGCATAGAATGCTACTATTAAGGAAATTAAAGGCTGATCGTGATATTTTAATTCCTTTTAGAAGTTGGGAATTCCATGAACATCCCAGTTTACCTGCTACGGATCGACACACTTGGACTGTTAAAACATCTAATTACGTAGAACGAGCCAGGTATATTATATTTGGTTTACAAACAGATAGGAGAGACAGCATCACAAAACATGCAGGCAAATTTGATCATTGCAACTTAAAAAATATTAAAGTTTATTTGAATTCACAATTTTTCCCCTACGACAATTTAAATGTGTCATTCGCTAATAAAAAGTACAGTATATTATACGATATGTATGCGAGATTCCAAAATTCATATTACGGTAAAACAAATACACCTTTACTATCACCAGAAGAATACTTAGATGGTTACACAATAGTTGTAATAGATTGTTCTAAACAAAATGAATCAGTAAAATCATCAAGTGTTGACATAAAGATTGAAATGGAGTTTAATGCAGCTATACCTGCAAATACAACTGCATACTGTTTAATTCTACATGATAAAATTGTAACATACACACCTCTAACTGGAATTGTTAAAAATGTATTATAAAAAAACCGGTTTTGTTACATTCCGCGAGTATAAAAGCGGAGCGTGCAGGCCGCTCCTGATCAGTTTGTTGCCTGACGTCGTATGGGTAGCATCATCTTCAATATGGCTTCTACAAGTGGTACAACGGAATGCGATATAGAAAAGGAAATTTCAGAATTTTTGGACATGAATGAACAGCAACACGTCACAAATCAAGATGAAGAAGAAAAAGGTAAAAAGAAAAAATATTTGTCCAAGAGGAAAAGAAATGTGGAAGAAAATATTTCACCAAATATTTTGATGGAAGTATTTTTAAGAATTTTTTATCCAATCTCTTCAAGTTTGGATAAAAGTGTTTTAATTGGAGTTATGAAATCAACCGACTATTCACCTACAGTAATTTTAACTCACGGAACAAAAATGATTTTGTTTACAGCCAATGCTTGGGAATCTTTTATGAAACACCTCCATTTGTTAGAATGTTACTTTAATAGCAACATGTTTGGCAGGAAAACAAAAGTAGGACTATTGGATTCAGACTTGGAAATTGATATTATTAAACACAGAGGTGAACATCAAATGAGATTTAGAGATACGACCAAACATGACATAAAAATTCAACTAAACAGAGAAGAATTTTTTATTTTAACATGTGCAACTGAACCGATAACAAGATATTTAAGACAGCTAGTATTCTCCAGTTCAATTATTAAAGATTATTTAACAGACACTTTGGACAAACAACCGGATGCACCAATTTTGTATGGACCTGTGGACACTTCAATATTCAACAGAATTCCTCATGAAGTTCAAATGTGGAGACAATTGGAACAATATGTGCAAGAAAAAAATAATTTTGTAAAATCGGATGAAGAAACACATTTCAGTGATGAAAAGGATCAAAGTGATGATAATGACAACAACAAAAATGACCAGATGGAAAGTTAAATAAAGTTTTAAAATTTTTCACAACACTTTACACTTGAATTGGTAAATTTTCAATAAAAAATTCAAAATTTTGTGGGTGTAGGCCTACCGGGGATGGTGCCCACGTTAAATATACACCAACGCGCCTTCAACTGTACGGCCTGGCATAAATAAATGCCTACCGTGGTGTGGAAAACAGTTGACCTTCTGA
Organism: Neoaliturus tenellus; assembly: GCA_030545055.2. Classification (NCBI taxonomy): domain Eukaryota; kingdom Metazoa; phylum Arthropoda; class Insecta; order Hemiptera; family Cicadellidae; genus Neoaliturus; species Neoaliturus tenellus. The sequence continues at coordinate 195,029,289 of CM061532.1, forward strand.
CACCGTGATGGATAGACGGGTGACCTTTCAAATGGACATGGAAGAAGAAATCAAGTCCAAGCCGGGTATTATTGAATTTCAGGCGTTTCGTGGTAACGATGATCGGTTTATAATTAAAGAACTCGTATTTTACGATATAGATAAAAATATTCCTTACACATTTTTATTTAAACCACCATGCTCTTTTTCTTCACTAACCACCAAAGCCGCAACAACAAACCGATGGACTTGGAAATATTTTCATCACATCGATTGGTATGACGGTTTTACCAGTTATTCAGACTTGTATCATATTATGCATCAATTTTCAAACAGATTTACTAATATTTACACAAAAGGACTTGAAAAGAAAAGATGGATAGAACAATTTACATCTACTCCAGTTAAAGATGTGCAAATTAATAAAGATTTTAAATTTATTGCTGAAAACATTTGTATTTGCACACAAAGTGTGGAGCATGAAAGGGACAGGCACTGTGCGTTAAAAAACGCTTTAAAATTAGCGACTTACCTGCAAGATGGAGAAATCGGTGATGGTGGTGGGGGTAACGACGATTATAAAAGCGAGGAGCAGACCGAGACCTGGCACGAGTATTACTCGAGATTCCGAGACGACAACATCTCAGAGCAAGAAGACAGCGAGGACCTCTAGAACAACCATGGCATCCAACCAGTTTCTGCAGACTTTGGTAGAACAGTTCAACGCCCACTCCAAGTCTACAATTTTGCCGGTAAAAAAATGTTCAGAGCTGAAGGATGAAAAACATTATATTATACATACCATGAAGAAGATGGAAACTACAGTCGGCGAGGCAATCTGCTGCAGCTTGAGCGAAGCCCCATACACTCCGGGAGATGAGCCGAAATTCCAAATTTACCTGCCCAAAAGATTTGTACACCTACTCCAGAACGAAGATCTCCGCTCCATACAACCAGGATGTCTCTACTTGGTGTCCCACGGATGCAGCGGCAGCAACTCCACCGAGCTTACCATCCACATCGCAGACAAGCAGCAGTGTTAAAAAAAAAATAATTTTTTTCTTTCTTGTATCTGTTTGTATTTTTTAACTATATATATTTTTGTCATGTAATCTTGTTTGTACTGTTTTAAATAAAGATAAAAAACCAAAAAAAAAAAAAAAAAAAAAAAAAAAAAAAAAAAAAACACAAAAAAGGCAACATATCAATATGTGAAACAAAAAAAAATTTTCACATATTGATATGTTGCCTTTTTTTAAAGCTCTGGGGTGACCTTGACCTTTTACCTTTGCACAAATTAAACATAAACTTTTTTTCAAACAGCAATATGTGTGTGTGTGTGTGTGTGTGTGTGTGTGTGTGTGTGTGTGTGTGTGTGTGTGTGTGTGTGTGTGTGTGTGTGTGTGTGTGTGTGTTCAAGTTCAAGTTCAAGTTCAAGTTCAAAAATCCTTTATTTTCCAAAAATTTACAAATTTACAAATTGTCTTTTTTGGCCATGTGCTCATAGCACGCGCGGCCAACAATATACAATTTTCAATTACTATTGCTATTACATGGTTTGTCCTGAGTCAGCATTTTTACAGAAAACAATTTTTTTTACAAAGATTACATAACAAATAAACCAAATGACTTATAATAACCTTAAACATAATAAACAGAATAATAACCTTCTATTCTGTACACATAATTTTCCAATACCAGGCTATACAATACACATAGCTTACAATATTTACTAAACATTAAACTATCTCTAAATCAAATATCATCTTTCTAATACACTTTTTATAAATTGAAATTTTAGCTGTTTGAGGAATGATATTACAAAATTTATTGAACAGAAAAGTAGAACAATAGAAGCATTGTTTTCTACTGGTTTCCTTCATATAAGGTGGAAATGACACCATAAGTGGGTTTGCGGTTCTAGTCGCGCGTCTGATCTCTATTGGGGTATATAAATTAAAATTCTTTTTAATGTACATCAATATTGAATAGATATAAATTTGACGGAAATTTAAAACATTTAAAAATTTAAACAAAGGTTCTGAATGTGCATATTTACTTGTACAACACACAGTACGTAACGCTAGTTTTTGTGCCACAATAACTGGTTTAAGAATTTCGTCAAATGTACCACCCCAGTGGATTATTCCATATTTAAGAGTGGCTTCGAACCAAGATAAGTAGAGAGTTCTCAAATCAATAGGAGTTAAGTAACTTCTCATGAAATATAAATTGGAACTAATTTGTCTGAGTTTTTTAACAACATAATCAACATGTGACCTCCAACATAAGTCAGCATCAATATGGACACCATGTGTGTGTGTGTGTGTGTGTGTGTGTGTGTGTGTGTGTGTGTGTGTGTGTGTGTGTGTGTGTGTGTGTGTGTGTGTGTGTGTGTGTGTGTGTGTGTATGCGTTTTCCCCCACCATTTCAGGTTACCAGCATACAGACTGTAAAGAAGTTCAGTTTCATTGCAACTGTCAAACGATGAGCACCCTATTTGAGCTTTGTGTAAGAAAAATTATTGAAGATCAACAGCTATTTAGCCATACTTTACGATCCAACACTCCTCAACAAATTAAAATTTTTATCAAACAGTACAAGCTAGACAACAGAGGTTACAACACTTTTGGTTGGTACAAGTTTGGTGATGGTACAAAATTTTGTCGAAGTTGTGGAAGGGCCGCTGTATCCAACCCGGCACAATTCCTACAAGATGATGGATGTTTACAATATGGTCATGTCGCTCCAGTTTTAAGTTACCATACACCTAAAGAACTTTGCGCCATTTGTTCAATCAATATGTTTACTTGGCAAAAATTTAACCACCTCTCATCAGACAGCGTGTAAACAACTTCCCCCCACCACTATTTCATACTACCTTAAAACGACCATGCTAATATTCATTCCGCCTTTGGACATCATACGGAAAACATCAAGATGGCTCTGACTGTAAAATGTGCAAATTATGAAGAAGTATTTGTAAGAAATCTGCAAGAATTAAACGAAATTGTTCAAGAATTTAAATCACTATTCGAACAGGGATACCGATTGAACATGCAAATTTTTGCTTGCAACACAAAATGCCCTCATGTCCCCAGGGATGACGAGCCGCCTAGGTCACCATCATCAACTTCTTCAGCCTACTCCTCCAGATCATCCATGAAGACTCAAGCCAGTCCAAACTTGGAATATTTCTCCTGACTAATATTTATATTTTGTATCCTCATTGTACTTCAATATGCATATTTTTGTATTGTAATAAAGGAATGATAAAATAAAAAAAACCTATCTTGCTACAGTATTGTAGCAAGATAGATTTTTTAAAACACAAATTGGATGACCTTGAACATGTTCTAACATGTTCAGGTTTTCCCCCACCACTTTTCCTATTGGATACCTGAGAGGCAGCACCAATGTGTTTCATTACATCTTCATCTTTCAAGCTGCAATCATGGATGTTCCACCACCAATATATGAGGCCGATGAAGCGGAAAGCCTGGGGAGGAGGAGATGCCAGCATGTGGATCTAGTGGAGATGATGGAAAGAAGGATGGAAGAAAGACGGATCAGGAAGGACCATATGCTAATTCAGAAAATTTTAAAATTAGATCTCTTCATAATCTTGGCCTTATTGATTGCAATCTTCTTCTACTTGGTCTACGCAGTTGTATACTGTCTAAGATGCATCGAGTGTACAGATAAAGCAGCCAAATTGCCGGTTTTCAACACTACTCTGTAAATAAAATTTTCTTTTTTAAAACTCCAAATAGTTGACCTTGAACATGTTTCAACCTGTCTAGTTGTATCAATTACCCCCACCACCACGATTCCAAAAGACTAATCCTACATGCAAGTCTGGCTTCATTTCCAACTCAGCTACGCTAAAGGTTACACTACACACAATGAAGTGGGAATTACTTGTTGACAGTATTCAATACCTAAAAGAAATCTATGAAAAAATTGCACATGCGGCTTCTTCAAAATCCAGGGATGATAATAAAAATGAACTTGGAATACGACTGTCCACTCATTGACGACAGTATGGATGAAGCAGAAGGGGTAGTCCAAAATACACAAGGAACATGTTGCTGTGAAGAAAATTCTTCGACAACATCAAGCACAAGTCCGGACAGCACATATGGGGATGAAGGAGGATTTTTGTAATTTGTAAATAAAATTAAAGAAAAATAATTTTTTTTTAAAACTTCAAATGGTTGACCTTGAACACGTTTGAACATGTTGAGCATTGTGGATAAAAAATATTTTTTTCTTATGCCTATTGCTGAATAACAAACTCAGTTGTATAGTTTGCAAAAAAAAAAAATTTTCATTTCATCCGACCACTTTACCCCCACCATCTCCTTATCCCCACCACCCTGCCGAGTACCTCAGATACACGGAGAGACTTGCTCAGTTGCTGTTCAACTCTTGTGGTGTGCACATCTCACTTTTTGCACTAAATTTACTTATATTGAGTTTAAATTTAAATATTTAGCCAAATATCAAACATTTCTTAATTTTTCGGCAAAGTTTCAAATAACAAAAAAATGTTTTTTTCACTTTTGGTTTGATTGAAATTTCACAAGTTCCAACATCACCTGAGAAAGAATAAAAAATAAATATTTCTCAGGAAATATTTCCAATCCGAGTTACGGAGGTCCGGTAAAGGACCGGCTGGGACGAGTTGTTTGTAAAAAAATAAATTTTTCTTCCTTCTGACCACTTTACCCCCACCACCTCCTTATCCCCACCACTGGGCCGGGTACCTGGGGAACCGCCTGCGCCCAAGTCAGTACGTCTTCGGACGCGGTGCTGTTTGGATCGCGTGTCGTTTGTCGCACTGTCGGGTGTTTGAAGAAATTATTCTTCGGCTCTAAGTCTCTCGGTGGGTAAGTAAAATAAAAAAAATTATTTTTTTTTCAAGTGGGGCTGCTGGGACAGGTCAATGACCCCTGACGGATATATTCGGTCGAGAGTCTGATCGCTAGGAAATAAAAAAAATATTTTTTTGCACTTTTGTGATTCCTCGAGAAATTTCAATTTCTCACCAAAATTTGAGGATTCGCAAAAGTGCAAAAAAATTTTTTTTGTATTCTTGCGTGACCTTGACCTAATTAACGTCAGTGACGTCATCATGATGACGTCAGCGGTAATGACGTCACCATGACGTCATAGGTGTGACGTCAGGTGACGTCATATGACGTCATTAGTGGCGTCATTCGTGACGTCATTGATGACGTCATCACTGCTGACGTCATCGTGATGACGTCATGGCCCAGACCCTACAATTTTACACTACTTATACTATATAAAGTGAAAAACATGAAAATTTTGGCTTAAAAAATCTAAAAATCGCCAATATCTCGAAAACGGTGTGTCCTAGGGTCCGGGGACCTCAAAAAACCACCTTCTACGAAGTAGAGATGCCCCTGGGGGGTAGGTACCCTAAAATAACAAAATTAACCAAAATGTTGCGGGTTGCATCCAAAAAAATGAAGGGGCAATGAAGGGGCAAAACTTTGAAAAATCATATCTTGGGAATGGCTTCATGTATTAACTTCATACTTGGTATGTGTGTACACTTAGTTGGTATTTAAAAATGCATGGCACGAAGTATCCAAAAAATGAAGGCGCAAAAAAGTTTTATTTTTTATCTTGAGAATGGCACTACGGATTTTCTTTAAACTTGGTATGTGTATATGTGTAGTGTTAGTATGTAATAAAATGCTGAGCATCACTTCCCAGATTCAAGGTCACAACTGTGAAAAATAAAAAAACATACAACTATTAATTGTTTATCCCCCGCTGGTGTATGACTGTTCCTTTGAGTCTCTAAGTATTTGTTAAGACTAAGAAGAGTGTAGTGGTCAAGGGCTTTGGCCTATGTGACCGTATGAACGTCACCGGCCGCTTGTTCTATTTCTGGACCGATAACGCAATAGCTTACGAGACCGCCCGCGTGTTTCTGGACCGCTTTGGTCTACGCGACCTTATAAACGTCACCGATTGCGTGTTTCTGTACCGCAATGGCCTACGCTTGAAGGTAGGCCGTGGGATAATTGGCTCAACGTTTCCACACCACCCAAGGGGTAGGAGCCTCGGCGCGTTCTTTTTGTTAACCCAGAGCATCCCCTGGAGGCCTAACCTCTGGGGTAGACCATTACAGTCTACGGTGTTACCTGTGGGGCTCAGCGTTTCCACACCACCCAAGGGGTAGGAGCCTCGGCGCGTTCTTTTTGTTAACCCAGAGCATCCCCTGGAGGCCTAACCTCTGGGGTAGACAGCCCCATCCATCGCAGTCTACGGTGGTAGCCACTCCATAACAAATATTGCTACCTCCCATTACTTTAATTCTCCTCCGCTAATCCTGGTCATCAGGTCATTTACTAAGACAGAGTCTGTTTATTTTAACCATTGACGTTTCAAGATTAACGGAGGGGTTTTATATTTTTTAATGTTTTTGGTGTGGATTGTGGTGACGTTGACCGGCTCATTCAGAGGTTTACGGGCCTTTTCGTCAGCCGCGCCAGGGACCTCAGGACCGTTCCAAGGAGTAGCCCGAACCCTCCTCGGGTCGGGGCGCCTCAATTTACTAGACCCTCACATTCATACAGAGGTTTACGGGCCTTTTCGTCAGCCGCGCCAGGGACCTCAGGACCGTTCCAAGGAGTAGCCCGAACCCTCCTCGGATCGGGGCACCTCAATTTACGAGGCCCTCACACACACACACACACACACACACACACACACACACACACACACACACACACACACCGATGGGAAGTTTTTAGGCCAACCATCATGCTCACTCCTGGACTTATGGGTTTTACGCTTGCCTGTTGAGTGGCTTCCTCTGCAGGTAACATTCACCATAATCCACAATTTTAATCGAAATATTTTTTACGTTCATCTAGAAATCTACCACTTACATCTTGATATAAGGCTACATAGTCCCAATCGACTTTATTGGCAAAGTCACGGATAAATTGTTCGGATAATGTTTGATATTTACACAGGACGTACCAGCAATTTTCAAAATTCGGGACCATCTCTCTTAGAAATTCTTCATTGAATTTAGTTCGTTTCAAAACCTTGGCCCAATTGACTCTATGAGCATAGATCCGCAACATATCGATAGAGAAATCATAATGAGAGGATAAAAGATCCCAGTTCATGAACCGATCAAACTTCATGATAAAGTTGTCAGTCATGACCCCGGCGGGTTCTTTGGGCTCTACCGAGAGAAGATTCCATACAAATGTTGCCATGACGGAGGCTGAACACAGACTGAATCAGCGAGTTAAGCTCTTGTACCTTTTATGCGCAGCGTAGAGTGCGCATCTGTCAAAGCCCCCAGCGTGTTGGGGTAGGAGACAATATGAATATTCGACAGGTTCCTCGGTTCCGTCATATTCCAAGATGTTTGGATGAAAACGTCTTAAAAACTTTACTTTTTCCAAACCTTTAGTGTAGATGATGTCAAATGGCTTGCATAGAGTACGTATTAAATTTCCATCATATTTAATTTTGCCATCACACCATCGGATGTGGTGATGGTGACGTGTGAGCCATCGTGCAGTACGCTGCATCTTTTCATTTAAATTTTTAATGCTGTAAGGGGGGCGAAATACTAAATGGCTGCATATTGAATCACCGACGATGGCAAACTCTTTTATAATAAACTTGTTATCGTTATCTTTAAAAGCTTGGAATTCAACTACCGCTATTGTAGAAGGGCCAACGTCTGTATAACTGTAGCTCATTGAAAAGGTATGTCGATAAGTGTTGCGGAAGATTACTGTCAACGTCTACAGTGTCTTTGTCTATTTTTAACACTTCCGCTATAAATTCTTTTATAGCAGGCTCGTGAAGGGACACGTAAGCCAAACGGATGTAGATCAAAGGAAGGCTATTTATAAACTGAATCCACTCCGAGCTGTTGAGCGCTAAAGTATGCTCCCCATCGTGCAGGAACACGTGCTGTTTGCCAAATACGGTATTGACTTTGATGCCCTCACCGCTACCCAAAATATAATTGAATTTTTTTCTCTCTTCTACGGCTACAGTGACATTGTTAAAATTGGAAATGCCAAATCGATTAAAAACATCGTGGGGCCAGTAAACACACCCCCTTTTCCCCTTAAATAAAACTCCCAAACTGTTATTTCTATTTTTAACGATCCCCGTTATGACACATTTAGTTAGTTCGTGATCGAGAAAGTGTGTTGTTTTTAAAAATACCCCGGTTAATATGTTAATGGGTTCTTTGGGCTTAGGAATTACCTGGATGAGATCCTCACTTGACGACTCCATCTTCACAACTGACCATTTTTACAGCAGCTGTCCCTCCTCATCTGAAAATTCTTCTTCTTCCTCATCTTCGGAATAATCGTATTCGGTACGCCATTTTACTACTATTTTATCAGCCCCGGCAGGAATATTAAACAAACCTTCTTCATTTTCCCCATTATAGCAGTTGACATAATCTCTTTTAATGAAAACCCCACCGTTATAATATTCAACCTTGACCCAACCGTGGAAACCCATGTTGACGCTACGATGACAGGCGATCGACTGAGACGTTTCATAAAGTCATTTTATTTACGGTGCCAGTGAGTAGTGAGTATGTCATGTGACAGTCGTGTAAGAAAAGACAGTATGCCGTAGTATCTGCATCCACGTTGTCCTTGGTTTCAAAATCAATTCGAACATCTACAGGTCCAGACTTGATTGTATCGTTTTGTTTGGAACAATCGATTACGTATAGAGGGGTCTCAGTTTTAAATTTGTCCAGCTCGACCGTTTGGGTTGAGTTCCTATTGTAATAACTATTTTGAAATCGATAAAACATCTCATAAAATATGGACATGTCACCGTGGATGTTATCGTAGGGGAAATATTGCGAGTTTAAAAATAGTTTCACGTTTTGTAGACCGCAAGAGTCGAACGATGACATGTTCTTTTTTAAATCATTTTTCCTCCCCGTTTGAAAAGCCAATATCACATAACGAGGCTTCTCGAGCTGAGACGATGATTTCACAGTCCACGAATGTATTTTGGATGTATTTAAAGTGGGATATTCGTGTATCTCCCAAGAGCGAAACGGTAGATGTATTTTTGTATCTTTTTCAATCATTTTAAAAAGTTTGAGTTTATACGCATCAGACACAGTGACATGCAGGACTCTCCAATATATATTTTTAATATTGAGAGATATTTGAGAAGCGTTCGCACTAATTACCGCGTTATTATCACTCGATGAGCGGAGTAAAACGAGTTCCTGTCTTGTATTTACAATAATACGTCGGTAGTCTTCTGCAAACCCGAGCAGGAGACGCAAGGGAATGGAGAATGAAAAATCCCCATCAACTACTTGTGTTTTGCCGGGACCTAACCAACAAGCATTTTTCAAGCCGTGCAGCTCGCTCGGCTGAACCGATAAAAGACTTTTAATAGTTGTCGTTATACCGACATTTTTGGTTCGATCCACCTCAACACCCCCAATCTCATAGCGTATATCGTCAAATAGAAATGCTATAGCGTTATTTACAAAACTTACATCAGCCGCAGTATTATCGGCTTTTTTCCCACTAAGTGATCCTAAAATGTACAGAGTACTATCAAACGGTGCCGTTATAATATCCTGCTGACTTATGGGTATGCGAATCTCATCGTTATTTTTATACGTGGAAGACGCATATGGTTTATGGATATGGAATTCCATCCCAGTGACTACATCACTGTATTCAGCGCTATTTTCTATGTCCAACATTTTGAACCTTGAATCCTAGAGAACGTAAAAATTTTACGTTTGCCGGTGTTAACCTTACGGTGTTCGCACTCCTACTGACCTTAACCGTGTTTGTAACCTCCCTAAATACAAGCCCCATCCTTCCGTCTTATATGTAGTCTGACAGAGAGTGCCTCGTTTCTTAAATTTATTCTCTCACCGTTCTGGTCCTTTAGACAGATTGTAACGTTGTTTATCCTCTTGACGTTCACAGGCAAATAAACGATTGTGTTGGGTATCTCTACTATCTTATACCCCGGACCGACATTTGGGTAGAACTCGTGGATCACATGGCCCTCTTCACCGTTGTTGTACGATCCTCGAACGATATTACACTCTACGCGTATCACATCGACTTTCATAATATTGACTGGCCTATCAGATATGTGCTTTACTCCTGGAGGTAGCTTTCTACTATTGAATCCCAGCAGCGAAGCGATAGTTTCCTCCTTTGTAAAATCGATTTCTTTTTTACACTCGATTTCAGCCTTTAGCGTATTATTATTCGCTTTCAAACTTAATCCCAAATCGTCTCCGGTTTTCTCCTTTAATAATGTTTCCAAGTCTTCAATTTCGTACGCCCCCTCGTCTATCGTGACACATTCATTTGTTCCATAGTAAAATTTGTCATTTAAACCCTTTTCGATATTTGGAATTGAATGGTAGGTCATCAAGTCAATTAGACCAATCTCCCACTCCCCCTGGCTCACGTCCACTGTAGGAAAATAATCTTTCGAGAGGAAAGAACCTCTACCGTTTAAGCAAAACATTGTCGCAAAGAAACTTTAAGCACAAGTGTCCGCACACGACTGAGTTGAAATTCTGTTCTCGCTTGTAGTTATAGTAAATTTCACAATCACCAAAATATCGTAACAGCTCCACTAGAGGCCTGAGGTTACCGAAACTATCATAATAAAATACTTTACGACCAAGTTTTCTGTAGCATACCCAGTGTGTACCACCCCCACTACTAGAGTCCAAATTTACAATAGCGGATTCGTACCGCCTGACAGACTGTGGCAGAGCGTCTCTCATAAGGATTCCCCTAAAATTTGGTATTTTTAGCTCTTTGGCGTAGTACAATAAATCGTAGTTTGTTAAAGGCTTTATCGGGATCGACGTTTTAGTCACCTCCGTTCACGCCCTTATCACCTCGAGCTAACCTTTTTTTGAGCCTGGTCCCAGGACCACAGTAATTATACCCCGGGAGATGTGCTTCAAAAGGTAACAAGTCAATAGCTTTGTTAACTACAGAGGAGATGATACCACCACCTCGTACGACAGCTTGACCACGTCTGACCGATCTTGCTTTGCGCCCCGCCATTTTAATACTGATGACGTGCCGACGTCGTATCTAGTTAAATACCTACAGAGAGCGTGGTGCACAGGGCGCGCACTTAATCCCAACTTTTCCTAGTTTCGCAATATTTTTTTAAAATACACGTACAAAACTCGTTGTGAGGGCAGTCATCGCAATATGTATCTATAACAGCGTGAGGGGGAAATTTGACACATTTCAAAGGACAACATGTATAGAAATGCTCCAATTTATACAATTTTAGTATTCTCTCCTTAGGCTGCATGCAGTCTTCTATATAAGTCTTACATCTACAACGACAATAACCAAAGTTATTACATACTCTGTGAGCAATCCCGTCTACCCGGCTTTTCGGTAGTATAGAACAGTTTTTATCACAACAGTACTGCTCCATCGTCGATGTTCACCGCAAGACTTCACACTAACAACTGACGATTTAGGAGCCTCCACCCAGCCTCCTAGCCCTCTCCTCCGCAGTTTCGAGAATCCCTGGTTGGTTCACCAGCTCTGACGCATCAATAGTTATTTCGTCATTGAACAAATCATCCCACGAGGTCAACTCTTGCACAACTTCAGTTTTCCAATCTTTTTCGTCGTGTAAACCAGCCCTGGCTCCATCTTTCGCTTTTAATTGCTTGTATATCGAGTATGCCAGTTCGGCGAGGGCTTCTTTAAGGTACTCTTTATTTACAGCGTCAGTCAGTCCTTGAGGCTTTTTTAGCTTTTTAATCCGATTATTCCCAGCATTCCAGTGAGGTTCCTCTGTCCTTGGCACTTTACCTTTACCGGGATCAACCAGTACAATAGCATTTTCTTGCAAGTATTTTAATGTTACCGCATCATGTATGTGTGTCGGATCTGCACCCTGAGAAATCTTTTTATTTTTAAAGTTCCAAGTTTGCGTACCCGGAATGGGAGTACGATTGTCTAAATAGTGTTTGTTTACTGCATCGCCCGCCTTTGAGGGTGGAGCCACATTTTGTATTATAGTATTATGTACATCGTAAGCCCCGTTTATATTTTTAAATATGGTATTACCTTTAAAAAAAGAAAGACTCACAGCATCGTTATTTTCTACGGGTGGTGCTACGTTTCTTATTATGGAATTGTTGGCGTTATAGACCCCTTCATTTGTTTTACTGATGGCATTTGTTCGAACATATGCCCGATTTACAGCGTCTTCGTCATTAACTGGTTGAGCTATATCTTGTAGACGATACTGATGAAATGAATACGAATCGTTTAGTTTAATAGGAATTTGTGGTTCCATAAAATGTTTATTTACAGCATCGTCTTTTTCAATAGGACTCCCTATATTACATATCCTTGTACTTTGCGCGTCAAATACATTATTTTGCAAACTGATACAGTTACGAAACGTCTGCACATGAGTTATATAGTTAACGGCATCTCGATTTTCTACGGCATCTCCTACATTTACTAAACGTTTGTCTTGCATGTCATAATCACCTTTGGTGGTAAGGTTGAACCCTTCGCCCTTGGGTCCCCTCCCACCCTTATCCTTCTTATCCGAGTAACGTCCGAACTTGTCTACGCTCATCGTAAAAGTGACTTGAATCTACTATTGCCTCCCCCTTTTATGTACCCAGCCTCCCTAAGCTCCTCTACAATGTTAAGTATCTCGTTACTATGGGAAGTGTTACCCGTCTCTGTCGACATTGCTAAGAGTTTGAGCCTACTAACCAGTTCATTCGGGTTATCCCAGTATATAATGTCACGTGATTTATTCGATTTTCAGCTAAGGCCACTACCTCCTTTGGAAAGCGGGAACAGATGTTTGATGATATGTCTATATTTTAAACTATTATCCCTTCTTATCGGATTGTAAAAGCTATAGCCTTTTTTGTGAGCGTTTGTTGCAATAAGTATATCTTTATACTTTTGTAGATCGTCCTTTGAGTATATTTCATCGTCGGGAAGTCTTTTGAAGAGCAGCTCATAAAGACCTTCAGTTGGACGAAATCTTGTATTATTGATGAGTATATCTCCATCGGCGTTGAAATCTAAATCCTTATCACCAATCATCAATTTGTTTCCCTCTTCGTTGTATCTCGGTCCGAAATCGTGATCAATAACCTTTGTCTTTCCACCTGTATCCTCCATGAGTAGTTTCATATACTTCTGCGTCAATGGGTTTTTAAATTCAGTTTCAAGGTAGCGTGATGCAGTCTCCAATCCAGACGGGGAGGATACAATATCTATTAGTTGACTGGTCTCGTTCTTCGGCGTTGATACACTCGGAGGTGTAAACTCATTACCAGCTTCGTCAATAGTCATATCATCACTCGATACGTCATCAATCTCTGTTTCACTCGTATCATAGTCCATTACATCCTCCTCCTTCTTGATGGGCTCTGGTTGGGATTTAATCGAACTGTGAGAAGTCTTGCGTAGTTCTTGAATGATGGGTTTGTATTGCTTTTCCAGCACCTTCTCTGTTTCCATCATACCATCCTTAAACATTCTATATTTACGCTTTATAGCCTCCTTGAGAGCGGCTACTTTAAGCATTAGCTGTTTATCAGTCGGCTTCATGATGAATACTGAACTACAATCTCAAAGTACCCTTATTATAAGGCAGTTCCACCTGTCGCAGGTCGTTATACGTGTAGATGCGCACCATTACAACTCTGTAATAAAACTGTCGATATTTATCTTGTACCTCCCCTTATTAAGATCGCGAGTCTTATCAATCAATAAGAACGCATGGTTGTCCTTCCAAGCCAGAGCACAGAGGGTTTTAAACTTTTCAAAAGACATGTCAGTCGTTACGTGATCATTGTATATGTGTCTGAGGTTCATCTCGTCCTGTCTGAAAATTATTATCAAGTTACAATTATCTCGAACCAGCTGTTTGGGGATACTACTGTAGGTTTGTCCTAAATAAAAAACATCGATATTCTTATGTCTCCCCATGGTGAAATAACTTCGTATATTGTTATGTTTCTCGCAAGAAATGTCGTCAAATATCATTATAGAGTTAATTTCGGCCCTATCATGGTGAATCACCTTACCATTATAATCGAAAGCAAAATAACCAATTTCTTTTGGTAAAGTCTTCTGTAAAAACTGATACTTTGGTTGATACAGAGATTTGGAAAAAATGTATATATTTTCGAATCGCAATCCGTTGGGATCGAATAAAAGATTAAAAAGCACATTGGTTTTACCACAATTTGACGGCCCAGATATTATGCAACGAATGGAATCGGGTAGTAACGGCCCATGTTCATTTTGGGAAGCTACACCTGAACCCGTAAACTCGTCAAAATTCCTTATAGCAAGGCGGGGGCTGTGTGTTGTCACGTGCATCGTTAAATGTAAACTGAGTGAAATGCACACGTGCGTGTGCTTAAATAGATTAAAGCAAAATATCGCTTTTATCTAGCCAGCTATCCTGTTTCTTATCAAACCCCAGCCACCTGACCTTAACCTTATCTCCCCTGCGTTGGAGCACCTTTTCCACCAGATATACGTCTCCGGTGTTTGATTTACTCAACTCTTGTTCATAAAAGCCTCCATCCAACACGTCACCGGAAGAATCTTGCAAAACATACGTGACCGGTTTTGTAGGCTTAATAGCGTATATTTTAAACACTTCATTAGTCCAATTGGGAAGATATCCTTTAGTAACAACTTTTTTATATTTACTTATTCGCACACTATCACCTAGATTAAATTTCGTTTTATATCTGACCACCTTACGCCTGCCAATTCTTGCCAAGATATCCTTGACATGCTTTTGCTTAACGTCTTTCGGTTTCATACCTATCGTGCGATGTACTGTATTATTGTAATTTTTAACTATAGTCGGGAGTATACTTATCCATTCATACGTCCCCTTTGCGGTAAACTCTTTCCACATGCGCTGCTTTAGCGTTCTATTAAATCTTTCAACAATACTCGCTTTCAAGTCTGAAAACGTCGCGTAATGATTTATTTTAAATTTTTTCTTCAGTGCGCTTATATATTTGTTAAACCATTCCGTTCCTTGATCGGTTTGAAAATGTTTCATCTTGTATTTAGCGAGTATCGGTTCGAGAGCCTTAGCCACCTCGAGCCCTGATTTATTCTTTAATGGAATGGCAAAAGCAAATTTAGTCAAACAGTTGATCATGGTCATTATGTAACGATATCCTTTGTTTAATTTTTCATAAGGCTGCATCTCAACAAGATCGGCTTGATACAAATCATTTAGACCTTTAAGAGTTATTCTACGTCTCGGATAATTTTTTCGAGCTGGTCTATGGCTCATGGTAATGATCTTGTTATTTGTTCATTGTTATGTGGTTATTGTTATGATCTTGTTATCATGACTTATGATCATCAGCTATAGCACGTCTGACATCCATGTTTACAATGATGAAAATTAAACGTTACTTTTTAATTTATCCCTTTCGGGATGCTGCGGCCCCTACCACCGCCGCAGCAACGTGATGGCCTTCCAGAAAATTTAGTTGCCACCCCCATGTTCCAGTATTCCGTAGAGACTATCAGTAAATTAGATTACCGATACTCTTCAAACGGGATACACGTACAGCCCCAGCCTCGCTGTACGCCGTGGTAGGCGAACTGAAGGTTCCCCACCTCCACCGTTATACAATCGATCTGCACTTATAGTACACAATTATTAAAAATAGGGTATTGAACACGTACGCTATGGGCAGTTCATACCTGTGGCGGCCGACGGAAACTCAATGTTCTATGGTTTTTAGGCCAACCGTCTCATCTACCAGGTCTTACCTGAGAGTGCCTTGGTAGGTGGCCTCACCACGGGAGAAGACGAGGCAACTCCCAGTAGTCCGTGGTAGTCAAGGGAAATCATTTTCTACGGTAATTAAACCAACCCTTCCATCAGCGCTTGGAATTACGGTGTTTTTAAGCCAACCTTCACGCCGGTGACTATCCACAGACCCGAAGCGTCTGAACACGTACGCTATGGGCAGTTCATACCTGTGGCGGCCGACGGAAACTCAATGTTCTATGGTTTTTAGGCCAACCGTCTCATCTACCAGGTCTTACCTGAGAGTGCCTTGGTAGGTGGCCTCACCACGGGAGAAGACGAGGCAACTCCCAGTAGTCCGTGGTAGTCAAGGGTAATCATTTTCTTCGGTAATTAAACCAACCCTTCCATCAGCGCTTGGAATTACGGTGTTTTTAAGCCAACCTTCACGTCGGTGACTATCCACAGACCCGAAGCGTCTGAACACGTACGCTATGTTCATACCTGTGGCGGCCGACGGAAACTCAATGTTCTATGGTTTTTAGGCCAACCGTCTCATCTACCAGGTCTTACCTGAGAGTGCCTTGGTAGGTGGCCTCACCACGGGAGAAGACGAGGCAACTCCCAGTAGTCCGTGGTAGTCAAGGGAAATCATTTTCTACGGTAATTAAACCAACCCTTCCATCAGCGCTTGGAATTACGGTGTTTTAAACCAACCTTCACGCCGGTGACTATCCACAGACCCGAAGCGTTCAAGACTAGGCTTTACTAGCTTCCCTAAAACACACACACACACACACACGTACGTGCTCAATGCCCATCGCTAAGTTTATAAAAAATGTACCACAAGTGCAGAATTGATTGAATATAATTGAAATATATAGAATTTGGAAAAATTATAGCCCCCTTACTCTGACCAATCCTTTCTGTTTTTACAATGCTTTAATATACATATACAAAATCCGTTGAGATAGCATTTTGGGCAATGATTGGCAAATTCATAAGCCGATAATTTTATACACATATCAGGACAGCATGTAAAGAGACGACTCGTTTTATAGTTTTTAATTTTAAGCAGTTTAGGTGGATATGAGACTTTATATGATTTACATTTACACTTGCAGTAGCCAAAGCTCTCACATTTACTACAAGCCAACCCGTCAACCTGTTCCGACGGTCTCTCAAAACATTTTTAATTTACAACAATAAATATCGTCTTTACGTTTAGAAAAACAATCCATGTTTACAGCTGCACTGCTCGACAGCTATTGAACATATTTTACAAATACTCACCATAATATAGGTACACGGAATAGGATAATGGATTAGGCGAGTTTTTGGTGTTTGTAGCCATAGGGTAGGGTGTCATACTCACCATGACGTTTCCGCTTGGGCCCTGTCATTTTAAACAATTTAGTTTCCTTAACAGTTACAATATCTTTGTCCTTTGTTCTCCGGATTCGGAATTCAATAATTTCTAATGCTTCCGTTTCAGGGGACAAGATCATTTCTTTAAGTTTTTCAAAATTTACAACCGAAGATGTTTTCATATTTAGTGTGAGCCCCTTTACTTTGCACACTGGGATCAATGCTTGCCTGTACGTTGACCAAACAAGGTATGCATATGTTTTTGGCCCTCCAGAGACAAATTCAACGATAAATGAGCCAGGTCCATACTCGGTTAACTCATCAGTCATCTGTCCAAGGTAATCCCCTGTCGGAACTCTGTACAATCCGCCCCTTAAATAATAAATTACCGAGTCCGTGTCATAATACAATACCTGGCCTCCTAGGGCTTCCAAATGTTCATACAACTTAAGCCGAGCCTGGGCTGTGGTATAAGCCGCAATTACGACGTTTACATTTCTCAAAGGATCACCCATCTCTTCAATATACTCCCAGCTAACAACAATCACCTCTTCATTTATTATTTGAATTCTGTTAACCTGAATGTCTGGACTGGTTAGCATTCTAAATAGCTCTTTTGATTCTCTCACTATCGAAGCTTTAGTCTGATTCTCCCTTTGACCAAACTTACCCCAAAAAGAGTTTAGCATCAATTTTGCCAGTGATCTAAGTCCTCCATTTTTCACAATCTTGTCCTTCTCCAATCTAACCCCCTCGTGTTCAAAATAATCCGCTATATACTTGTCTTTGTCTTCTTCGGTCACACACCAGCCAGGATACCCTGACGCCTCTTGTTTCATTTTAAGAAATTTATTAATAACATCTGTGAACAATCCTCCTTTTTCATAGGTGGCTACCTCATACTCCCACATTTCATACATATCTAATATGATATAGCCTACTTGTACAGCTTTACGGATCTCGTCCATCGTCCACGTTCCCACAAGAGGTCTCTGTTCACATTCATGATCACACTCCTCCTGGTTTAAGGTTTCTCCACATGTTCTGCATAAGACAAACATAAGCTTGTCATTCATTTTAGCCGGGAGTACAGGGTGATAAAGGTCCCTAGGTGGCAAAATTTTACATTTTAGCAGACCCTCAACACCAAGGCCGCGTGCTCTGCACTCCCTGTCGCCTACGTGAATTGTTGGATGGCCTACGGGATATTTCCCATACTTACACACATAAGGATAGAGTGAACACACATCCACATACTGGATAGTTTCATCCTTCTCACATTTGTGATAGGTTTTAGCGTTCCCCGTCCTACCTCCAAAAAAAGCTTGCCTTGGGTCAAGGGGCAGACTGTTTAAAATCGGCAGACTGTCTAAATGTTTGAGCTTTTGGTCTTTTTTAATTTTCCTAAATTCACATTCCCACATTTCTACAACCTCATATCCATGTAACTTTGCTATCCTAGATTTCGTTCTTTCATACCTTAGGTGAAGGCTATCGGATGGGTCCTCTTTCAAGGGAGCCTCTCGGCTATAAGGAAAACATTTCGGGCACCCATGCCAATAACATCCATGGAACTCATACACAATTTTACCATCAAATCCATCCACTTTCATGCCATTAACCTTTACTTCTTGGCCACGACCGGCATGTGCTATTCTAACCCCTAGTTTTTCTTCCTCCCAAGACAGCCATTTTAAAGCAATAGCAGACTGATTGTCTGTAAAACGGTAACCATTTTTGGGGATAAGACCAATCGTCTTGGGTTTAAGAAAGTTTCGACGAAAAGCTAGATTGCAAGCACTAGCAATGGTTACGGCTTCAAGAAACGGATCGACATTGCACTCTTGGATTAATATTGATCTGAATTTAAGGCAAGCCTGTGCTAAAATCTCAACATCAGATAGACAATACTCTAGAATTTCCTTTTGAAAATCAAATACATAATTTTCAGCAACTCTTTCTTCATGCCATTTCTCAAAATCCTTGTAGCTTTTCTCAAACATTGCCTCCGGGCAATAATAGTGCTTGGCAGGCATAGGGCCTACATAATTTTGATTTGCCAATGTATTAAAAAGATGCGGAAAATAGCCTTTCTTTCTCTCTGGAGGCAGGTCAAACGCTTTGGGGAGTGCAGCGAGGGCCATTGGAAAATAGCTGAGGGAATCTATGAACCTGACGTTATCGAATTTCATTAGAATAATTTTTGTGCCTCTCATAACAAGCTCGGGAGTGAATTTAGTCTCTTCCATCATGTGTTTTAGTAAAAATTAGAAGTCAAAGCCTTGTCCATTATGGGCGATCACACAGACGTTTTTGAAATCTCTTCGCACCTGTAGGACGTACTCCATAAATTGCTTCACTGAGTCAGAGTTGAACACTCGTGTGCGGTTCTTACACTTTGTACAATAATCACTATCAATGCACTCCGAACAATACTGTTGTGAAACACAGAGGTTGACTTTGTGTACCTTAACCTCAGGGTCACTGGACAAAGCCTCGTCTTGGCGTGTCTCAAGGTCAAAGAAAATAAATAGAAAATCTTTACCCTTTGGCTTCCCGTGATCACGCTTCATATAACATTTGTGGTTGGGGTCTGTAAACTCATCACAAATCTTACAGTAAACCTCACCACATTTATGAGGGGTGGACCGCTCTCTAATCATCACCAACTTTCCACAATCAAGACATTTATGTACAGCTTTACATCTATCGGTCTGGTGAGCTATAAAACATCTCTGATTTTTAAACTTCATGTTACATTCTGGACACAATATTCCACCATGTTCTTCTGTACAAGGAGGGGAAATGGTCTGAGATTGCGGGCAAATGTTTGAACAGCGGTGGCGATTTTTGTGTTCATAGGGAACATGGCAACCCTCACAAAAGTAGGCGCAAGCAAATGCCGCAGTCAAAGAGTTGATCACATAGTAGTGGCCTTTGTGGAAAAGTAGGTTAATTTTAAATTTTGGATTTTCAACGCTACCTTCAAAGTACACATCTCGTCCTTTGTGGTCATAATTGTAGACGGTAATTTTGAAATCTTTCAAGTAGGCTTGAAACTTTTCCAACTCTGGGATTCCGCCGCCGTTCTCTGGCATCTCCACTCTAGCCCTACGAAGTAGCTCCTGAGCCCTAGCTGTTTGTCTACGGCCTTTATCCATTCGTATTAATTTATACTCTGAGTCATTCGTAATCTTAGCTGCGGCCACTACTAAAGCACGAGGCAGACACAAATTATCTTTGTTATTTATCACCACTATTCCAAGCCTAGCTCTACATTCCTCAGCAAACGTATTATACAGCCCTGGTCGTTTTTACCACTGCCTACAGGAAGATTTATTCTGGTACATTCTACTTTAAACGTGTCAGTGGATTTGATGGATTCGGAGTTACTCTGTACAATGCCTCCGAAAATTTGCCACAAAATATCCTCGTTGACTTCCTCTGCAGGTCGAAAATTTACATAACCTGGCTCCTTACTTTTTAAGTTCAACGATTGAAGCGTAAACCCTAATTGATCATCTGCATTTGCTTGCGCTTTCATCTCATTTACAATTTTGGCAAACCCCTGTCTTAACCAATCGATCTCGCTCGTTTCAGGAGGAGGATTTGAAAATTTAAAAATAGTCTTATTCCCGTAAATTCTAAATTTCTTAACATAAGTCTGCTCATCACTCAGTATTTCTACAGGCTCACGGGTTTCCTGTACAGGCTCACGGGTTTCCTCTACAATCTGTTGGGACTCCATAGTACAAAGAAAATAATAAGACTCACCCAAATACACACACACACTATAGTAAAATATAAAGTAAATTACAAATAATTATGCACTACGTTAAAAAAACACTAAAACACTATCACGAACTAGTTTATAAAATATAAATATCACGGATAATAAGACTCACCCAAATATACACACACACTATGGTAAAATATAAAGGAAAATACAAATAATTACGCGCTATTTTAAAAAACCAACACTATCACGAACTAGTTTATAAAATATGAATATCACGGAGCACACTCAAAAGACGTCCTATCACGACAAACTCCTGGCACAGAATGAGAGACCAGCTCAGGTGGGGGAGGGTATTTATAGGAGTGGAGGCTGACTCGGATATTGCGCACGCAGCAGGGCCTACGTGCTCACCTGCACATTGCCGGTGACATCTATTTATAAATACAACTCAGTGCTCTGTAATGTTTTGATTCATCCCATCTAATTCCCGCTAAACGGAAGCAAGTATGTAGCCAATAATATTAATCAACAAAATAGCGGCTGTCAATTACGTCATCCATCATACGTAGCGTCCCCGCTACACGAGTATCTTCAAATAGTCACGTACGCCATAGTGGTCCAGGAACATGCGGCCTGGCATTTATAAATACAACTCTTCGCTCTGTAATGTTTTGATTACATCATTCCATCTAATTCCCGCTAAACAGCAGCAAGTATGTGGCCAATAATATTAATCAACAAAATAGCAGCTGTCATTATAATTACGTCATCCATCATACTTAGCGCCCTCGCTACACGGCTACCTTCAAATATTCACGTACGCCATAGTGGTCCAGGAACACACGACCGGGCACATAGGCCCAATCAAAGACTAGGGGCGGGGCCGGCGACGCGCTGCCATCATATGCTCGGGCCAATCGGGAACTGGGGGCGGTGCCAAAATAGAACGCGTGGGCGGTGACGTGACGCGCGCGGCCATAACTGTTGCGTCACCCGCGGCGGTCTGCTGTGTGGGTGTCACCCGCTGGGAACAGCCATATTGGTACACGCAGTGGCGGGGCGGAGGGCGCAGGGGTGCGGGGTGCAGGGGGTGTAGAGGGTGTAGGGTACAGGGTGCAGGGGGTGCAGGGAGCGCAGGGGGTGCAGGGGGCGCAGGGTGCAGGTGGCGCAGGGGTGCAGGGGGTGCAGGGGGCGCAGGGGTGCAGGCTGCAGGGGAGCGCAGGGGGTGCAGGGTGCAGGGGGCGCAGGGGTGCAGGGGGTGCAGGGGGGTGCAGGGTGCAGGGGGGTGGGGACGGGGGCGGAGGTCAGGGGCGGGGGCGGGGGCGGGGGCGGGGGCGGGGGTGGTGGTGGGGGGCGGGGGTGGGGGGTGGGGCGAGGGCGGGGGCGGGGGTGGGGGCGGGAGCAGGGGTGGCGGGGGGGGCGGGGGTGGGGGTGGGGTGGGGGTGGGGGCGGGGGCGGAGGTCGGGGGTGGGGGCGGGGGTGGTTCAATATCATACACTACACTGCAGCTACAGAATCACCAAACTACAGCGTCACTAGACTCATTACAACGCTATCAGCTCAACTGTGTGATGGTCTAGTGGTTAGCGTTGCGGCGCACCAACTTGGCGGCCCGGGTTCAAATCCCGGCAGTGCACAGTGAAAATTTTATTCGTAAAAAAATAATTCCATCTTGACTCACGTAGTAAGTTTACGGACGCCACGTGGTCAAACACGTGGTAAAAGTGAGGTTAGGAAATTTCCCGCCACCAGGAGGCCGCCATCTTGGAAAAGGGGTGTGGCTTAGGAGGCCGCCATCTTGGTGACGTCACAAAAAACAGCTGACGCCACCATCTTGATGACGTCACACAAAAAAACAGCTGACGCCGCCATCTTGATGACGTCACAAAAAAACAGCTGACGCCGCCATCTTGATGACGTCACAAAACAGCTGACACCGCCATCTTGGATGACGTCATCATGACTCAGCACATTCATGGGCGCCGCCATCTTGGTTCTCATGTCTCGCCAAGCCTACTCAAAACCCCCATTCTCAGTAAAAAAATAAAAATCCTTTGAGGGAAATAAAATTTTCCCGTACAAACATTGCTTGGTTTCGAGTATAAGATTATATTTTTAACAATTCAATCAAAATATTTACTATTTATTTTGGAATAAGAAGTTCACAACTCCCAGGATCCCCTGAAATAATACTAATTAATTTTAAGACATTTTATTTACTAATTAATATCCGTAAGTAAAATTTAATACCCTTTAAAATAAATTTTTCATTTGGATAATTTTAAACGATAATTTTACACTCAAAACATCCCCTACATTTGTTTGCAGTTTTTTACTATAAGGCATTTCTATATCGATATTCGGTATTGCCAAATACTTTGATATTTCATCTTCCCATAATTGCTGCTAATATATTCATTGTTAGTTATATTGTAATCTATAGTATAAGTATATGTATAGCTAATGTTTATATTATAGCGTTCTTAACTTACAATTTGTTCAAATAGAATAATACAATACCATAAAAATAATTACTAATAACGTGATAAAAGAAATATGAATTTAAGATTCTATACAATATTTTTATAATATATAAATATATTTATTTTGACATAGTTGTTCAGAGTAAAATTTTAATCTTGAATTGTTTTATGAACGTTTCTACTTTTTCTGAGCAGAATATGAATTCGGTACTGAATAAAACAAAAAAAAACATAACTCTCGGAGAATATTATTCTACGCGACACCGAGATAGTCGAGATGCCAAACCAGAAGTGGGGCATATGAAGTATTGGTGTAATCTCTTCCACCAATATAAACTTACCTAGTTAGTTACGAAATACCCGGAAAAATTTAATTTAATTTTCAATATAGGTGGAGTAGTTATCCCGGCTTGAATAATAGCCTTTACTCGTTATTTTATTACAATGCCGCAAATTTGGCTTAGAGTTCACCTTAATGAGCTTAGCACCAGTATCAACCCTGCTATCTGAATTATTACATATAAAATTCCGGTTATATAATTGTCAAAAGAAATTTATTAAAAAATTTGCCTTTTCATATAATTTTTAAAAAATTCTATAAAAAACTCTCAGTTACAGTAAAAACATAATTGAGTTAAAAATATTAACTCTGGGACATGAGTAAATGAATCATATTCATTAATGATTTTTACTACTAGTCAAATACAGTTTGATTTTAACATTAGCAAACATGTGTGTATGTTTTATTCTTATTAAGGTTAATAGTTTACATAATTTATTATAAATAATAAACACATTACATACCAATATTTAGCTGAAAAATTTTAAGTAGAGTAGATAGTATTGTTTTGTATGAAAATTACTTGAAGTTTTTATGAAACTAAACTAGAAGTAATGTAGGCACCACATTCTTAAATCTATTACAACTAAAGTAGGAGAAAATGCATGTACCTTGGGCCCCCTAAGATGGAGATAAATACCTGTAAAACGTATTTTTGCACCTCCCACGAAATCAATTCAGAGAAGAAATATCTCTTTAAAACGTCAACCATAAAGTGGAGAAACCATGATAGTATAACAGTATCATGATGATGTCATATAATAAAAACTAGTATCTCAAAATATCAGAAGATTTTTTTCATATGACATAAGCCGAAATATTAATTTGAGATCCTGCAAACTCAAATATATTTTTCTAAATAAATATTTGATAAAAACCAGCAGACTTACCAAATAAATGCAATCAATAGTATAAAACCCTGACTTTGGATACATGAAACATTACTTAATTGTAATAGTTGTCCTCTATGTGCACTCGTTCCAGTATAGGCAGGAAGAACTACGACTACAACTGGCGATTCGTCATGTCACTGGCAACCTGGATAAGTGTACCTGTGACAATAGGAAAGTTTGTACGAGTAAACATACTGCAACAGTTTATGTTTTATTTACATTTTACATTAACGCTAGATACGATTTGACTTCATACTCAGACAAGTTATAAAATGAGCTATATGAGTTATATATATTTTTTTTAGTTGTAAAATGTTTCTGTAGTATTTCCCTTGGCTTCTTATTATAACGAAGCATTTAGTATGTTTATTAGTTTTGTCAAATTGTAAAAAAATATTTTGATTGTCTGTATATTTATAACTAATTTATAAAATGGTAAACCAGTATTTAAGTGTTTAAAAAAAACACTATCTGACCAAAGAAATTTTCTTGAAGAGGTATAAAAATCCTATGTAATGACAGCAACGTAAAGATTGGTATACGGTATTCATGAAATCATACATGATTTTACTCGGATATCTACCTCAACTATTTATAACATAACAGTAACATTTAAAAATGCAAAACATGCAATGTATTAGTATAACACATAGTGTAACAGCTTTAAAGTATATAAATTAACTTTAATACATTTAACTACCCATGACTACCCATTATCGTATAATAATACTAATAATAATAGTAATAACAATAATAAACAGTTTAGAAAAAATGATTGAATAAAATTAGTTTTTTTTTCAACTATTGTATTAAGAGCCTATAAGACTTGAAGGCATGTAACTACTTAAGTTTCAAGAAAATTGGTTGAAGAACAGCGTCCGAAACAGGAAAATAAAATATCATGTTTTGGCCAAAAGCCGTCTTGTTAACATAGCCAAACTAATCTACTAACCCAAAGGAGAAGATGACTCTTAAGGAAAAGTTGTTTGCAATTAAAAGACAATGGAGTATAAATGTTGTAAGCTTACTTTGTGTCTTTGTTGACAAACGCTGAAGTACTCTCGAATTTGTCTTATCTGCACAAAAAAAGAAAGTGAAATCAATACTAAATGGAAGTACATATTAATTATAAATGGCTGGGGATTAATTATATCCACAAGCCATTGCAAAAAATATTACGTTCAGTTCTATCTCCATTACGCCCAACCAATCCAAGGTTGTGATTATTATAATAGTTATCACAAAAAATACACATATTTACAGATGTACATTAACAGATATTTTTTTATAGATGATTAAAATGCTTAACCCAATTCAAATGTTATTCTGATGGACAACATTCTAATTTATATACGGATAGACCTTTTTAATTTAAGTTATATTCTCTTCAATCTTTTGTGTAAACAACAACAGACCAAGACCAATCAATCCCACGACACTTGAGACTTTAAAGTCTGTTGGAAATTGCACGAGAAGTTCCAATTACAAAAAACCTTATCGTTCCATATTTCCCCAAAAACATTTTAAAAGTGTCATTTTACTATTTTTGTTTTTCAATATTATTAGCATAAAATATAATGTAGGCTAAGTCTGAAACCTTGAAAATTAATATAGTACTAAACAAACTTTAACTAATGTAGTTGTGTTATTATGTGATATTAAAGTAATTGGTTACAGGTTATTTGTTTTGTTGTAGTGGTAATTCTCTCTATGAGTGATCTTAGAGGAGGTTTAAGAATTTCATTTTATCAATTGCGGCCAGTTTGAGGAAGGCTGGAGACCAGTTTGAGAAGAGGAAGTTTTGAGATGGTTTATGTGTGACTTCCGCTATAAGAAACTAAAACCTGAATCGTAATGGAGCAATCAGCCAATATGCTAATTACAAAATTCTGTTAAAACACTACTTTTGAAAAATGTTGAGTTCTTTTTTCTAGAAACTGTCATTTAATGTCAAACCTGTACATTTCAGGCCTTACCAAGCAACGGGGTTGAATTTAGCTCAATGATTTACCTGTTTATGATGTTATAACAAAAATTATTGGTACTGATTGCAAACGTCAAAATAAAAAAAAAATCTTGAGAATCATAAATTAATTCATTTTTATTGATTGAAAACACCAAATTATATGTTTAAACTATCTAGTTGAAAAGTTTATATCGGAAAAATTTTTAGTAGTGCCCTAAGCGAAACTATTCACTTTCATCTGAGTGAATGTAAATTTGAAAGTGGTCAAAATACTATTTGTTGCATTGCAAGCTCAACCCGTCAAAGGGTCTTTGTACCCGACAACAAAAGATCAATGATTGACACGCCTATACAGCAGCTGTAGGCTCATTGAAAAGTTACTGATTGGTTAACTGAGACACGTTGATTGAATGTCCGGATGGGTGAGGTGATTTCCCTTCAACAATCAGATTTGTATGCAGCACATCTGGGAGATAATGTCTCTTTAAGCTTGATATTCAGCTTACTTAATATTCACATGATATTTTTGTTACTTATTTCTATACTTTTACTACTTTCCACTTACTAGATTTAAGTTTATAAACGTAATGTAGTAAGGCATAAAATGGAGTAGACGTTTATTGATTGTTTTTAAAACCTTTAAAAACATGTTGTCCATACATGTTTGTCATGTTTGTCATGTTGTTTGTCATGTTGTCTATACATGATTTTTTTACAGTCTAAAACCGTTGTTGTAGGATACCGAACAAAAAGTTTTTTTTAAGAATGTTAAATTAGAATTGGTTAAAATCTTATATAGCCGTAAAGCAAAATTTGACAGAGTGAATAAGATTTCATAAAAACTATTTACAATGCATTTAAACTGTAGTACCACAATAGAATGTGATAACTATCACATTAGAATTCATTTTTTCAAATGCATGTATTTAAAAAATACGAAAGTTAGATATTGCACCATCTTCAACCATCTTCAATGAATAAAATTTTGCATTCAATATAAGTGATCATATGGACCAAGAATTTTGACGAAAAATTCATGGAATTCCTATATACCTAGATTACGGATTATTTAGTCTGGCTATTCATATGCACAATAAATATTACATGGCAAAATATAACTAAACCTAGAGCTATTTGAAATATGTACAATGTTTTTTTCTTTTATTATTATTATTTTTTTACTTCAAATAAAGAAAATATGTATTAAATTTCATAAAATAATAAGGAAGACTTGAGAAAATAACATTGATATATTCATTTATAACAAGTACATACTTTTAATTTTTCTAATATGTTTTTCAATGTGAAACAAAATTACATCTTAAACAAGGATTCATCTAGTTTTAGATAATAATTCATTAACTAAATTGGAGACCTAATACAATCCACACATTATTTGATAATTATATAAAATGTTGAACGTATGAGATATTTAAAACTATGTGTTTCTATAGAAAAATTAAATTAAATTTCAAGATGAAATTGTAACACTTCTAAAATTAAAATAGGCTAATAATTCCTCTTGAAATTTAATGAAGGTAAATAATAACCAATCCATTTTAAAATCTTCTTTTACTTCATTTATTAGGCTACTTCATCAAATAATTAAACTGACTTCTTACAACTTGGAGAGATATATTATTTAAACTATAATCATCTGTTTCTATTTTATTAAGGTAGTCTCCATAGCCATAATCTTTAACCCTAAAAAAAGGACAAACCTGATTAATATTTTTATTAAAAACAATCTTTATAAAACCTTCAAACTTAAAAAAATCCATTTAATTAAATTCAAACAATTTTAATATTTATTTTTCAAATAGGAATTGCAATTGGGATAAGCTGTAAATTAAATGTCTAAATAAATACTTTAAATAAACTTACCCAAAAGGGGAATATATTAGCACATGTTACAACTTTCAAATCAATCACTACTTGCAACTTCACTGATCAAAGTAAACTTTTAAAAAGAGGACTCTAAGCTGCTGAGACTGACTTATATAGATTTTCAGAGCTGCCCTCAGATTGGTCTGGACTCACAGGTTCTAGAATGTTCCAGCCAATCAGGGTGCAGCTTGCCTTGCAATTCCTGTACAAAAGATTTGACATGCTAATTCATCTTTCCTGAACAACTTTGCCTACTATTCCTGCTTAGTTTAAATTACTGATTATTTCTTCCTTTCTTTTTTATTATTATTATTTTAAATAAAGAGCAATACATTTACAATTTTTATTATGCTAATTATTTTTACTAAAATTTTATTTATGAAGTTAACAAAAAATAAATAAATAAATAAGTACAAAATTCAAAATGCTACAAATTTCCTCTCTCCAAGTTTTTTGTTAACAAAGCAAATAAAATTTTCCATCCCAGTAATTAAAAATAGTAAAACAATTTTTTTTAAACACATTCATAAATATCAGAGTTTAAATCGTGGCGGCAACAAGAAGGAAGCTTGAGTAACAGGAAACTGGTTCTCCTCCCTCCAGTAAGTGCTGCTTCTGGTGGGGAATGCAGATAACTGCTTATCTACTTGCATAAACTTGTTGAAGAGATAACACTGGATAACTGGCCAGACAGGATACAATGCTTCAATACCTTAAACAAACTCAATACAGGGTCATTACTTATTTGCTCACATATATATTTTTTTTAATAAATCAAATCTTTGCTTTTATTTTATTTTCCTCCTTTTTCTCTCTTTGTTTCAAAATATTTGTCCAAGAATCATCCATTAAGTTAACAAGTAATTGTCAATAAGTGAAAATTAAGTAACTAAGTACTAATGTCAAGTGTCAGAGTGTCATGTGTCATTAGTGAGTGTGAAGAGTGAGTGTGAAGAGTGAGTGTCAAATCCCGGGAAGTAGTGTGTGTGAGTGTGGAAGTCGGTGTGTAGTGTTTGAGTGAGTGTGAGTGTTCAGTGTGTAACAGCTGATTCATGGATTAACAATTTTATTTGGTGAGTTATTCAGTTAATTACCTCAATTACTTTATTTTACAACATTTTTATTCATTTGCTCAAATTACTTTAACCAACTGATGAAAACAATACTTGCTACTTTTGACATGAACATAACTAAAATTAACTTCCCTCCCTGATAATTTTAACTTCTTGCCAAGTCACTAAATTTTTTTTTACAATAAAAACTATATAACTAAACAAGTTTAATATTATTTCCTTCCTTTATAAACTTTCTATCCCTTTCTTTTCAAACTATCAGATCCCAATAAAAAATTAAACAAAACAAAATTGTACAAATTACAAGTTAATTTACTCTTCTTTAAAAATTAAATTAAAACTTATTTTGTGGAATCAATATTTTTCTCTTAAATCCCATTTATTGATTAAAGTGACTTAAATAAAAACTTACAACTAATCATACCTCAATGTCTTTTTGCTTTCTTTCATATAATAAATTCATTATAATATTATCTTCTTTTATTTAACTCCGTTTTAACTTCAACTGAGATATGTGTGCTCGCTTCACTACTGAAGGATTATTTAACTTCTGAATCACACATGATACTTCTGAGATAAATAAAAGTATTTTGTAAGGTCCATCAAATCTTAACGCACATTTTGACTGAAACTTCTTTGACTTGTCACTCAAGTAATAAGTCTTCATGTAAACAATTGATCCTGGTTTGAAAGGATGCATAGTCTTTTCTTTTTCATAACGTCCCAATCGTTTATTTTGATTTATTCTTAACCTATTATTTACAATCGCCTTCTTCAATCTCTCAGCTAGATAATTAGGGTTCACATTTTCATTTGTAAGTTCATGGATTTTCCAAATATTGGTTAAAGAATTATTTGGTTTGTAATTAAACACTAACTCAAAAGATGTACACTTAGTTGCCTCATTACAAGCACAATTTAAACACAACTGAATGTCTGTTAAGTCCTTGTCCCATTGGTTTTGCTTATTGTGAAAATATATTTGGAAAATTGATTTTACTGTTCTTAAATAACGCTCTGATTTGTTACTCTGAGCCATGTAGGGTGTGATAGTCCGATGCACAATTCCTTTTGTAAACAAAAAACTCTTAAAATCATTACTTGTAAAATATCTAGCATTGTCTGTAACAATTTCTTTACATAAAGAAAAGTTTTTAAAAACCACATTATTTAAAACCCTAATAATGGATTTACTGGTACAGTCTCTCATTGCATAAAGCCAAGTGTATTTACTATAGTCATCTACAATAATCAATAAATTATTATTCATTTGCTGTGTTCTGTTTAAAGGTCCGAAAACATCAACATATATTTTATCCATTGTTTTCATGGATTGTCCAGATACTAAAGGTCCCTGATAAACTCTACCACTAGGTTTTCCCATATAACACAAATCACAGTTTTTTATTCTTCTCTTCACTTCTTCCTTTAAGTCAGGATAATAAAAATACTCTGATATTTTCTTAACCGTTTTAAATACTCCAAGATGACAACCAGATAAAGAGTTGTGGTAGTATTTAAATATCATGTCTAGTAAACTTGCCGGTAAATATATTTTCTTTTTGTCCCTCTCATTAGCTTGATACATTAAAACACCTTTGCTTAAAGAATACTTCTTACTGTTTTCTCCTTTCTCTATACTCTTGACTATTTTTCTAATTTCTGGTTCTTCCTTTTGAAATTCTTTAAACTCAGTAAAAGTGAGGGGAAAGTCCTTTATATTGCATATAAACTGTTCTGTACTGTCATTGACATGTTTCCACTCCTTTGTTTTAACTGCAATTGTGCTCTGAAGGATCTCATTTTTACTTTCTCCCCCTATACCATAGTATATGGAGAAAGTATTGTTTTCGTCAAAATTTTCGAATTTGAGTTGTTGGTGGATTTATCCATTTTGGTTCCCCCTGAGTCCAAAAAAGTGGTTTTCGGAGTGATGTCTGTGTGTGTGTGTGTGTGTGTGTGTGTGTGTATGTGTGTCAGGATGTAAACAGAGCTAGAGAATGCCCCAATGGTCCGATTTTGGTGAAATTTGGTACGTAGGTCCAAACCCACGATAATTCCAGGCGTTTTTTTCATTTTTTTGAATTTTTGATTTTTAAGGGTAGTTTACCCCCAAAAACCCTCAAAAATCGTCAAAAATCAAAATTTCTCAAAAACGGCTCTAACGATTTTGATTAAAATTTTGTGGTTTATTAAGCTTAAAATGGTGAATAAAATGACACCACCCGCATCTCCGAGAAAATGCGCGTTCAAAAGTTATGGAGTAAAAAGTGTTACAAAAATCAATTTTTTTAATTTTCAAAATAGCTGTTGTCTCGAAATAAATTTTACTTATCACCATTAAATCAAGCTCAAAAAACTAAATAATCCAGTATTTTAAATTATTGCTCTACGTCAAGTGGTTGCGGAGAAAATTCAATTTTTCGTTTAGCGGTAAACGCAGTACGTTGTTAAAAGTCACAGATGCGCGTAGGGTCAAACGAGCGCTGCTCAGCTGGTAGCTATCCAACTGAGTCATCAAGACATTAATGTTTGGAGCTTTTAACACCTTTTTTATATTGTTGGGAGAAAGTATGTGTCAGTTAACTGATACCGTTTATTATTTTCAAAGTGACGAGACAAAAAATCTGCAATAGCATTGTCTTGACTTTTAACTAATTTTATTTTAAACGGTAAGCTCAGTATTGTTTCGACCCATCGACCAAGTTTTCCTAACTTTCTAAAGTTCGATAAAACCCATGCTAATGCACTGTTGTCTGTAATCAGTAAAAACTGTTGAATTTCCAGATAATTTCTAAATTTATTAATCGCATATACTACAGATAGTGCTTCCTTATGATACACAGATAAACATCTTTCAGAGTCTGTGACCTTTTTAGAGAAGTATGCTATGGGTTTAATGCCTTCTTCGGTATCTTGAAGTAAACAGCTCCCAGTAGCCTTTTCACTAGCATCGCAATGGAGAATGAATGGTTTGTCATAGTTCGGGATTTCAAGAACAGGTGGGTTTGTAATACAACTTTTTAAAGTTCCAAAACTTTGATGGCATTCTTCTGTCCACTTAAATTTTTTACTTTTTCTTCGTAAATCATTCAGGGGTGCAGCAAGTTTAGCATATTCAGGAATGAATTTTGAAAAATAAGATGTCATTCCGATAAAACGACTAACACCTTTAGCGTCTGTGGGTGGTTTACTATTCCTTATTGATACTGTTCTATCTGGATCTATTGAAATGCTATTCTTACTAACAATTTGTCCTAAAAACTTTATTTCCTTGCACACAAAACTGGCTTTCTCTGGATTAACTGTCAAATTAAACTTATTCAATCTCTCAGTGACTATCTTCAAGTGCTCTAAATGCTCCTCTAAAGTTTTGGAATATATTATCAAGTCATCAACAAAATTCATGACAAATTTAAATTTTATGTCCTCAAAAATTCTATTCATATAAGCTGACAATACTCCAGATCCACAGTGTAGTCCAAAGGGTATTCTATTCCATTCATAACTGGCAAATGGAGTGGTGAATGCAGTTAAGTGTTTACAGCTTTCAGATAATTTAATTTGGTGGAAACTGTTACACAGATCTAAAACTGTAAAATATTCACTATCTCTTAGATAATGATACATTTCTTGTACATCTCCTATGGGATAGTTTATTCTTTCTAATTTATTATTTAACTCTGCATAGTTTATTACTAGCCGGTATTTCTCTGAGTTAGGCCGTTTTACAAGAAAGCTTGGACTACTATATTGTGATAAACTTGGTCTTATAACACCCTGATTTAATAAATCATCGATAATTTCTTTCATGATTTTCATTTTTGGTGGATTAAGAGGATATGTTTTTAATTTAACGATATCCTTATCTTTAACCTTTAATTCAAGTTCAAAATCAATGGCTTCCCCGATTTTATTTGTAAAAACATTGGGATGTTCACTGATTAATTTTCGCACTGCATCGCTTGCCTTATTACATCCTACAGTTATTTTACTACTTGAATTACTATTTACAATATTTACAACGCTCGCATTACTAAATAGTTCAATCTTAGTTTCAGGTTCAAAACTAAAATAACAGTGGTCATTGTTCAAATCCAAAACCATTTTTGAGTATTTCATAAAATCCACACCCAATATGGCATTCCACATTAAATTTTTAGCAACATAAAATGTCACATTCGAAGAAAATCTATTAATCTTTATTTTAACTGAGCATTTACCCAAAACATTAATATTGCCATTATTTGCTGATCTACAGTTCACCCTATCCTTATCTAATCTCTTCACTATGGAATTTCCTTTCAGTTTCTGGTACATGTTTTCATTCATTAAATTAATACTACTTCCTGAGTCTAGTAACACATTATCGTTAACACTGTTACCAAACTTTACTTTTATTGTTGGCAGCATGCAAATCCTTCTAATTTTCTCATTACATTTCTTTTCTTGAATGGATGCTAACTCATAATTTACCTTTTTAACAAATTTACTATATTTCTTCTGTTCACTTCTATTTACAGATTTACGATAATTTTTGTTTGTAAAAATACGAGTTTTGTACCCGGAGAATTTCTTTTGATTTATTTTGGTCCCGAAACCCTCCGGCCTATTCCGTTTTTTTGATGGTCTCTGAGATCAGTCCGGTTATGATTTGCATTATTCTGTCGAAAACATTGCTTGGCAATATGCCCCATCCTACCACAGTTATAACATTTGGGATTTTGCCTGGATTGGTTACTCTCCCTGTGGGGTAAATGACTCATTACATTGTTTCTTCGGTGATCTTCATAACTAACATTTTGAGCTTGTACACATAATGTATCTAAATCCTCAAAGGTGTTAGGAACTCTTGCAAACACAAGTTTCATTCTGGTACTAGGATTCATTCCTATTTTGATAAATTCTACTAATTCTCTCTCTGAGTAACGACAATTTAGTAGCTTAGCATTTTCTTTGACTTCCAGTACATAACAACTTAGTGGCTCATTTACCCCTTGAGGACGAGTTACCATATCTCGTTTCAAATTTTCTCTTAAATTTATGGGTACAAAATAACTCAGCAGTTCACTGTGCAACATTTTAATGTTCTGTTTCAAGGTTTTTACTTCTAAGATCTTAGCATATAAAGGACCAGTAGCATACCCCAAACTAAGAGCAAGGATTTGTTCATCAGTTAACTCAGTTTCATCTTTTAGTTTAAGAATGTTTTTAAGAAACTTTAATAGCTCATTAACATTTAGTCCATCACAAGTTTTAAAGTTCTTTAGGTGATTATCAACTGGATTAGACAACTTGGCAAAGAGAGAAGACTTATCACTGTATTTAGGCCTGTCAGAACATTTACTGTCACATGCATGACTGCTTTCATTTAAATCCTTGTTAATCATGCTAGCTCCGTTTACTTTTTCCACTAACACTTCATCAAAATTTTCCTCTTCTATGTTTGATTCACTAATTTTTCTTTCAAAACTACTTTTTTGAGTTTCATCGATATCTAGTCCCTCCATTTTAGTTTTCATTTCACCTAATCTATCGTTTAATTCCTTAAGCTCTTGTTTAGTGGTTTCATCAAGTTTATACATTAAAAGATTAGTGATTCTGTTACTGTAGTGTTGAATTTTAATTTCACACCTTAAAACTGCATTTAGATTTTTATTTTCATTTTGGTCTAGTTCATTTATTTTAGATTCCAAGTCATCCGTATTGATTTTGATTGTTTCTAGTTCTTCTTTTGTTTTTATTTTATTTTGCAAATTTATGGCATTGGGCTGTACTTTAAGTTTTAGAGCTGACCTTAAACTTTTTCTTAATTCTTGTACACTAGCATTTTGGTCAAAATCAATTCCTCTATTCGTTAATTCATACTGGAGTTCTTGTTTTAAAAGAAAATCTACTTTTAGACCCATGATTATTATGATTATGACAATAACTGAAGACAAAGACCAAGCAGAGTCGCGCATTTTATGTAGCACTTCTAAAATTAAAATAGGCTAATAATTCCTCTTGAAATTTAATGAAGGTAAATAATAACCAATCCATTTTAAAATCTTCTTTTACTTCATTTATTAGGCTACTTCATCAAATAATTAAACTGACTTCTTACAACTTGGAGAGATATATTATTTAAACTATAATCATCTGTTTCTATTTTATTAAGGTAGTCTCCATAGCCATAATCTTTAACCCTAAAAAAAGGACAAACCTGATTAATATTTTTATTAAAAACAATCTTTATAAAACCTTCAAACTTAAAAAAATCCATTTAATTAAATTCAAACAATTTTAATATTTATTTTTAAAATAGGAATTGCAATTGGGATAAGCTGTAAATTAAATGTCTAAATAAATACTTTAAATAAACTTACCCAAAAGGGGAATATATTAGCACATGTTACAACTTTCAAATCAATCACTACTTGCAACTTCACTGATCAAAGTAAACTTTTAAAAAGAGGACTCTAAGCTGCTGAGACTGACTTATATAGATTTTCAGAGCTGCCCTCTGATTGGTCTGGACTCACAGGTTCTAGAATGTTCCAGCCAATCAGGGTGCAGCTTGCCTTGCAATTCCTGTACAAAAGATTTGACATGCTAATTCATCTTTCCTGAACAACTTTGCCTACTATTCCTGCTTAGTTTAAATTACTGATTATTTCTTCCTTTCTTTTTTATTATTATTATTTTAAATAAAGAGCAATACATTTACAATTTTTATTATGCTAATTATTTTCACTAAAATTTTATTTATGAAGTTAACAAAAAATAAATAAATAAATAAGTACAAAATTCAAAATGCTACAAAATATGTTGTTGTTCGGCAAAACTGTACTTTCGATTAGAATGAAAACAATTTAAGAAGTATTTAAATTATAGTGAAAGGTTGATGAGTCGATGCATTTGATATCATTAAAACTTTTCCAATCGGCTTTAACTTTCCTTTGATTTAATAAGAGTTGATTCACCCAAAGAGTTGAAAATGAAATCAAATCGACAGTTGATTGGTTTTATGTCTTATATTAGTAGTTGTGAGTTTGGTAAATTCTTAGTACATTGGGGCAATTTATCTGCATAATTATGTAATTATTTTGAAACAGTATTCTTAGTGAGATATTTTGAAGTTTCAATACGAATTCGATCGCATGGTTTGCCTTTCGAAATTTCTTAAAGTGACATATGAAAGATAAACTTATTGCCTTATTACCTCCCTCGACGTTGATAACCCAGAATGTCTGGATAGACTGAGTCAAAAAACAAACTCAGTTAGTGTACTGTAACTAATCATTAGTGTTAAAACTATAACATGCCAATTTCATTAGTAGAGCTATCAGCTAATTTTTTTGTTGTTGTTAATTTTGTCTGTTGTTTGTTTGTTAATTTGCGTTTAAATAAATTGAGCTCATTGAGTCGTTATGTGTTTTATTTCTTCTACTTGTATATAGAATATCACAAACACCAGTATCAAGGACTATTAAAAATAATAAATATTTTTCATTACATATAAGAAACTGACATCAATATTCAAGCCACGTGTTTAAAATTGAGCTCGTGTTTGATATTTTGAAAGCTACGTTTAATTTTTATCAGCTGTTTACAGAAATTTTCAGTAAACTAATGACTAGAGTTTTTAATTTTAATTCAAGATTTCTAGAGGACTTGTACTGCTCCGAAGCATTTAAGCTATGCATTACAAGAATAAGTTTTATTTTTACTTTAGTTAGGATACAACCAAAACTTGATATTAGTGATAACAATTATGAATAAATGAAATAGTGTAAATTGACTGTACATATTTTATAATGTGATGAAACAAACCGAACATATAATAATACCAACCAAAATCTTTATATTGTAGTTAATCAATCGAAAAAAAATTTTTTGTCAATCAAACCCGGGTTTAATTTCATACCTTAAAATTATATAACGATTTTTGACGTTTTAAGCAACGTGAAACAACTGACTTGCAACTGGCCGTGAATGAAGGCCGGTTCAGGAAAGAATACTCCTTCTCGGTCAATCCGTCCCGGAACTTTATTGATTGTAATGTTAATTGCAGCCTGTGTACATTGGTACCATTAATAAGAGGTCTTAAAATTATGCAGAACGATTTCTAGACACATGCTCTTAAGGCTGCGGTATACCCGAGCCCGAATGCCGCCTCGCGGCCTCGGTCGTAGGGCTAGGCGAGTTTTATGGTTTACGGGAATCGTGTTTTATAAATAACTAATTAAGATATGGCTCTTAGCTTTTTTTAAAAGTAGAAAAAGATCTCGTCGGCTTTCTAAAAAAAGTTTTTTTTTAGTGTTTGTTTTGCACTTTATAAGTTTTTTTTAGTGTTACAACCAATCAGTTCCTAGTCTTCTTTGTTTTATATACTGTGATATAAAAACCAATGATTAATGGATATTTTAAAAGAAAAAGAAAATTATTACACTTGGAAATCCATCCTAATTTCACACTTAGTGTCTTTAAAATACTACTTATATAATAAATTGAATTGCAATATTTTCTAGTGCTATCTAACCTAAATGCTGAAGGCTGATATTACTATATTTATTCGGGTTTTCGTAATGTAAAGCTCCTTTACGAAAAAATTATATAGTGTTTTATATTTATTAGTGACGTTGTTTGTAGAGTTCTTGATCGCATTTTGTTTGATGGTTAACAACACATTCCTTAGTGTTTCCAATAAGTGCAGAACGCCGTAAATTTATGTATTAATTATTTAAATAACTTTCGTAAAAAGTTATTAACATATTATAGCTATTTAGTTAACTAAGAAGAACGTTAGTTTATTTATAATTACTCATTTCGTTTGACCGTTGGTTTTTTTTAATTTTATTAATATTAAATAATACAGCCATCCTTCTTCTTTGAAAATTCATAGAGTGGTGTAGGTAAAAAATTAAGTTATATTTTCTTCAGCCAAAAGGTTTTTTTTTAATAATGGTAGGCCGACAAAGTAAGTTATATAGGAGTTTCGAAGTTTATTACATATCCATTGTGTAGGCTACATGTAAGGTGCTTCATTTATCATTGCGCTCTAGAGGATAGTCGATCACTTCCTACAATTTGTACATGTAAATTCAGTTATATGCCACTAACTGGAGGTAAATATTTAATCGAATACTTTCACAACTTAATGCTTTCATAATTGTTTTATACATAAAGTTTTAAATTGGATATTTTCAATTTACAGCTCTAAATAATTATTTTGTCAAATAATCTCACTCAACTTTTTAGGACTAAATAGATAAATTGTTTAAAACATACATAAAAATAAAAGAAAATTGTCTGTGTTGAATAAGTTTCTATAATATATGAAAGTAGGGTTTCAAATGTTTTCTTGGAACCTGAAAACCAATTCCTGGATAAATTGTTCAATAGACAGATAGTCTGAATCTAATGATAAGGTGAGATATGAAAAAGGATTCATGTTAGTTTTGATCCGATAATTTACATTTCTATTTTATTAGTAATAAATATTATATATAACAAATAAACGGTTTTGTCAGCTAATTTTTCGAAAAAAGAAAACAGCGAGTGATTGTGAGTCTTATCATAGTTACTTTTGTTAGTATTATCTTTATACGAAATTTCAATGTAATAAGGTAAAAGGCATTTTAATTTTATTATTAAAATTGTTCCAATATATATATATATATATATATATATATATATATATATTACAATAAACATATTTTGAACAAAACACCCTTTTTTACATTAGGTAATTTTTTATTAAGTTCTATTAGAACTTAATCTATTAGAAGAACCTTCACAAACTCTAAATTCAAAGTTAGTTTCAAAACCAAAAACAATATTTTCAAAATCATAACTAATAAAATTTAAAATAAGCCTCCTCTACAAGACAAAGACTATGAAAAATCCGGAATATACAAATTAAATTGTAGTGACTGTGACAAATATTATATTGGACAAACAAAAAAACTTTAAAATCAGATTCAAAGAACATTTATAAGCCTTGAAGTCAATAAATAGAACCACAATGAAATGCAACTATGCGGAACATCTCATATCTTCAGGCCACACCTACAAAAATATGGAAGAAAATCTATCGATATTAGAATATGAAAGACGACCAGAACTACTTAATGTAAAAGAAGAAATCCATATATATTTAAACAATAAACGTGACCCAACAAAATTATTAAACACAATGCAAGTGAATCAAAAAAACCCTATATATGACACAATAAGTAATATACGACAAAAGAAAAAATAAGAAAAGAACATATTTTATACTGTATATTACATTAATCTATTAGAATGAAATTTAATATCATATGATAAGTAATTCCAATATTTTATTTATACATATGTATAATTTACATAAATAATTAATAGTGAGGTTATATTTGACTCTGATGATGGCATAATTGTCCGAAACATGTAAGTCAACAACTTAATAAAAAATTACCTAATGTAAAAAAGGGCGTTTTGTTCAAAATATGTTTATTGTAATAATATTCCTAGCAGCCCTGTTTAACAAATCTGATATATATATATATATATATATATATATATATATATATATATATATATATATATAAGTAGTGTGTTTTGGTTACACCTAGACCGGAAGTCGTGACATCCGCCCGATCAGCTGCTCGCGAGCAGTTGACCGGGCAGCTGGCGCCAGCTGCCATGCCATATAGCTTCCGGTGGGGGTTAGAGGGTATATATGAGATGCTGTAGTTATATGTTATGCCATATAGGTTGGGGTGGAGATAGCGATAGTGTTGGCGTTAGGGTGAAGTGAATTTGCGCATAAAGTGGGGTTGAACTAAAAGTGAGCATAAATTAAAAGTTAGTTCAAAATTGAAATTTGTCGGTGTTAACGAAACTCTAACAGTTGAACAAAAATTAAGAGTTAGTTCAAAATTGAAATTCAAACTTATAACTGGGATCTGGAAAATACGCCAAGGTCATCCAGAGTAAGTTTTTAAAAATTCCATCCAACTATCACCAGAAATAGTTTTAAGTTGAAGTAGTTGGTGATAGCGGGATAATTGATTCGTGCCATGGGAGAGGTGTTTATCGTATGAAAGTTGGCGATCGAATGAGAAGCGTCGCCTAGGGAGAGGGCTTATAAAACGGCAACCTCCCCCCACCACCCCTTCCCCCACTCCTTTAGACCAATAACCGGTCGCCGACTCTATGTGGTAAAACTGAACCAGACATGGCGGCCGCCATGGATAATTCTAACCTCAAACCTTAGTTTTGCATTGGTGAGCATGCGCCACCCCCACTCCTTTACCTTTCTTTTATATTTTTAAAACCGAACAGATGTCCGGGCAGCTGCCCCTACGGGCAGATGTTCGGGCAAGTGTTGGGGGCAGAGATGTTGAAATATTGGGGTGGAGATGGCGATAGCGTTGGTGGTCGGTTGAACTGAATTTGCGAATAAAGTAACTAGGGTTGAACTAAAAGTGCACATAAATTAAAAGTTAGTTGAAAACTGAAATTTGACGGTGTTAACAAAACTCTTAATAGTTGAACAAAATTAAAAGTTAGTTTAAAACTGAAATTCAAATTTATAAATGGGATCTGGAAAGTATGTCAAGGTCATCCAGAGTAAGTTTTAAAAAAGCCTACCCAACTACCACCAGAAATAGTTCTAAGTTGAACTAGTTGGTGATAGTAGGATAGGTTGAAGTAACTTTTGAATTTTATTAGTGAACATAGAATTAATGTGCAACAGCAGAGTTTAAACAAGTTGAACTTTTGTGATGAATTACAGAGTTGTAAATGCAAACACCGACGACGATGAGAAGGTAAATGCAGAGTCCCCAGATGATGTATTTGAAAAGCTTGAACAAATGTAACATTTCGAGTTGGTTTTCCTGTTCCATTTCCAATCGTTTAATTTCTAATTTCAATTTATCCTCTTCCATTCTAGTTACGAAGGGAACTTCATCCATCATATCCATCATGATTGTGTTAGTGTTTGAAATTTTAAAACAAGTGATGTTGATAGTTCAGAAGTCGAAGACGGAATGAGAAGTAAAAGGGAGAAATGTTAGTTAAATAAAGAAGTGGTGGGGGGAAAGGATGAATTACAAAGAAGTGGTGGGGGAAAGACGTTGCTCTTCATTATTACCATTAGTAGAGTCAGATGGTGCAGGAGTTAGATTTAGTAAACTGTCTTCGTCTAAACTTTCAACCTTATCACAAATAGGACAATCGTATGTTATTTCCAAATTCATTTTGATGGTTGTAAAATTATCTACAAGTTCTTGTAAAATATTAAAAATGTCTTGTAACTCTTCTTTAGAGTTTATTTCAAAACTAGAATTCATTCGGGCCAATGGAGAGTCGGTGATGGAATGAGGATCGGCGCATAGGGAGGGGGCTTATATAATGGTGATCTTGAGCAGGCGTCTAGGGAGGGGGGCTGTCTAGGGAGGGGGCTTTTATATGGGGAACCTTGAGCTTATGATTGAATAAAATGTTTAGTTCTTCTTCTTCGTCTTTTAATTCAATTATTTGAACCGAAGTAGTTGTTTCATCTTCTTCACTTGATGAAGAAAACAATTCACCAGGATTTAAACATTGAACTACAATTCTGAACCATCTTATAGGATATTCGTCAATGATAGAAAGTAAGTTTTGAAACAATTCTTCCATCTCCTCCCTGTCAGTTATTATATGTTCAAACTTGATAAATTTGTTTTCCATGTTGTTAGTTAGAGTGTTGGAAGTGGAATGATTTAATATTATATAAAAATTAGAACTAGTGGTGGGGGAAATCTCAAGGTCATCCAAATGAAGTTTTAAAAAAGAGTGTAAAACTGAAATTACACATTTGATGGTTCTACAGGATCGGAATACCAATCTGATCTGTATTTACATCTTTTTATCATATGTGTACAAAAATCATCTTGATGAGACTTGGTGCGTTGACAATGAGCAAGATCTAGAGGGTGAAATTTGAAACATCTTTGAGGACAACATGTATGAAAATATCTTGATTTGTAAAATTTGAAAGTTCGCAATTCCGGTGGTGGTAGTTGTTTTGTTTTGCATTTGCAATAACAAGATCCGAAGAATTCACATTTAGTACAAGCTAACCCATCCACCATCATTGGTCCTAAATCTGTACACTGTTGTTCACAACAGTAACGAGGTTTGTACTTGTATTTTTGCTCTTCCATGTTGATGCTGCGGAGTCCAGTGAAAGAATAAGAGTGTATAGTGTTGAATAGCGAGTTTTATGTACTATGAAAAGTGGTGGGGGGTAATTTCAAGGTCATCCAAACGGAGTTTTAAAAAATTATACCTTACTAATTTAAGGAATGTTGATACTTAAGAAGTTCGTTTCTCTTTGTTTTCTTCAGACTTTTTATCTTTCTCAGCTTTAGCCATAGCAACTAGTTCTTCTATTGATAGCGGATGTACTTCAGGAAATTTCAAAATTAATTTAGCTTGGTATCCTTCTTTAGCTAATACATCTATATCTTTAGTCTTTGTTCAACAGTGTTGTAATCTTTTCCATAGATTTTTCCATCAAGTTGAATCATCATTCTGTACAACATTTTCTTAAATAGGTCTTGTCGTGGTGAGAGCTGAGAAGCAAATGATTATTTATTCAAGTATCACATCCTTTTTATTAACTCACATTCAACACGTGATTCTTTAGTTGTAGTTTTGTTTGTCAAAAGTTATTCAA
Source organism: Neoaliturus tenellus (assembly GCA_030545055.2). Lineage (NCBI taxonomy): Eukaryota > Metazoa > Arthropoda > Insecta > Hemiptera > Cicadellidae > Neoaliturus > Neoaliturus tenellus. The sequence continues at coordinate 195,072,565 of CM061532.1, forward strand.
CATTGGTAATATTTTTGGAACTTGATGTTATGTTGACCAGTAGGCGATGAAGAAGTTGTAGGTTGTGTAGAAATAAATATTTCATCATCGCAATATTTTGTTTTAGTGAACATCCTTGTATTAGTGGCACTAACATCAACAGTTAAGTGATAACCACCGGTAAGTAAAACTCGCATTTCGTTGGTTAAGTCTTCGAGTTGTTCAAAAGTTGTAATGGTGTTGGTATCGTAAGATGCACACTTGACTTTGAGAGACATATTTAGTTTTTTATATTAAGCAATAGAGTGAGCAAGATGTGTACGGTACGAAAGGTAGTCGTAGACTGATGAACTTCACAAGTAGATTTCTGCTTTTATCATCACACAAAATTGGGTCAAGGTCATTCCGTGGAATTTTTAAAAAAGCAACATATTGTAATGTACAAAGACATTACAATATGTTGCTTTTTATTTTTTTGTTTTATATCATATTTATAGAGAAACAATTACCAACAAATATTTACAATGTTATGTACAAACTAATCAATAGTAGGTGTTACATGAATTGTAAGTTCAGTAGAGTTATTTCCACTTGGTCCGTGCGAAACCAAATAGAGTGCGCCGGGTTGAACTACACGAAGATCTTCATTTTGAAGAAGTTGTACAAAACGTGTAGGTAGGAAGATTTGAAACTTCGGTTCGTCACCAACTGTATACGGTGCCTCGCTCAATGTGCAATTAATAGCATCACCTACTGAAGTTTCCATTTTCTTGATCGTATGAATGATGTAATGTTTTTCTTCTTTTAGTTCAGAACATTTCTTCGTAGGTAGAATTGATGATTTAGAATGAGCGTTGAACTGATCGACCAAATTTTGAAGTAAGTTCTGCGATGCCATCTTGATGTTATTGTTAATTTTCTTGTAAATAAGAATGTCCGTTGGAGATGTTGTCTCTTCGGAGGTTCGAGTAATACTCATGCTGCGTCATGGTAGCGCTCTCACTTTTATAATCAACACTACCCCCACCACTTTTTTGAAGGAAACTATTCAAGCGGTAGGCATTCTTTAAAGCGCACTGCGACCTTCGATGTTTAAAACTTTTTGATGAAATACAAAGTTCGTTGAAGTAGCACTGGAAATCTTTATCAATTATTGCATTAATAACTTCGTTGCTTGTAAATGATTGTATCCAATTTGCTTTTTCCAATCCTCTTGTGTAGATAATTTTAAACTCTTTGCAATAATGATTCATAATGTGCGGCATCATGTTAGAATTAATGAAACCTTCATCCCATCTTAAGTTGTGAAAATGTTTGTTCAACCATTTGTTTGTAACTTTCGCTTTAGTTGTTAGTCTATTAAATGGTACTGGAGGTTTGAACAAATAATGATAAACTACTGATGTGTTCATGTCCAAGATTACTAATTCTTTAATAATAAAATTACCATCATTTCCTCGGAAAGCTTGAAATTCAATTATACCTCTTTTAACTTCCGTTATGTGTGGTGCATTAGAAAACGAAACCCGTTTATTCATGATGAAGTCTTATTAACAACTGACTTAAAAATTGAATGAGCCGACGTTTATAACAGACAGGATTGTTCTTCTTCTTTCACTTTTTGTGCCACTTCATCGATATTAAAATTGGTGTGATAGTTGTTTAATTGTCTCCACATTTCAACTTCTTGAGGTATTCTATTAAAGATTGAAGTATCCACGGGACCGTATAAAATTGGAACAAAAGGTTGTTTGTCCAATGTATCGATTAGATAGTCTTTAATTATTGCACTTGAAAATATTAGTTGTTTCAAATATCTGGTGACGGGACCGGTAGTACAACTTAAAGTGTAAAATTCTTCTTTAGTAAAATATAATTTAACATTGTGGGTAGTTAAATCTCTGAAGCGAACAATTTTTCCTCCACGATGTTTTACTATATCAACTTCAATATTTCATTCCAATAAACTTAATCTTGTTCTTCTTCCAAATGTGTTGTTACTTAAATAGCACTCCAAAAGATGTAAATGTTTCATGAGAGATTCCCAAGTAGTTTCACTGAAAGTAACCATTTTGTTTCCATGATTTAAAATAACAATTGGTGAATAATCCATTGATTTTAAAATTCCAACTGATATACTTTTTGTCATGCATGAAGAAATTGGGTACATAATCCGAAGAAATACTTCTGTTAAAATATTGGTTGTAATGTTAACTTCAACCTTCTTCCTTTTTACTTCTTTTTCAGCTTCTTCTTCTTCTCTCTTCTTATGTTTGTTAAACTTTAGGAACTCGTCCATTTCTCGTTCAACTTGTTTTTCTATATCTGAACTATTATCATCCATTAGAGGTGTATTTTCTTCTCCGTTAGTAGAATTCATCTTGCGAATGATGTTTCCCATACGACGGTTGAAGATAGAATGAAGTTTCCACTAATTATTTTCTCGCTTTTATATTTTTCGTAAAATCCTTGAAATTTATACAATTACATAATTGTTTGTTTTCAACTTGTCTTTCACAAATGAAATTCTAACCTCAAAAATTGAAGCAGATAATTCTAACCTCAAAAATTTGCAGTCGTTGTACAATTCTTCTTAAAGTACATTCTTTACAATTCCGGTCAGCGGTGTGTAAGTAACTATTTTATCATGTAGAATTAGACAGTATGCCGAAGTTCCATCCGCTACTGGTTCTTCAAATTCCATTTCAATTTTTATATCCACACTTGATGATTTTACCGATTCATTTTGTTTTGAACAATCGATTACAATTATTGGAGCCTTGGAATAATACTGGTCAGGTGATAATAGTGGTGTATTAGTTTTTCCATAATATGACGATTGAAATCTTGCATACATATCGTATAAAATGGAAAAACGTTTTTTGCTGAACATGACATTCAAATTGTCATAGGGAAAGAATTGAGAGTTTAGGAAAACTTTACAATTCTTTATTTTACAGTGATCAAATTGACCAGCATTTGCAGTGATAACATCTTTTCGCTTAGTTTGAAAACCGAGTATTATGTACCTTGCTCGTTCCAAGTAAGTTGATGTCTTGACGGTCCATGTTTGTCGTTCTGTCTGAGGTAGTGTAGGGTATTCATGAAATTCCCAACTTCGGAATGGCATCACAATATCACGGTCAGATTTCAACTTTCTCAATAATAGGATTCTATGTTCATCAGCCAATCTTACATGAGGTCCTCTCCAAACAACTTTATCCAACTGTAGTTGCCATTCCAGTTTATCTTCCGTAGTTGCAGGGTCTGCAAGTATCAAGTCCTTATTAGTTGAAGATCTGAGTAATACTAATTCTTGTTTGACATTTATTATTACCCGTTTGTAATCTTCAGCGAATCCCAAAAGCAATCGTAAAGGTACATGAAAATCAAAGTGACCGTTGGAAGCTGGTGTTATAGTGTCTTTATCGGGGGCAACCCATCCGGCAGTGACTATTGAATTCTTCTCATGCGGTGTTAATGATGTTAATCCTTTCAATGTCGTTGTTAAACCAACCTTTTTTGTTGAATCAACCGTCACCCCTGATATTTCATATCTTATTTCATCAAAAAGATATGCCATCGGGTTATTTATAAAAGGAACTGTTGAAGCAGTTTTTCCATCCAATTTTAATACCCGTCCTTCGATGTAACAGTAACTTTCACACGGTAAAGTGTAAATATCTTGTTGTTGAATGGGGATCCTTATTTCATCGTTATTGTTTAATTTTGATGAAGTGTAAGGGTTGTGCGTGTGATATTCCTTCTCCCATAGTGTTTCGTCGAACGTTGGTCCTTGAGATATATCCAGGATATCCATCGCTGTTAAGTTTTAATCCAATCTTCTGTAGAAAACGAATGTTTTCCGATGTTAACTCTTCCAATGTCGAGGAGCTACTGAGCTCCCGACTCTTCCGTTGCGGTTTAAATGATAATCCCATGTTGACTTTTATGTTGCTGCTCTGATGTGTATCCGTATAGTAATTGTTTCTCCTCTAAAGTCAACACTATGACCGTCTTGATCCAATATGTTCAGTACGATGTCTGAAATGAAACTGGTGTTTAACGGTAGGTATATCAAGTTTTGTGGCTTCTCAACAATTTTAAAACCGGGAGCCACTGTTGGATAAAATGTATGTAAAATATGTTGATTAACTCCATCTCTATACGATCCGTGTATAATGTTGCACGTGACATCGATACTATTTACTTTCAATATTGTTACAGTTGAATCACCTGAATGAGTAGTTCCAGGAGTTAAGATTTTCTTTTTTGTATCTGTAAATCCAAGTAAACTGCCAATCGACTGTTCCAAGCTGACATCAATATAATATTTCGAAGTTATTTCTGCTTTTAAAGTATTATTGTTTCCTTTAACGGTGATATTGTCTTCCCCGAGTTGTTTTTGTAATAATTGGTTTATATCATCGATTTCATAAGCTCCAGTAGGAAATGTAATTATTTTCAATTCTGAGTATTTTCCTGCAGCATCCTTAGTTTCATAATAATGTAGTAAATTGTTCTTCCCTTCCGTAACATTGGGAATTGAGTTGTAGGTAGTCAAATCAAGTAATGCCGCTTCCCATAATCGTTCCTTGGATAGACGCAATGCTGGGAACAGCGTACTTTTCAATGTGGATGAATTTCCACTCAATGACACTGTATACGATGACATCATAAAGCTGACTGACACTTTTCGCTAGAAACTCCAAACATAAATGCCCACATATTTCAGTATTGTTAGGTTTGTCTCTTTTGTAATTGTAAAAAATGTTTTTGGAGTTTCGAAAATAATGTTGAAGTTCTTTTGGCGGTGGTAGATTGCCAAAACTGTCAAAGTAGTAAATGGTTAGTCCGAGCTTTTTATAGCATACCCAATGAGTGCCTGGACCATAGGTGGAATCCAAATTTACTATTCCAGTTTCATTTTTCCATATTTTAGTTGGTAATGCATCTTTCATAAAAACTCCTCGAAAGAATGGTATTTTCAAACATTTTACATAATCATTTAACTGATGATTTGTTAAGGCTTTATTTGGAATTATCAATTGATTCTTCTTATTTAGTACACACGGTATGGTCTTAGGTATAAACCTGCTCCGTTTTTCACCATTTGCCAAACAGAAGTCTTCTTTACACTTGCCTTACGAGTTCTACGACGCCCTTTTTTAATATTTCCACCTCTTTTAGGAGCGTTTCTCTTTGCAGGTCTTCCTCTGCGGCGTTTTCCACCACCTAACTTTGCTTTCGTCTTCATGGCTGTAGTAACTGCCCAAGCCGATGCTTTTTCTGCAATACTTGCGTCACTTGATTTTACTCTTTGCCAAGCTTTTTCCGCTAGAATTTTATCCGCTATTGATCTATTTGTTGAATCTTTATACTTTGAATATGCTATATCGTGTTCTTTGCAAGCTTGATCTAATTTATTAATTCCAGGATCTCCTCTTGCTAAACGTTTTGCCAACTTAGTTCCGGGTCCACAATATTGATAACCTCCGGGCAGATGTAATTCGTATGGTAAAGCGTCTATTGCTCGATTTACAACAGCACCAACTGGAATCCGTCTGAGCAGGGATAATGCAGCTGATGTTATACCACGTCCTCTCTTGCCAATGTCCTGACGATGACTGAACGATGCGGTCTTCATTATGCTGTTTTATGTAACCAACATCTTCACTCTATGAAATACTTTATGATAATGAATCCTTTTTTGTGTATTCCATACTTAAATATTCACAAGTTTTACCCATATATATCGATGATTGTATCTTTAATCCATTTTTCTCTCTTAGCACCTTCGATTTTATCGTGATTTGATTTACCAATTATATGGTTATGCATATCAACAACTGCATTACCTACAAGATTCATTACATACTCTACATTAGTAGCATCTTTGTAATCTGTTGGATTATCAAGATTTGTGATACGTTTACCATTACATGTATACACAGATGGATCGTTATTAGAGGTTGCTATAACTTGATTAATAGTAGCAACATCATTCGGAGCTATTCCTGCTGATATGTTAGATATTCTTCTATTTTTTCCATCATATAAGTTATTTATTTTATCTAAAACTATAGTTTGTTTCACAACAACACAATCATTATCATCTTTACCAGATTTTACATGGGTTAATCGTTTACCTCCACATATAAAGTTAACACCAGTAGCTGATAGTTGTGGCACTTGTGTTAAAATAACAGCATCATGTTCTTCCGTGCCTAAACTTATATTTGACAATCTTTTATTTTTTCCATCCCACTTGTTATTTTTTAGTTGTAGTAAGGTAAACTTTTCACTTCCTTGCATAAACTCATCACCTTTCTTTGACACTACCTGATTTTGTTTAACAAAAGCGGATGTTCCTTTCTTCAAGCTTTCATTCATTTGTCTCACGGTAGCAGCATCCGATGGAGTTGAACCATCTTTCAGATTGGACAACACTTTTCCATGACAATCAATAACAGCATCATTATATAAAATACAATTATCTTTAATATATTTTATATTAACACCATCACTTTCTTCTTTAGGATATCCAATATCGTTTATAGTATATTTATAAAAAGAAAATCCATCCTTTTTCTTTTCTGGTATTACAGAGTGCAAATAACGCTTATTGATTGTATCTGTATCATCAGTTGGATCTGCCACATTAGTTATTTTATAATTTAAAGCATTGTACATTTTTCCACTTTTAGTCTTTTGCAACAGTAAAGCATAATCCATCGCAGATAGCAAATAGCCTTTATTAACAACATCTCCATTGTTGACTGGTTTTGCAACATTAATAACCCTGTGAGATTTTGCATCATACAATTGGTTGTTGTCAAGCTTTTAACTTGTAGATGTTTCCTCCTTCACTGTTTTTAAATTTGTTGCATCTCCATCTTCTTCTGGATCTCTAACAAACTTTAAACGTTTATTATTTATGTTATAGTCACCTTCGGGTGTTTGCGGTAATCCACTTCTTTTTCTGTTTTCTCCAACTTGCACTCCTAACGCGGAGTATCGTCCGAACTTGTCGACGCTCATGTTAGAACTGACACATTATATGCCTGCAACTCTTATATATCCGCGGACAATTATACAATTATGCCGCGATTCCTGAGTTCGTCAATCAGAGCTACCCATTCATTATTTAAACCTGTATGACCAGCTTCCATGGCTTCATGCAATAGTTTCATTCTATCAACCAATTTATTGATGTCGTTGTAGTAAATCACATTCGTATTGTATAGATTTTTCATCAATCCTTTACCAGATGTTGAAGTATCTCCTTTACTCTTTTTACCATGTTGTTCAAGAAGTGATAAATCCATAAGTGATAAAGATTTTCTTTTCAGTGGTTGTCTCACCGCTGGTGCAGTACGTAATGTTGGCATTTTTCGTGGAGGAAACAACTTTTTTATAACGATGTTATATTTTGTTGCACGTGATTGCATCCTTTAAGTAGTTTCTTTTATGAGCGTTAGTATTTTGGAGAATATCCTTAAAAACACTTAAATCTTTGGATGAATATCTTAGTGGTATGTTTTTAAAAATTAATTCATATAATCCTTTTGTTCCTTTATATCTATGCTCACCAATAATGATGTAATCGTCTTGTGTTATTTCAAGCTTTGCATTGCCAATCTTCAATTCATTCCCATCAATTCTTGCTCCGTATACGTGTGATCTACTCAAATTGGGGTTTGATTCGATGTCATGTAGCATTTTCATTATATATTTTCTTCCAAGAGGTCCATGTTGTAATATATCGCTACTCAATTGAGTTAAATTTGGAATAGATTGTTCAGCTTCAGGTATTGGCTGTTCTTCTTCCTTTTCAACAATCGGTTCTTCTTCTTTTGTTTCTTCTTGCTCACTAGCACTTGTATATGAATCATCATCTTCTTCTTTTTTTAATGCTTGTACTTCTTGTTTAGAAACTGGTAGTAAAACATCTCCTTCATAACGAGGTTTACCAATAGTTTCTGATATCTGTTTTAAAGGTTCCGTAATAGGTTTAAATGTAGTCTCTAGAAATTCTTCTCTTTCACTTAAACCCATCCTCAATGCAAGATTCTTCATCCTAATAGAATCACTGAGTGATTTTATTTCTTTCAATAGTTTTTCTTGATTCACCATGTTTACACTGTGAAGTTCAACTTGTAACTAGATGTAGCATCGGTAGTTCAACGCATAAATACAAATTTATCCAACCCAATACGATATCTACCATTTTTAATATCTTCTTCCTTCATAATAACGAGAAAGCTATATTTCTCATTCCATGCTTTGCCACACATCTCTTTAAATTTTTCAAATGACATATCTGCATTTACATGATCATTATATATATGCTTTAAATTTGTTTCATCTTGCTTGAAGATGATCAACATATTTGCATTGTCTCTTATGAGTTGTTTTGGAATTTTACTGTATGTTTGACCAATGTAAATGCTATCAATATTATGATGTCTTCCCATAGCAAAATAATTCCTTATTGTGTCATGATTTTCACAAGAAACATCGTCAAATATAAAAATAGAAAATGGTTTTGCTTCATTTGGTTGCATAATTGTTTCACTGGCATTAAACTTGTAAAAATTTACTTCAGGTACACTTGCAAGTACTTTATCCAATAATTGATATTTTGGTTGTTGCAATGATTTTGAAAAAATGTATATATTGTTAAAACGCAATCCTTTAGGATTAGTTATAAGGTTAAAAACAACATTAGTTTTTCCACAATTTGAAGGACCAGTTATTAGACATCTTATCGTATTTGGTAGTAATTCACCATGTTTTCCATGATTTAACTTATCATTGTCAACTGTCAATTCATCAATGTTATTGATATTAAATCGATCTTTTTGTTGTACAATCTCCATCTTGTATAAAGGTTAAACACACAATGAGCTATTAAACAACTATACTAAGTCTTTTGAAGGAATCCAAGAGTCTTCACTTTTATCAAACCCTAACCACCGGACTTTAACCATATCCTTTTTCCTTTGTAAAATCTTCTCGACAAGATATACATCACCGACTGTTGATTTCAACAATTCGTGTCCGTAAAATCCACCTTGAAGTAATTCACCCTTGTTATCCTTTAATAAATAGGTTTCAGGTATAGATGGTTGCACTTTATAAATTGTAAATACTTCATTAGTCCAATTTGGTAGATATCTTTTACTAAATACACCTTTGTATTTGCTTATACGAACTTTATCGTTGACCTTGAACTTCTTTGGTTGCAATTTTTCCAATTTCGGTGTTGTATTATTTTTAATGCGTTGTAATACAATTTTAGCATTAGCACTATTTACCTGGATAGGTTTCATTCCAATGGTACGATGATATTTGTTGTTATACTCTTTTATAAGTTGTGGTAATATGTCATACCACACGTATGATCCTCGTTTTGAAAATTGTTTATACATCGCACCTTTTAATGTTCTATTGAATCTTTCAATTATTGAAGCTTTAACTTCAGAATTTGTAGAATAATGATTTATTTGATATTTCTTCATCAAAGCTCCAAAGTCTTTATTAAAATATTCTTTTCCATCATCGGTCTGTAGATGTTTAATTTTAAATTTATTTCTTTGTATTGTGGTTTCCATAGCTTTTGTAACACTTTTACCAGTCTTATCCTTCAATGGTAAAACGTCAGCTATTTTAGTAAAACAGTCTATAATTGTTAAAATATATTTAAATCCTTTGTTTAATTTACTGTGCTTTATCATTTCAATGAGATCAGCTTGATAAAGATCATTCATTCCTTTAATGATTGTACTTCTTCTTGGAAATCTTCTTCTTGCTGGTTTATGTAGTTCATTTACAATCTTGTCCTTCACACTTTCCATCTTCAGATGTTGCTTGCACACCGCATGTAAAAATACTGATCCATAGAATAGTTTATTCTCATCTATATAGTTTGAATATAGGTCAAGGCCATTTCATATTAGTGTAAAAAAGAGGGAACATGGCATTGGGCTTGCCATGTCCCCTCTTCTTTACGGAAAGGAAAAAGGAAAAAGGTAGAGGACGAAGAATAGGTTTACTGGTCGATAGGATTTAGAGAGTAGTGGCCGAATGGTAAAGTATTAATTTTATCTTCTAAAATATGGCGCTTGTCATCTTTGTAGCTTAATGCCCACTTTGTTTGTTTGACACTAAAAAGTTGATGATTATAACTTCTAATAGTGTTAAACGTTGCAGTTGTTTCAACATTTTTAAACAAACATCTTTTATAATGTTCAAACTGTACGTTCTTCTTAAGAAAAGAAGTTTTTATTCCTTTGGCCTTCTTCGTGACTTGATGTTCGTTCCTCTCATTTATGTACAGTTGAAACGAATACAGTTTGGACATTAATGCTACAATTTCCATCATTGGCACACCATTCGTTTCATCTTTAAATTTTCCCAATACTTTCTTGTTTCTGTCATAGTCGTAATTTGGATAATCCTTAGGATAATCGGAAAAGTCGAAATCATCTTTATATATAAAGGTGCGTAGATCTTCATACATGTCATTTGTTTTAATCCAGTAAATTAGTGCATCCGTATCCATATATGCAATACCAATGTTCTCTCTTCCATAATAGTTAACCATCTTCTTATAATGAAACTCGTACATATGTGTTTTTGAAATATCCAAGATTGACATTCCAAGATACAAAGGACGATCCATTTCAACTGACTTCTTGTTCATGGAAATAACAACTAGATTTTCATTAATAACTACAGATGAACCAAAGTTTGGTTGTTGCACCAATTTCTGTAATCTTACTGGATCAGTTACCAATTTGATATCCTTATGTTTCCTTTTGTTTTCCAAAGTCTTGCCAAATATTGCGTTATTCATTAATTTGAAAAAATCTTTTTGAAAACTTGATGTAGCGGCAGCTCTTCTTCTTGTGTTGTTGTCGATGTACGGTTTTAACCAACAAGATTGAGAAAATTGTAGTACTCGATTAATTTTTGTAATTCTCAATCCTAAGTCTAAAGCCTGTTGTATCATCCAGTAGTGTCCGACATACCGAGACTTGTTGGTTAAAGTCATCAATAATTTTGGCCATCTTCCAGTAGGGGAAATTTCAGTCTTTGGAAGAAGTGGTAAATCATAATGATGATCGTGAAGATGTTCAGGATATTCAAAATCGACGTCAAAAACGTAACCAGTTTCACCATGCTTCGGTATATCCATTATGTTTCCAATTGATTCTGGGTCTATCCATTTGAAATTATCATATGGAAGGGGATTCGACATTGCCCATCCGTATAAGTTATTTGCATCGAAATAACCCAGGAATGTTGTTGGTTTTGATGCATCATAATCGGGCAGATACTTGTTATTCGCCTTAACATGTCTGGTTACACTTTGCGTCAATCCCCCTCGAACTCCTGATTCTAACATCAAAACCATATCTATATCAGTAAGAAGTTGTAATTTACAATTTGTTTCTTTCAACATGGCTTGCCATGCTAGTCCAGGTGAAGTGTATGAATGAAGAGGGTCCAATCCATATGCTGCAAAACACGTATTTCTAAATTCTTCCATTATATCACATAGTAAAGTTACATCTAATTTAACATAAAAATCTGAATATTCTCCCAATGTTCTAAATCCTAATTCGTTCCATACTCTACATGCATGATCATAGTCCTCTTGAGATATATCCATGTCGTAAAGTTTACTTTTGAATTCTTCTTTTGCTGGAAGTGATGTTTCATTAAATTTTTCTAAACTGTCTATGTAATCATATGGGAAAGCACCTTTCCGAAGTACCAGATCCAGTTTGTCGCTATTTACAATCTTCTTTGTTTCGACAAAATCTTGTTTCCTTAAATTTTCAGAAAGTTTGGACAAACTCGACGGCATAAATCTGTAGGAGTCTAAGAATCTTAATTTCACGCTTCCAACTTCTTTGGAAAAACTGATGAACTTCTCTGAAATACATCAATTTTACCATCATCTCTTCCTAATTCGGGTATTATAAAATGAGCATCATACCCGCTGAGGTTATGCAGAATCACAGGAATAAATAGTGGTAAATGATAGCTCAAGTTGCATTTATTACAAGCAGCACCCCTATAATAACCTGTGAGGTGGTCATGATCTTTAACTTTATAATTCTCAATAGTAAAATCATTTTTGCACAAGAAACATCGAGTTGCATTTTCGTGTTGAATTTCTTCTTCTTCGTCCATCGGTTTTATTGGTACAATATTTGTATATAATCTTTGCATATTTCCAGCTATTGAATATAAGTGATCAAGAAATATTTTTTCCGCATTTTCACCACGATATACTAAAGGTTCTGAAGTTAATCCATATCTGTTTAAATGTTCTTCTGATAATGTTGATTTGACCATTAAACAAAAACTGTTTGGTTTGTGCATTTGATACTTCACACTTTTTCGAGCTTCACAATTTTCATCTTCAACAGGAACAAGTGTTGATTCAAAGTCTGCATACACAACTAGAGGGATACGGTATTGATGATGAACCTTTTGAAATGTAACAAATGCTTTGCTTTCCGAAGGTAAATTAATCTTTGCTTCATAATTATTGTTACATAGTCTTTTGTGCTCTTGTAACCATTCTCTTCCTTGTCTTCCTTCTCGTTGAAAATTAAAACATCTCTTACAAATCAACTTTTTGTTTCTATTTTTTTAAAGTTGCTTGTCAACAAGAGAGTCAAATTTCTTTATTTACACATAGTGAGACACATCTCCTCGCGTAAGTAGTAGTAAATCCGTATGATCTGGTAGCTCTTCTTTCGCAATACGTAAAGGATACACTTTGTTTGAACTATCTAATGCAAAAACATTGATAGACGTACCGGGATTTTTCTTCTCAAATATTGATATATCTTTCAGTGATACAGGATAAGTGATTCCTTGAAAATTGTATCTAAATCTTTGATTTTCATATTCTTGGTCAGGTCTATTCGCATGATGTGGTACAAATTTAGCTGTCATTGCATAACGAAAACATTCATTGTCTTCATTTTTAACATTAACACAAGATTTTGTATTTTCAATTATTTTTGGTAAAGGAATGTAACTAGATCCCATTAGTCCATATCCATGTTTATGAACTCTTATATCTAATACTTCAATACTTGTAAGACTCCATCCGGATCCTCTTCCTTCGTGTTCCTGAATTTTTGTTAATATTTCTTCTATACAGTTTTCTACTATTGAATCAATGTTTGAACTTTCCATAATGGTTCGGTTTTTTGTTATGAATCCTCTTGGTGATAATTCTTCTTGTACATTTATAAACATAGCTTCTAGTAGTAAACCAAATTTAAGAAAGTTCAATCTTTTCAATTCTTCTTTTAAAGTTTTACTTACGATTGGTTTTGCTTCTCTAATAAATTCTTCTAGCTTCAAGTTTTCATTTTGAATCTTATGATGCATTACTACTTTACCGGGTAATGCAAATACTTGTAGATTCGGTAAAGTAGTTGAAGATGTTGCAGTTATTTCATCTTGTTCATCTTGTTCTTCTTGTTGTTCTTGTTGTTCTTGTTGTTCTTGTTCTTGTTCTTGTTCTTGTTCTTGTTCTTGTTCTTGTTTTTCTTCTGGGTTGCTGTGAATTAGTTCTTTATGACAGTCTAATAGAATTTCATCGTGAAACGATTCCGAACATTTATCGCAACAATACATGTTGAGATGTTTACTCTTCGAAATTTCACCAAGAAATGAAATGGGCTCTCATGTTCCTCCTTTTACAACGGTTCCCCCACCACTATTTCATCTTCTTCACTATCCAAGGAAATCAAACGTTTTGAACAAAAATATTAACCTTCTACAAACTAATTGTTCATTCGTGTTCTTTATTCCCATTGGAGTTTTAGTATATACTTCTTTATATTCAAGCTTTAACGAACTTTCCCCCACCCAACTAATTCTAGTTACTTTTAGGTGGAAATGGCTACAGCACAGACACTTGGTTAAACTAAATTTGTGCATAAATTAACTAGAGTTGAACTAAAAATTCGCATAAATTAAAAGTTAGTTCAAAACTAAAATTCGACAGTATTAAAAAAACTCTAACAGTTGAACAAAAATAAACATTAGTTCAAAACTGAAATTCAACAGTGTTAACCAAATTCTAACAGTCGAACAAATAGGTCAAGGTAATCCAATTTAACGCGAGAACGAGGAATAGAGCACTAAGTGGCATGTTAGTCCATTACCACAAAGTGATCTATTCCTCGCTCTCTATTCTACATCTACTTTTTTGGGTTTACTTATTTATATTAAAATGTTCAAATTTTACTATTTAGAATGTCCATTCTTGCTCTTCAACTCTTCGATTGTTTTTAGCAATTGTAACAAATATTCGTTAGTTTTCACCAAAGTCTTTATTTTGCTACATCCAATTTCAATGGAAGGAATTATAAGTTGTAATTTTATAAGTTCAATCTTTTCTTTCTTGTGAATTTCTCTCTTTATTATGTTGTTCCTTATTTTTGCTGAAGATTTAAACTCCATGTTGTTTCTGCTAAAGCCACAATAATAAAAGTCTCTTCAAACAACCTGCATTTATACACATTCCCCCACCATTTTATAATCCCCACTCCTTTCCCCCTTCTTTATAGGATTTGAAAGGGATAGGGTGTAGGGTGGGGGAAGGGTAATTTTGTTATTACACTAGTTGTGCAAGAAAATAGCCGCCAGTGTCCACACCTTGTTCATAGCACTCCATCATAGATTGTGCCCACTGCAACATGCGGCCTCTGTCATTTGGTGTGACAAGGAAAGAATGACTATCACCATACAATATAAAAGAGTCAATTCGTACATAACATCCTGAGTCCAACCATTTATTAGCTTCAGCCATAAACTTTTCTATTGTATCAAATGGAAATTGTGGATCAATTGCTATGACTTTACGTTCTTCACTAAGTTCAACAGTATAATCATCATCGTCCTCATCATCTTCACTTTCACTGTCGTTACTTAAAGTGTCTTCAGATTGTTCAAAAACATCAGAAATTTCGGAAAAATTGAAATTTTCATTCAGATGAGGAGGCATTTTGAAGCAAGAAATATTGTAAACAGAAGAGACGAAACGACAAGAGCGGCGTGTAGAAGAAAAATGAAGGGGTGACCAACGCTCGCTCCGCTTTTATAATAGTATGCAAATGAGGGGTAGGAGCTGACCGTGACCAGTCATCGACCCAAAGGAGTGGGGGGAAGTACTTTTCTTACTACTTGGATGGAAGTAGGTTAGTAGGTCACGAGACTTAGAGTGTTAAAAAATAATGGGGGAGAAACACAACGCTATAACGCATTGTGTCTCTCCCCCATTATTTTTTTAAGCAACAATTTGGAAAAAACTAAGTGAATTTACTGTTTACGCCCCCACCTTGTAATACGATCCTTTTTATCCCTGAGGAGAAAGTCTTGAGAATCTAAATTGTTAAATCTCTTCTCTTTACACAAATTCTCACAAACTCTAATTTTATATTTTAAGCCGTTACATTTTTCCAAAATGTGTTGGTGGTCAACAACACTTAGAAAAAAATATTTCAAACCTTTCTTAAGCCTCTCTCCTCTGACGGATATTATTTCAGGATCGTCTTCAACGGTGGGGGTTTCTGTCAGTTGTGGTCCAGAAAGATGTTTCACGACATGTACACGGCAAAAACTTTCGTTTTTAACACATTTCCTCCCACAAGCTGATCCTTTCTTAATTCCCCTGGTGAGCACTTTAGGGCAAGTAGTGGGACGGCTAAATGCCCTACGACGCTCTTCTTGTAATAATTGAAATTGCTCTGAAGGAGCAGGCTTAGGAACAGGTTTGGGAGTAGGCTTAGTGGATTTAGTTTTATGATAGGTGTGGTCTTCAGGCATAGTAAGTGGTGGGGTAGGAGGCAATGGTGACAGTGGAATGACAGGTGTACTAAGACGATGAAGCAAAGTTTCAAATGAAGGGGTATTAGGACGGGGAGCTGGCTTCTGTGGAGGCGGCATGATGGTTGATGGCGGTATGGAGTCGTTTGAAAGCGAAGTAGAAGGCGAAGGCGGTGAAAAAATGCTTCGAAGTTTAGAAGTCTTGGTAGGCGGAAGAATAGTGCCAGAAGTTGAAGGTTGGGATCCAAGTTGCTTCTTGTACCAGTCAGGAGGATTTATCAGACGAAGAGTTTTCTTAGGTGCAGTAACAGCCGTAGTAGAAGTTGAAGTAGAAGTAGAAGTTGAAGTAGAAGTTGTAGTTGGCAGAGATGACATGGTTGTGGCTCCAAGTTCGCAGCGTAACGTCTGGAATCAGAATGAAATGTTAGCCGCAGTCGGTGCGTCTTTTATAACAATATGCAAATGAGAGGGGTAGCAGCTGGCCGAGACTGATTATTGACCTGGAAGGTGGGAGAAAAGGGGAAAGAGAAGGTATTTATTTCAAATAATTCGCATAACTTTTGACTAAAATAAGATAACCACATTCTTCTTTTACCAAAATGTTTGTCTTACATAGACCTTTTCAATGATGTATCGCTTGTTCAAATCCGTCAATCCGCTATCAAGTTATAGCCATTTTAATTTTTCAGGTTATGACCGGTCATTCACCCGGAGTAGTGGGGGAAGGAGAGGGGTAGGAGTGGGGGAAAGGAGGGGGGGGCTCCATTTTTTCGGGGGGGGGGAGGGGGGGGGAGGGAGGGAGGGGGGAGGGGGGGTGGCTCCATTTTTTCGGGGGGGGAGGGGGGAAAGGGCGGAGGGGGGGGTCATTGACCCTTCCGAAAGTGGGTCAAGGTCATTCAAGATTTATAATGATCCAAGGTGATGGGAACAGTAATACTGTTCCCACCACCCTGTTTGCCTAACGGTTCCCACTCCCAACCCACTAGTTACGTTCTGCGAGGGAGGTCCCTGGACCGTCCGGGTCTACCGTAACGGTCCTGTCCGGGTCTACCGTAAACATTAATTTAAAGGGAAACTGGAACAGCTAATGCAGAAACGCAACTCTAACACCCACCCAAGCTAATCCCACCCATTATATTCCTAAACAAAATGCAAAAACCTAGTCCGCTTACCTACAATTTGCGGATGTCCCACCCCTTCTAAGTGAAGTTCAATGGAACTTCTGAATTTACAATTAATCTACCCCCTAACATCTAGCTGTAAGGCAAAACAACATTAATTAGTAGTACCAACACTTAAAACTAACAACACATCATTATTAAAAAACCAAATAATTCAACACAACCAAATACCATCATTATTCTTAAAATTAATACACCTTAATGCTAAACACCTCTTAAAATTAATACACCTTAATGCTAAACCCAACTTATAACTAACATCGCAATGCGCAAATTATTTCTTAAATTAAATACAACTTAAAACTAAACACACACACACCTACCACATTGCATTAAAAAACGCAACGTAGTAGAAGAAGTTCAAATATATATAGGCCTACTATATATTTGAAACCTCTTGCTGAGTCGCCAACAACCTTTCGCTATGAAAGTTTGTTGACGACTGACGCTAAGATCAGGCTCGTATTGCTCCTCGGATTCTCGAGTAGTGGGGGAAGTTGTTTCACTCCAGTACAGTGTTCAATCCAGTCCAGTTCGCAGCAGTGTAAAAGGAAGGCAAAGGAGTGGGGAGCGGCGCATGCGCAACAACACAAAACCAAGGTTTGAGGTTAGAATTATCCATGTGCAGTAGCGCTAAAGTGAGTAATACAGGACTAGGCGCATGCGCATAGCATAGACTGATTCCGATCCGGAGAACTCGTTGCATGCGCAGCAGGTTTGAGGTTAGAATTATCCATGGCAGCTGCCATGTTTAGTCTGGTTTCACCACATAGAGTCAGCAACCGGTGGTGACCGGTCATTGGCCTAGAAGGAGTAGGGAAAGGTGGTGACCGGCCATTGACCCAGAGGAGTGGGGGAAGGAGTGGGGGAAGGGGGGGGCTCCATTTTTTTGGGGGGAGGGGGGGGAGGGGGGGTCATTGACCTTTCCGGTCATTGCCCCAAAACCCCCTACTACTCTTACTACTCAGGTGAAAGTCGGTCATCAGCGGCAGCTGCCCGGAGTAATTGCTAAAGCTATAAAAACCAGGTAGTTGGCTCGGGCATCTGCCCGGGGAAGTGGGCCGCTGCTGGGCTATAAAACTAGACTGCTCATTTGCGCCGTGACCATTAACTTACTGGCTTTCATGTTGATTGCATCCTTATAGCTACTACATTATTTACGTTCATTTACTTCTAACCTTACCACATAGTGTTTCATTACTACATAATGTTGAGTTAATTCTAACCTATAACTCTATTTTGTTAGTACATGACATTCTGTTTCATTTATCTCTTTATAACATATTTTATTTCTCAGTCTTCTTTTGACTTCAACATATAACACACCTCCTGTAATGGTTGCGCAAAGTTTAAAATTGAAACTGTTGCGAACACAACACATTTTACAAAATAATTCTAAACTTTCACTTTCAAAGTCTAAAACTAATTTAAGTAAAGTAAGAAAGCGGTACAGTTTTAACCCATTATACTCTTCAACAACCTCGCGGGTTAATGTTGATGATAGTATTATTCATGACATTTTGCGTTATATGTTACACTTCAACAATTTTGAACTTGTTACACCTATCGACTGTGTTCAACAAGTTTTTTTATTTTACCCCCACTATTCCTTATATAAGTGCTCTAACCACAATTCCTACTTCATCCTTCTCTATTCTGTTCAGCTGAGCTAAGGTTTGAGGTTAGAATTATCCATGGCGGCCGCCATGTCTAGTTCAGTTTCACCACATAGAGTCGGCGACCGGTTATTGGTCTAAAGGAGTGGGGGAAGGGGTGGTGGGGGGAGGTTGCCGTTTTATAAGCCCTCTCCCTAGGCGACGCTTCTCATTCGATCGCCAACTTTCATACGATAAACACCTCTCCCATGGCACGAATCAATTATCCCGCTATCACCAACTACTTCAACTTAAAACTATTTCTGGTGATAGTTGGAAGGAATTTTTAAAAACTTACTCTGGATGACCTTGGCGTATTTTCCAGATCCCAGTTATAAGTTTGAATTTCAATTTTGAACTAACTCTTAATTTTTGTTCAACTGTTAGAGTTTCGTTAACACCGACAAATTTCAATTTTGAACTAACTTTTAATTTATGCGCACTTTTAGTTCAACCCCACTTTATGCGCAAATTCACTTCACCCTAACGCCAACACTATCGCCATCTCCACCCCAACCTATATGGCATAACATATAACTACAGCATCTCATATATACCCTCTAACCCCCACCGGAAGCTATATGGCATGGCAGCTGGCGCCAGCTGCCCGGTCAACTGCTCGCGAGCAGCTGATCGGGCGGATGTCACGACTTCCGGTCTAGGTGTAACCAAAACACACTACTTATATAGTATTGGTTACACAGGGCTGCTAGGAATAGTATTATGAACATATTTTTTAACAAAGCACCCTTAGCCCTTAGTTTTTGAAGAATTTTTATTTGTTTAGACTAACAAGTTTCGGACATTAATGCCATCGTCAGAGTCAATATAACCTCACATCTAATTATTTATATTTATATTATTTATTTATATTATTTATATGCAGAACATTTGATGTCTTCGGGTCATACGTACAAAACTATGGAAGAAAATTTATCCATCTTAGAATATGAAAGACGACCCGAAAGACTGAATGTAAAAGAAGAACTCCATATCTATATAAACAATAAAAAGAGACCCAATAAATTTACTTAACACCATGCAAGTCAACCAACAAAACCCTATCTACGACAAAATAAGCAATATAAGGCAGAATAAAAACTAAGAGAAGAAAAGATTTTATACAGTATATTGCACCAATTTATTAGGCTAGAACTTTATGTCATATGTTTATTTTATTATTTATTTCTACAGATGTATATAGATTTTATATAAATAATTAGATGTGAGGTTATATTGACTCTGCCGATGGAATTAATATATATGACACGTGAAGATGTATTTTGTGAACGGGACGTTTATCTTACATATTCTCATTACATACTTTAGCGTTGAGGTGTCAAACTTTGTCTCAGTTATTGGTTTGCAATAATTTGTTACATTTTTTATTTACATTGAGAAGCCTCCAATGTTATATGTTATTTTAACATGGGGATAGTTGTAACATGGGAATGAATTTTTAAAATGGGGATAGGTTTTATTAGATTTAAAACTATAGTAGATGATGATAGTAAAACCAATCATAACAGAGGAGCAATACTTTTCTAATACAAGCTTTAATAATAAATAATGTCTTAAAACCAAAGCAATGTAACCACTGAATTATTTTTCAAATTTAAACAGTATTTTAATGACTACTATATAATACATTATTAAAATTTACTATTACTTTATTACTATTATTATTATTGACAAAATTTGTTTAGAAAGCAGATTTTTATTTCAAGCCGCATTCTAAAACTGGCGTTTCGGAATGAGAAGACCGAAACCTCAATATTTAGGTAACAATGTTGCACAACGTACATCTCTCAAGGAGATGGTCAAGGAGATGGAAAGGTAAATTCATTAATCTCAATACACTCTGGGCCGTCAACTGCAGCTACGGTATGGAGATATATGGTTTATTGAGCACACTACGGCACAATAAGTTTCATCAATAACGAAACCATGAAACTTAACTATTATGATGAGTTCGTAAGTTACTTTAAAAAGTTAACAATTCATTCATATGAATTATTTTTGTTCTCGGCCATAATTCTGGACGGATACAGCTGATACTTACATCAATCGATTAAGAATATACAGAGTTAAAAAATTTAATGATCAGCTGTGCATTGTTGTAAGATATTAAAATAAAATCTGTCAATCGAATTATTTTTGTTCTTTACTATTTTTACTATTAGCCATCACCCCGTCTTTTAAAGCTAGATACAATTTATGTTTTCTGTGTAAGATTTGTATTTTTTAACCGGTATGTTTTGTTAACGGGTTAGTTAACTGGTTATTTTTTCGATGACAGTATTATTAAGTTTCCTAATACTCAACCTTTTAAATTCGTGTCTGTGCTCATTACTCCAAATACAAACACGTTTAAGATGATGTATAATTTTACAAAGGCCAAAGTAGGTTTCTGTAAGACTTCCAAGAGAGACATCCCTTAAAGGTTGTTTAAATTGAAACTTTCTTGGCGTCTGTCACATCATACATAATTTAAAACGTTTTGCATTTGGATTAATAAGCAACAAAATATATAAAAAAACATTTTTTCTCCAAGAATTGGATTACTTAAAAATAATAAAATTTTTTTCCCACGAAAGATTTGTAGTATTAATCTAAAATCACAGTCAAAGTTACACTCGGCATTATCCAATTTAAGAATAACTTTTATACCAATAAAACTGCTTTGAACGCTAATATCAGATGTGGGAAAGATTGTTGCAACACCAAAATATAAATATAATTAATTACTCACAAAATCCAAAAAGTTTATAAAATAAAACTTTTTTCAAGTAGAGCTTAAAGATTTATCTAAAATAACCATTGATTTGTCTTAAAATTAATATGTTAAGCAAACTACATTTATATATAGACATGTGCTCAGTTGAGTTAGTCAAATTATTTCATTTATACTTAAAATTATATGCAATTCAGTTAAACGTACTAAACCGGTATATACATAATGTTAAAGATATTTGGGTACTACTAAAACAGTGATTTGAAGTAAAAATGAGAAAACAATTTTGGTTGAGAAAGAGGGTGGGCTGCTCGTAGAGGGAGGGGGGATTTCGATGGATAAAATCTGTTCCACTTCAACGCCCTCGTCTGGTCCGCATCATCTTCGTAAAATGTAATTTTAAATTCACCTTAAACACATTTCCATGATTTCTTTAGTTGAATATGGATCTATTATTAATATTCTCAGTTAAAATTGAACATTGAAGGATTTTCTCGCCACAGAGGAAATTTAACGTTATCTATGATCGAAATGTCCACCGGATAAAATACATAACAGTTCTGTATGTGAATTAAAATTTATATTTATGTATTTTAGAATACTGAAGTAAAAGTTTATTATAAACAAGTTAAATGTGTTATAAAATTTAATTGTGCTTTGAAGCAATGCTTAACTAGCCATTTTAGTTCAAATTATACTTACCTAACATGGTACGCATTACTTTATATAGACTAATGTAAATAAACAAGTTGACTTAATATTTTTTCTATTTTAAAACAAACAGTATAAACAAAAAAGAAACAGCTGGGATGAAACGTAAAATCAGCCCATTAAAATAATTTGGGGGCTTTTATTTTTGTAGATGAAACACAATTGTATTTTCTGCCTTTTCAACACCTGAATACATTCTAATTCTTATCAAAACTGATTGGTTCATTCTAACAATGTCAATAGCATTACTGGCAAAACTAGTTTTTGGGTTACTCACGATTAAGTCTTAAGTCTCAAAATCGATTCTTGCACTATTCCTATATTCTGCTTTTTATACATTTAAAAGATTTTCATGGTTTTCAGCATTATTAACGTGTATGAAATACATACAAATTTATAGTTAATAAATACATAATAATTTATTATTATCACACGAAATAATAAATTCACGTGCTATGGCAAATTTCATATCGGATAATTGCGTTGCTTTAATAGTTTCTTTGGTGTGTCAATATTTTCTTTGTGATTGAGGGCAAACCTTATTTGCATACAACTATTTATTGGGAAACTTTTACAGAGTACTATTTGGTCTTATATCGTTGAACTCTTTGAATCTTTCACTATACGATCTTTCACTTTCTTAAGAGAATATACTGTTTAAAATACATTCACGTTTAAAATACCATAATATTTCACTGATTATCGAGATTAGGGTTAAACAAATTTTTATTCTTCATTGAGGACACTCTTAAAGATAGTAATAAAAAAACTTTATCTCTTTTATATCATACATAACATCAATGTATTTGTTTTGCAAGCAACTTATGATTGACGTTTAACAACTTTTCTTTAATGTCCGTAAATAAAAATAAATGAAAGGTCCGTAAGTAAAGAAAAGTTGTAATTGTTTAAGGTAAAATGATTAATTCGTAAATATTAGTAAATTTTATTTAATACGATATACACACATATACCTTTTTTGTTAATTAGGTTACAGTGTTCTTTATTTTATTTAAATACAATCATTTTATATTGATGAAGAGTCATACAAAAAATTAAACTAAATTATAACGATTGTGTGTTATGTTGATATACCTCCTCTCATATATCCCATAGCAAACAGGCAAATGCAACAGAATATTACATCCTAAACACAACAGTACGTCATTCAAAATAAATAGTAATGTCATGGTTAACGAAGAAAACACGTACTAATAACAACAACCAGCAACCAACTAACAGCAACCATAAACTAAATTAGTTCTCCAACATCGTGGAAATTGCATAAACAGAGTGACGTAGAGGCTAGTGCAAACTTAGAACTTGTATTAACTACAACATTTTGCAAACATTTTAAATTTCACCTTTTTATCCTCTAAATCACATTAGTATATTTAAATATACATACATTTAAATATAGATAATTACATATATATTATATGTATTATATATATTTAATCAAATTTCAGGTTAAAATAATAAAACGACTTCCACATTTTTAAAATTAAAATATATTATCGTGGTTCTGTGTTTCAATATAGTTCGGAAATGCAAAAATATTAATTAATAGGAATAATGAATTAATAATTAATAAAAATATATGCAGTTGAGTAAATAGTTTTTGAAGAATTTTTTAACAAAAAGAATAGTAAAAAAAAGTTGTTCAAAAAATTCCGGTATAAAAAATACACAAAAAATAAACAATTACGTTAAGATGAAATCTGGTTTTCGTTTCACTTCTATAGTGTTTCCAGACTAAATTGATTATCATGAAAATATTGTAACTTTACAAACATGTGACAAATATAGAAATATCCGTTGAAAAATAAACAAAGTTATTGTTTTGATGCGCATAATAGGCTACTTGTTAAAATTTGATAAAGTACTATATTTGGAAATTAGAATTTTTATATCACAAGCATCTAAAGTGGGTTATTTTTTTTATTAAATATTTACATAAAAACCATATTAGATACTCATCACGACACTTATGCATAATTAGTTTCTGTATAAAGTAATTGAAATAAAGTAAATTTATTAAAGAGCAAATGTACAGAATTTGAATGAAGTGTTTTTAAGCTACGCTGAACTTTCCATAGCTATAAGGCGGGGGTAAAAACGTTAACTCTCGTTTGGTAAACCCAATAAAAATGTCCACTTTTAATGTTTATATTTATTTTATAAAACGATTTGGGTAAGTAAATAAAAATTATAAATTATTTAGAGATTCAAATTTCCAACCATTAAATCGATGAGTCAACCATTCAGATTAAGTAAACCACATGTTGATTACTCTATGATTTCTTTAAACATAATCACTATCTGGACATCATTGAATAAACAGAGAAAACGCATGAAAGAAACTTAGGAAACCTATGGGCCACAATTAATAAATTTTGCATTACTTACTATGACAAAAGAAAAACTGAATTAATTCAGTTTTGTAAAGGACCACCACATAAAAAGTGTTGTAATTGAACAGGCCTTATAATAAATTACGTCATTCTATAAAAATACGATGTAGCCAATATGTAAACTTTAAGACTAAATTAATCAGAAGCCGTTTAATGTTTGTTTGCAGCTCAATTAATTTCATGTCCAAAGTTCCTTTCCACAACTGAGGGGATGAGCGGAACCATATCCTACCTGAATTCACCATATCCTACCTGCTGGAACCAGTCAGAATTTAGGCACGACTGGTTGTTAATAGTTTATACAGTGGCTCTGAAGAACTATAATGTAACATAAAATATACAACAATGATAATGGAGGAGAGAGTATTAAACATAAACTTAAGTTGTTATCTACTCTAATGAAGCAACTGATTAAAAGATTTTTTCAGTATTAATCAAAATACTACTAAGTTTTAGCTTAAAGAGTTAAATACAAATTGATTTGTTTGTTATGATGGTTGAGTAAGAATAAGAAAATAAATAAAGAGTACGTTATAGCACAGAATGTACATAGAAGAAATTCTGGTTAATCCTGAACACAATAAATTATTCAACTCAAATACAAGGTATTAAATTATAATCCAAAATTGTAATCATATGTTTTATTAATTAATTGTTTATGTAAAATTAAAACTTCTCAATTTTCTTCCATACAACCAACATGACTTCATTTATTCACCAATCCTTAACTGCAGGTTTCATAGTTTTCACACATTTACTTTAAGTGTCTAACAAATTCTTTTAAGGATGATTACGCCAATCCCCATTAAATCAAGTGAAGTAGTAGAATATAAATATTAAATTATATATTAAATTATTTAATATACAATGCTATTTTACACTGTATATCAAATATCTAATGTACATTAATAATCTCTGATGAAGCAATCAACATAGAACCTTTAATGATACCATTAAATTAAATAAATTATATAATTTATTTGAAATAAAACAATTCACATAAACTAAGACAATGAAAATATTTTTTGCAACTTAAATCTTCTTGAATACACTTGAAAGCAAAACTGTCATTATATTGAAAACGGCTTGAGAGTTTTTCTAAAAAAATTCCCAAACAACTTAGTTTAAGTTTATAAAAAATATTTACATTGGTCTCTATTATAAAAATTTTTGTTACAATCATTATAAGAAATACTACAAGTTATATTGTTTGTCTTGTTGAGATTAAAATCAAAATTAAAGAATTGCTAAAAACACTTGTACTAACAGTCAATGTACTAACATGTCCTCCAGTATAAACATGTGGTAGTCTATAGTAACCAGTTACTGATTTAGTAAATAATACTACAGAAAAACATACTTATCAGTTTCATTTTTTATTTAGCTTTACCTATACTGAAAATAGTTTATGTTTAAATATGTAAAGTTAAGATGATTCCGATTTTATATAAAGAAGACTCGGGCTACTGCCATGAACATATATTTATTTATTATGTAGTTCTTACTTGTGTATGATAGGATTGTAATTTTTTTAATAAGTAATGTGTATTATATTAACTTTTGTTTAGAAGAAAAATTATTTTGGATTTAATTAGATAATGAAATGAATAATAGTTTAAATTGTTTTGACGTACGGTTATAAAATATTTTACTCTAGTTATCAATATATTAAAAATATTTTTAAATATATTTTATTTTAAATCCAAATCAATGTTTCTTATTGTATCAGTTTTATTGTATCGTATCGTAGCTCGTTACATCGAATATAATATAAAAAGTTTATTTTTATATGATATAATATTTTTTACCAACGATATTAGGTTTGGCGTTAATAATTTTATTTAATTTATAGTTTAGCTTATTTAAATACTTTAGGATAGTTTACTAGTCGCATAAAATTATTCACCTCTAGTCTGCAGTTAAAAATAAAATTGTGGAACAAACATAAACTGTTTGAGGATTACATTTAACGCCATTGTTTTGCTTAATCCTGTGAAATAAATGCAGATTACTACGTTGCACCAGTGGAAACAATTTAGCACCTTAAATTAAATGTTTAGTAATATCTATATGTATGTATTTTCTTCAGTCATGTATGAACTCATCAAGAGTAAAATATGATATGATGTAACAAGCTGCAAATGAAACTAATTTTTTATTTAGTTTTACTTGATTTGCCTATAAAATTACTATACTTAATTTATTACCACTCTAAAACATATTCATAGTGTAATTTATAATTATTTTATTCTTAAATATAACCTTTAGTCATAATTTCTTCATGTGTACGGTACACAATGTTCGTTTCACTTACAAGTGATACAAATTAGTTTGTTTATAGAGTACTCTTATTGGACTGTCTAATATCGCGATACATTAAAATATTTAATAGAGATACACCAAATTTAGTGGCCTTGTCACCATTTTATTTAGAACAGTTGTTGTTAATTAATTTTTACATTATTCAATTAATACACTTCTAGCAAATGACAATTGGGTCTACAATCGAACCTTTCCGATCATCAAACTCGCATCTTCAGAACTGTTAGGTTAGTAGTATAACCACTCGAGTAGTTGAAATAATATTGAAAGAAAACATGAAATAACTTATTTATCAAAGGCACATTTGAATAAAAATCTATTATAACTCAAAAGAATCTCAAATTTATTGTTTGTAAATGTATAGTCATCGTCCTTTAAAATAAGCAATCACGCATATAAATAATAGAACTTACTGACGAAGTTAATAAGTCAGATGGAAATTTAGAGGCATATTTGCTCTTAGCTCTTTTGTTAAGTGGTTTTTTGTAGCTGACGACTTGAAAAATTTTATACAATGATATGAGATAATGACACCAAACATTTTAAAAATAACGTTTACTTTCATTAGAAGAAACATAATGAATCATTACATAAAAAATTGTTGATAAATCAAACAATAAAAACTTAATACAAAAGATTAAAAATAGATTTTCTTCCTATGGCTTGACTAGCGAACGGTTTCAAAATTCAACATTAAAGTTTGATTATCAAGCCTGAAGATTTAAAATCATCAATCTGAAGATAACATATATGTCGAAACCGGTCACATTACAGCGACGTTTAGGTCTGCAGACTATATTAAGGTATTTGAACCTCTTGTATTTTAGCAATACGGAGGCAAACCACAGAGATGAAAAAAATGTTTGATAGATTATCATTAATGTAAATAACCAGTGTCGTATAGCCTATATTGAAAACTATTTTTATGGTATAAAAGTTCAAAAACATTCAATGGACACAAATAAATCAAATTTTATTACACATTTTCAAATTCTTCCCCACTGTTTTATTCTTTCAGTTTTAATCAAAGAAGAAGATATAAAGTAAATATTTACAAGGTGTGGTAAAGTTCAAAATTGCAGACGACCGCGAAAGACTAACAGCCGTAAAGTAAAATCATTACTTAGTTTGTCTACATCTTTCGTTGTTTATAACCCATTATTTAGCCCGAACTAATCAAATTGAATAGTTAATTGTAATGTCATACATTTGTTAGTGCTGATTGTCCACTAGATAATTTCATCTAGAGACCCTCCTTTGTAGCTTACCTGTTTTACTTGAACACGTCTTTCAATTATCAATTGTAAGTAATAACACTTTAAACACATTAACGTTGATGATAACACATCAACGTTTTTTCTCATGGTATTTTTTATTAAGCCAGCCACCAAGTGTTAGAATAATAAAAGGCATTCTGTAGTACAAACACCTTAGTTAATATATGTAAAAAATAAACTCTAAAATACATTTTATAAACATCGTTTGCACTAATTGGCTTTTTCAATATAAGCCCTAGTTTCAAATATATTCAATGTATTTTATGAAAATATAATTCAAATATTAAAAAGCAATAGTGGTTCTCAAAATTTTAATAGATGTGTGTTACGTGAAATACCAATCGTCGAACCAAGTCAACATTGTTTTAACCCGCCTCTTGAGCCAATCAGTCGAGGCGTGTTTCTGTTTTATTCCCTCTCTGAAGCTCTTATACCTTTTTCATTAAAAAAATTTGGATGTAGTTAAATCAAACTTGAAATTATTCTAACACCTCTTCACTGGAATGTTATAAATAAATATAAGTATACAGTAGTTTTAAAATAATACATAATATAAAATCATAAAATATCGAGAATCTCGATGAGCTCAGATAAAAATCAATCCTGATGGGAGATACTGGGATACTAACATAAGCAATAACATGGTGAAATCCCACGCGTTTATAATATATATATATATATATATATATATGTATATAAAGCATTTTTTCTGTTAGTAAAAGATAATAATACTAAATTACGAAAGACCTCATTGCTACAGTCAATTAAATATTCAGCGATACTGTGATGGCCTTATTACAAAAAATACTTTCAGTTAAAATATGCAACTGCAATTTCAAGCTTGTTTTCTATCGGTCTTAAGTCCAAAAGCGCCGTAGCTGAAAGCGGTGCGTAGTTAAAAGCGATATCATTCTGCGTATTTCAAATTTTAGAGCTTATATACTTGTCAACTATATACATTTTTGGAAGAGGTGCTATTCAATACTTGAGAGAAAGTGCACATAATCGGAGAGGTAAGTTTTGAGTGGAACAATCCTTTAATTAGGTTAGCACAATTGACAATATACAACGCAATTGAGGTGCGCTGTAAGAATTTATGAAAAGTAATATACTTGTCAAATGGCAATTTAGATCAAGGGCAACCATGTAAAATATCAGCAAATAAATAATAAAGGCTATTTAACATTTTTCGTTTAAAAGGAATACAAACTTAAAAATTGTTATTGTTAATTTTGCACTTATAATGAGAATTACAGATTTTAAATTTACAATTTTTGCATTGTTATTCATGTAAAAAAATAATAAAAATAAATAAAAAAGATTAAAACAATGATGTCGAAGTAAACGCGTAATTTGTTCTCAGTTAAATATTAATGTTTTGTTTATTTTTTATATATACTTGTGTTGTAAAATCTAGTGATGGTCTAGTCTCTAGCTTTGTCAAGGCAATAAACCCATACGCTGAAATGCATTAGTCAGATGAAAAAATATTATAAGTAAAACCATCTACTGTTATTTTTCTGATAACAGCTCAAATTCTAAGATACTGACAATACTTAGTACAAATACTACGTCTAATAATATAATTTAGAAGTGCAGAACAATAGATAACATTATAACTAACGCTTTTTACTCAAATGGAACCAGTTTATTTGTCTGTGATGACACTTGTTTCTCATGTATCCTCTCAAAGTTACTGACTGTAGAATTATTTATGAGATCTTTACTAAGTTTTAAATAAACCGGCTCAATTGACAATACGTTGTAAATAAGTTGTCTACTTACATTTCAAGTAAATATAGTTGCAATAAAATATTCTATAATACATTGTGGAATAATATAATACGTAATACATTATACATAACACATTATTTCATAATACCAGAAAGTTCCATATACATCTTCATTTATAAATGTATTGGATGATAAAATATATATTTCATAAATTTCATTTAAACAGAATTTAGGAAACTAATTCTAATATTTGCATACGAATTGCAATCTTAACTCGACCGTCTACTTACCTATACGTCTATAGTAAAATAATATTTTGCCACGAATGATAAATACTACTTTCATATTTTCACAATTATACTTTCATAGTACTGTTTAGTATAGTTATACTTGATATTACTATCATATTATAAGTATTATATCATAATGGACAAGATGCAATTTTCGACATAGCTTTGTGTTTTAAGAATTAAGACTTAAATAGTTTTACTTGGTTCAAATAGAGCGTAATTAATTTAAAATTAACGGTCATAGACTAATATATTAAATTATATAAAGTAAAACTCAAATTTCCGGTAGAATTAATAGGTTTATATTGATTGAGTTTGAAGTTCAAAGGGTGTCAATCCAATGAACTGTGGAGTAACTGATATTAAACCACCCTGCTGCATATTGGTTTCATTTCTTTACTGTACAAAATGGAAGTACCAAGTTCATTCTAAAGCACTCAGGGCAATCAAGCTATTATTATTTTATAGTATTATTTTATAGTTTATACAACTAAGAAATCGTTAATATGTAATATACAGTTTTTCCAGGTCCAACCTTTAAAAAAAGGTACTCCACCTTTAAACCTTTAATTAAAGGAGTAGACAACTTCCAGTTTATTCATGAAGCCAAAATAAACCAAAAGTTCACATAAACGTAATCCTAAAATGCATCGTTAAGCCGCTAGCAGCATTAAGTTTTTCACACAATAATTTGGCGCCATTTCTAAATTATACACCGAATAAAAATATCTTTTCCCTGACGAAGAACATTGGTGTGATTAAAATACATGCCAAACATCACCTCAATACAACCACCCGTTATGGAATTAAAAATTATTATGACAAAATGGCGTCTCGTGGCTTAATGATTCATTTTAGGATATCTGTTTATATGAACCTTTTTGTTTATTTTTGCTTGCTAAATAACCTGGAAGAGTTTGTAAAGGTTGAATCAGGACACCCTAAAGAGTTATGTAGTTTTCAGTTGACATGTTGGGGTGCCGGTGTCTATAGTATTATTTTATTTTGGATCGTTACTCTTGTTCTATGTTAATTTATATGTTTTGTACATTAACAGTTTTTTGTGTTTTGAAAGATAATTTTTTTAAAGAGAGAGGCAGGAAAAATGCATTGCGTACAGAGGGGGCCAGCCTGTAGTATGGGATAGGTTACCTAATCTTAATCAATTTGAAGAACTAAAATTTTTATCTTGCAGAGTATAGTTACAATCGTATGGGTCAAAAGTAACTATAATTTTCTTCATTTTCAGGAAGACAAAAATCAAATTTAATGAAGTTTGCCCATTTGAAATGAAGGAAACTTTATTTTTTTCCCATTTAAGTTTATAGTTGAATTTAATCTAATAGTTTATAATTCGGTATTAAAGTCAGCTTTATAAAGTCTTCTTATAAAAACGCCATATCTCGTGTCAGCCAAAAGTGTAATTAGGAACTAGAAACATAAATTCGTATACAGAAAATGGCTCCATATGGCAAAAGGAATGTTTACAAATATTTGTCTTTCCTGTAAAAGTACGCAAAAGAAAAGTGCTACTAGTGTAAATCTCCTGAATAATTCTGCCGGTCACTTTTCTAGATCTAAAGATACGTTTCGGATGATGTTGACAACTAAACGTTCTAGACGATAGCCATATTGATAAATAGTAAAGGTCAACAGCTTTTGGTTGTCAACCTTTGGTGGAAACCTTAAAATACCTTCACCTTAATGCTATGTCGCATCTTAAAATGCCTTCTAAAATCACCCATTACAATATGGTTTGAAAAAAGTGTTTTAGTACCACAAAAAAAATTTATGTGTTTTTAAGGAAAACATATAGTTTATAAGAACAACCGGGCTCTATCTTATATATTAATTAAGTAGTGTGAGTTTTAAGGGGGGAGGGGGGTGGTTAATTGTGCATCCTTTTGATATCCAAGGAATGCTGTCTACCTAATGTATTATATTTTGGAACCAACTTATACCCAGGGTAATTTTTGTATTTTTAACAAATAAACAAAAAGTAGACAAAAGGTAAGAAAGGAATATTTTATAGAAAAAATAGTAATAAAAACAACAGACGTTGATTACAAGTTTATGACGAAGGCTGCCGCGTCTTCAACGGGTGGTGTTTACGTCCTCAGAGGGTCGTTTGCTAATTTACTCCTTTACACTCGTAAAGTTCTTTTATAAACACTGATTAAGGAAACCACGTCTGAATAAGCCGAGTGATTATAAAACTAAACTTAATGGAAATGCACACTTCCTAAGAGGATAAAGGAAGAAGTTACCGTTGCAATACACTAATAACAGTCTATTGATAACAGTCTACTAATAACACTTTAACACTGATTAAGTCTTAGGAATTATTTTTACAAACAGTTGTACCCTAGTAGTTGTGAATGTGAGGAATCCTTTAAAAGCACTTCTCATTTCACTAATACCTAGCTTCTCCATGTAATTACTAGTTAATTCCATATTATTAGCTGAACAATTAAATAAAGATATTAAAAATAAGAAGTTTAGAGAAATTCAGGTGAATTCCAGGTAATAAAAAAATGTAAGCTTTATCGAAGTTTCATTAACATGTTCCGTTTGGTAAGCAAACATACGTAAGCACTATGATTTGGCTATAGAGGACCTCAAAATTAAATCATAATATTCCATTGATTAATTTTGGTTTTAGTATCATAAAACTGTTTATGGAAGTTTTATGCAATTTAAACCGTCGATCTACTTAAAAATCGGCTATACTGATCATAACCGATGGTTATAACCTATGGTTATACGTCCGTAGGAAACAAGGGCACTTATTTCTTATTTCTTTTCAACTTAGAGGATACCAAATTGCTTGAATTACTGGCCCCTAGAGATTAGGAACTTAATAACTTTTGTTATTTTGTATTAAATATAAACAACTCAATGTTACAATTTTAACTTGGATTAAAATGTTTATTTTAAGTAATCAACTTTATTACTTAAGTGCAAACGTTGCTATTTGGTGAAATATTCTACCTTATATTCTACTTTGTATCAAATATAATAAGAATTTACATCGATTAATATTTTTCAGGGACGTGAGGAAGAACGTACAAAGTTTGCTTTGCTAAACATGTTATTATACCTGAAAATCTGTTAAAGCTCCCAGAAGGAACATAAGCCACATTTGCTTACTCTGTTTATTATACCTGTGAGACTATAAAAAGATGATAGTTATATCGCACTGACTCTGTAGGTGCTATCAGCATCGTCTTCATCTTACAATTTAGAAAAATTATATTCTACTCGCAAATTTAGTGTTATAAGCCAACCATCAATTAAAATTTATTTGAAAGGTTACAAGATTTATATAAGACAATTTAAAAATATAAACTAAATTTTTTACTAAAAATTGAAAAGTATTTTTTGCTGTGTTAACATAAAAAACACATCTAAAAAACTTCATAAAAACTGATTCATAAAACTGTATCTATTCATGTTGTGAACTTAGTTTAGAGTTGCATTTTAAATTGTTTCAGGTTCTTGTTAAAATTTTTTATCATTTGATCATGTGTAATATAAAATATAGGCTTAACTATTATGTTTTTAATGTTATTACGTATCAAACATCCAAACTAATTAATCTATATCTCAAAACTTCTTTTAAATAACATGTTATCTCTCAGACAAACACTAATCCTGTATATTAACGAAAACATTGCTGAATTTTATTATGTTTATAAAAATAGAATAATGAAACTTTGTAGCTGAATTAAATGTTTGAGAGTTTACAGATATTTAATGCAGGAATAAGAAAGAAAAGTAATAATTACAGTTTTTTTTTTTTTTTTTTTTTTTTTTTTTTTATCGTGTAAGTGGTTTCCCTTAAACAAACTATGCATCCGATGTTCTGCCATTATCAGCCAGTCCCTGACCTCATCTTGTTAATTCTCCGCACGGAGCCGCGTTTGCTCAGTCATCAACATTCTTCTTTTCCTTTCTCATTAACACTGGTGATGAAGAAAAAACACAATGACTATTTTGGGCAACACTCATTACCTCATATATTTATTACATGAAGTCCGATTGTCACATGTTCAAGTTTAATAAAATAGCTGATACACTGTAATAGGAAAGTTATTGTGATAAGTGGCTGAATAGTCTAAGATCGTAACTGTGACAAACTCGCTGCAAATAAAAATCTTAAATGCAATTTTAAGAATGTTTTGCAAGAAACATGTTTGAACTAGGACACTAATTCGTCATGGTAAATATTATTTTGACTTAGAATTAACGTATAAACAGTAAAGACATAAACAACATTTGTACAATTTTGTTGACCATAATATTATTTTTCTGTGATTACTTTTACAATATTTAATTTTACAATTTGCTTTTTTGTTTTTTAATGAACCAACATTTATAGGTCCTTCACAAATTCATTTTTCAAACCAAAATTTTTTGCTACTTATCAATTAATTGTAAAAGATGCCTAATTTATATATCAAATCAATTACAATATACATTATACTTTTAACCGTTTAATTATCTGAGTAAACTTGAATTACTTTTTATATATTTGGAAAACTCGTTTCTTAAATGAAAATAGAGTAAAACAAACCACATTAATTCACTGGATGATGTCTTGAAACCCCCAATATATTTCAACTTACCGACTATTAATTAAGTTAGACTATCTAACCCTTTATTAATTAAATTACAATACACCTAGGTTTTTTAACTTTAAGTTTAATGATATTTGCGATTTAATTACCACACACTAAACAAGTATATTCTTCAGGAGGGTTCACCAATTTATGTGGTATGTTGATGAACATAAATTATATCTGATAGTCTATTGTTAGAAAGAGCTTCGTTACCGGAGAGAGATCTTGTTTCACAACAAGAACACAGTAATTTGATTGTAATTACTATACCATGAATATTTCGCAGCAAAACTGTTTTATTGTGCTGAAAACCTTTAAGAACTAACTTATTGCAATAGATACCTGGGACCAGTGTGTCTCTAAATTTTATTAATTGAGATAAGATATTACTGTAAATTATAACACAAATATTCGAATATAAAGATTATTGTCATGTAAGTGTAAAATTTTAGCTGCACTCAATTTAAAAGAAATAACTTG
This sequence comes from Neoaliturus tenellus, assembly GCA_030545055.2. Classification (NCBI taxonomy): domain Eukaryota; kingdom Metazoa; phylum Arthropoda; class Insecta; order Hemiptera; family Cicadellidae; genus Neoaliturus; species Neoaliturus tenellus. Next base: position 195,107,834 of record CM061532.1, read on the forward strand.
GACTAAAACGGGTTGAATAAACATTCGGTGGAAATACCAAAACTACTTATTTACATTCAAAATAACAAGAATAACAAGTTATCTGGTTGTTATCTTAAATAGCTCCTTTTATAAACATTACAGTCTCTTACTTATATTTAATAAATTAACATCATAGTAACAATATACATGTAGACAATATACAAAACAGTAACATCAGCAATAATATCTTTATGTAGATATACGGGAAAAATTAAAATTAATTTTGATTTATAATTACTTCAGTATTATTTGTTAACTTTCATTATAATAAACCAATCATAAGAAAGTAATATATAATCATAGGCAACTAAAGCTATTTAGTATTCTTACTAACCGTAATTTATCATATCGTTGTATCGTAACAGCTTAATAATAAGTTTTATGATACAAGCTACAACTAAAAACGGACCATGTAGGTAAAATCGCAGCACAATAACGATCGCGTTACAATCCATTTGTCTGTTCAGAGTAACCGTCACAGTTTATCTCCAGTTTTATATTAAACGGGGTTTGGTCTTTATGACCAGCGTCAGATTTTTATGGCACTATACAAGAGGGATTACTTTCAGTGATGTTTGGGACCAGCAATGCAACGTTATGCGGGTTCAAACAACGATTATGATATTAAATTGTTGGTTATAACGTTGTTTATAAATGTTAAATAATAACTTATTGAAAGGTTATACCCTTAACCGTTGTTTATGGCATAACAATCTAAGAAAAAATCAAATTTTGTATTTATTGGCAATGTAAACTACATGAATCCGTAAAACTTAACATTAAACCCAAATATTTGTTCAAAACAGAAAATAAATGTCTAACTGAGAACTTCAATGGCATTATTGATATGAGACGTTATTGTGACAATATTCAAATTTCTGATTTAAAATATGCATCTTTTTTGCTGCTTTTAGTTAGTATAAAGTTATACATAAAATTATAATACGAAGTATGTGTCAGAAGTAACGTTATTAAACAGATTTTCTTTTTTCTTTTACTTTAGTAACGTGCTGTTTAATTGTCTTATTATGTGCTTCAGTTAAGTACAACATTCAATTGCTGCGTTGGACGGCGCACAGATCCGCTGTATTTGGGGTTATATTTCACCCTTTCCTATCTGACGCGGATATTTGCTCGTAAATCAGATACAATTCGAATGCAAATTTATGCCAAAGAAAATTTGTATTTGAATAATAGTAGTGGGGTTTGGTTACTTTCAAAACGGAAGTCGTGCCAATTGCCAGCCGCTGCCGGCCAGCTGCCATCGGCCAGCTGCCAAATCAGTCGCTGCCGCCATATGCCATGCCATATAGCTTCCGGTGGGGGAGGAGATGTTATTTGAAATTTGAAATTCAACTTGACAATTGGGTTACGGAAAGTATGTCAAGGTCATTCAGAGTAAGTTTTAAAAAACCCTATCCCGCTACCATCGGAGTAATAGTTCGGAGAGTGGAACTAACTCCGGTGATAGCGGGATAGGTATAGAATTAGGTTTGTGAATTTTATTTGTGAAAAACATACAATCAATGTGTGACAGCAGTGTTTAAACAAGTTGAAGTTTTGTTATGAACTACAGAGTTGTAAACACAAACACCGACGACGATGAGAAGGTAAACGCAGAGTCCCCAGATGATGTATTTGAAAAGTTTGAACAAATTTAACATCTCGAGTTGGTTTTCCCGTTCCATTTCCAATCGTTTAATTTCCAATTTCAATTTATCCTCTTCCATACTTGTTACAAATGGAACTTCATCCATCATATCCATCATGTTTGTGTTTTTTGAAATTTTGAAAGAAGTGATGATGATAGTCGAAGAGGCGAGGATGGAATGAGAGTTAAAAGAGGGAAATGTCGGTTAAATAAAGAAGTGGTGGGGGGGAAAGAGCGTTGTTACATAGAAGTGGTGGGGGAAAGATGCTGCTCATCATTTGCCTCAGAAGTTGTGTCCGACTGTAGAGGGGTAAGAGGAGTAGTATTTAGTAAACTGTCTTCATCAGAACTTTCAACCTTATTACAAATAGGACAAGCGTAAGTTATTTCCAAATTCATTGTAATAGCGTTAAATTTATCTATAATTTCATTTAAAGCATTAAATATTTCTTGTAAATCATCTTTTGAGTTTATTTCAAAACTAGCATTCATTCGTGCCAATGGAGAGGTGTTCATCGTTAGAGAGTTGGCAATCGAATGAGGATTAGTGCCTAGGGAAGGGGGCTTATATAATGGCGACCTTGAGCAGGTGTCTAGGGAGGGGGGCTTTCTAGGGTGGGGGCTTCTATATAGGGGACCTTGAGCTTATGATTGAATAAAACGTTTAGTTCTTCTTCTTCGTCTTTTAATTCAATTATTTGAACCGAAGTAGTTGTTTCATCCTCTTCACTCGATGAAGAAAACAATTCACCAGGATTTAAATATTGAACTACAATTCTGAACCATCTTATAGGATATTCGTCAATGACAGAAAGTAAGTTTTGAAACAATTCTTCCATCTCCTCCCTGTCAGTTATTATATGTTCAAACTTGATAAATTTTCCTTCCATGTTGTTAGTTAGAGTGTTGGAAGTGGAATGATTTAATATTATATAAAAATTAGAACTAGTGGTGGGGGAAATCTCAAGGTCATCCAATTGAAGTTTTAAAAAAGAGTGTAAAACTGAAATTATACATTTGATGGTTCTACAGGATCGGAATACCAATCTGATCTGTATTTACATCTTTTTATCATATGTGTACAAAAATCATCTTGATGAGACTTGGTGCGTTGACAATGAGCAAGATCTAGAGGGTGAAATTTGAAACATCTTTGAGGACAACATGTATGAAAATATCTTGATTTGTAAAATTTGAAAGTTCGCAATTCCGGTGGCGGTAGTTGTTTTGTTTTACATTTGCAATAACAAGATCCGAAGAATTCACATTTAGTACAAGCTAACCCATCCACCATCATTGGTCCTAAATCTGTACACTGTTGTTCACAACAGTAACGAGGTTTGTACTTGTATTTTTGCTCTTCCATGTTGACGCTGCGGAGTCTAGTGAAAGAATAAGATTGTATAGTGATGAATAGCGAGTTTTATGTACTATGAAAAGTGGTAGGGGTAATTTCAAGGTCATCCAAATGGAGTTTTAAAAAATTATACCTTACAAGTGTAAGGATTATTGAAATTTAGGAAGTTTGTTTCTGTTTGTTTTCTTCAGACTTTTTTTCTCTCTCTGCCTTAGCCATAGCAATAAGTTCTTCTGTTGATAGTGGATGTACTTCAGGAAATTTTAAAATTAATTTAGCTTGATATCCTTCTTTAGTTAATACATCTAAATCTTGAGTCATTTGTTCAACAGTGTTATAATCCTTTCCATAGATTTTCCCATCAAGTTCAATCATCATTCTGTATAACATTTTGTAGAATAGATCTTGTTGTGGCGAGAGCTGAGAAGCGAATGATTATTTATCAAACTGTTACATCCTTTTTATGAAATTGACATTGATCACGTGATTCCTTAGTTGTAATTTTATTTATTAAAAGTTATTCAACATTGGTAATACTTCTGGAACTTGACGTTATGTTGACCAGCTGGCGATGAAGAAGTTGTAGGTTGTGTAGAAAAAAATATTTCATCATAGCAATATTTTGTTTTAGTGAACATCCTTGTATTAGTAGCACTAACATCAACAGTTAAGTGATAACCACCGGTAAGTAAAACTCGCATTTCGTTAGTTAAATCTTCAAGTTGTTCAAAAGTAGTTATGGTGTTGGTATCATAAGATGCACACTTAACCTTTAGGGACATGTTGAAGTTTTGTATTTAGTGATAGAGAGTGAGATGTGTACGGTACGAAAGGTAGTCGTAGACTGATGAATTTAACAAGTTGATTTTCACTTTTATTATCACACAAAATTGGGTCAAGGTCATCCCATGGAATTTTTAAAAAAGCAACATATTGTAATGTACAAACACATTACAATATGTTGCTTTATTTATTTTTTTTTTTTTTTAGGTTTATATCATATTTATTGAGAAACAAATACAAAGAAATATTTACAATCTTATGTACAAACTAATCAGTAGTAGGTGTTACATGAATTGTAAGTTCAGTAGAGTTGTTTCCACTTGGTCCATGTGATACCAAATAGAGTGCGCCGGGTTGAATTATACGAAGATCTTCATTTTGTAGTAGTTGTACGAAGCGCTTTGGTAGGAAGATTTGAAATTTTGCTTCATCACCAATTGTATAAGGTGCCTCGCTTAATGTGCAATTTATAGCATCACCTACTGAAGTTTCCATCTTCTTTATTGTATGAATGATGTAGTGTTTTTCTTCTTTCAGCTCGGAACATTTCTTCGTAGGTAGGATTGTTGATTTTGAATGAGCGTTGAATTGTTCAACTAAATTTTGAAGTAAGTTGTTTGATGCCATCTTAATGTTTTTGTTGATGCTAATCTTCTTGTTAATAAGAATATCCGTTGGAAATGTTGTCTCTTCGGAGGTTCGAGTAATACTCATGCTGTGTCATGGTAGCGCTCTCACTTTTATTATCGAGACTACCCCCACCATTGATGCTACCCCCACCATTGATGCTACCCCCACCACTGAAGCTACCCCCACCACTTTGTTGAAGGAAATTATTCAAGCGGTAGGCATTCTTCAAAGCACACTGTGACCTTCGATGTTTAAAACTTTTTGATGAAATACAAAGTTCATTAAAGTAGCATTGGAAATCTCTATCTATTATTGCATTTATTACTTCATTGCTTGTAAATGATTGTATCCAATTTACTTATATGTATTAATTATTTATTATTTAAAGTTATGTTTATATTTAAATAATTAGTTTACAGAGTGTCAACCAAAACAGACGGTCCTAGACCATTGTTTTTAGTGTGCAATATGTAAATAGTCAATTGTAAACTGAAGAAATTGTAAATAAATGCACTTTTGATTGATTGATTGATTGATTGATTGATTGTATCCAATTTGCTTTTTCTAATCCTCTTGTGTAGATAGTTTTAAACTCTTTACAATAATGATTCATAATATGTGGCATCATGTTATAATGAATAAAACCTTCATCCCATTTTAAGTATTGAAAACGTTTGTTTAACCATTTGTTTGTAACTTTCGCTTTAGTTGTTAGTTTATTGAATGGAAATGGAGGTTTGAACAAGTAATGATAAATTACAGATGTGTTTATATCCAAAATTACTAATTCTTTAATAATGAAATTTCCATCATTCCCTCGAAAAGCTTGAAATTCAATTATACCTCTTTTAACTTCCATTAACTGTGATGCAGTAGAAAACGAAACCCGTTTGTTCATGATGAAGTCTCATCCACAACTGACTGTTATTACAAACACGATTGTTCTTCTTTTATTTCTTGTGCTTCTTCGTTTATATTAAAATTGGTGTGATAGTTGTTTAATTGTCTCCACATATCTACTTCTTGAGGTATTCGATTAAAAATTGAAGTATCCACAGGACCATATAAAATTGGAATGAATGGTTGTCTGTCCAATGTATCAATTAGATAATCTTTAATTATTGTACTTGAAAATACTAGTTGTTTTAAATATCTAGTGACAGGACCGGTAGTACAACTTAAAGTGTAAAATTCTTCTTTAGTGAAATGTAATTTTACATCATGTCTAGTTAAATCTTTGAAGCGAACAACTTGTCCTCCACGATGTTTGATTATATCAACTTCAATATTTGATTCTAATAAACTTAATCTTGTTCTTTTTCCAAATGTGTTGTTAGTTAAATAACATTCCAAAATATGTAAATGTTTCATTAGAGAATCCCAAGAAGTTTCAGTAAAGATAACCATTTTACTTCCTTGATTTAACATAACAATTGGTGAATAATCCAATGATTTTACAATTCCAACCGATATACTTTTTGTCATGCATGAAGAAATAGGGTAGAAAATTCGAAGAAATACTTCTGTTAAAATATTTGTTGTAATGTTAACTTCAACCTTTTTTCTTTTCACTTCTTTTTCAGCTTCTCCTTCTTCTTCTCTCTTCTTATGTTTGTTAAACTTGAGGAATTCATCCATTTCTTGTTCAACTTGTTTTTCTATATCAGAACTATTTTCATCCATTAGAGGTGTATTTTCTTCTCCGTTAGTAGAATTCATCTTGCGAACGATGTTTCCCATACGACGGTTGAAGATAGAATGAAGTTTCTACTAATTACTTTCTTGCTTTTATATTTTTTGTAAAATCCTTGAAATTTATACAATTACATAATTGTTTATTTTCAACTTGTCTTTTTTAGAAACAAAATTCTAACCTTAAAAATAAAGGAAGATAATTCTAACCTCAATATTTTGCAGTAGTTGTACTAATTCTTCTTAAAGTACATTCTTCACTATTCCGGTCAGAGGTGTGTAAGTAACTATTTTATCATGTAGAATTAGACAGTATGCCGAAGTTCCATCTGCTACTGGTTCTTCAAATTCCATTTCAATTTTTATATCCACACTTGATGATTTTACTGATTCATTTTGTTTTGAACAATCAATTACAATTATTGGAGCCTTGGAATAATACTGATCAGGTGATAATAGTGGTGTATTAGTCTTTCCATAATATGATGATTGAAATCTTGCATACATATCATATAAAATAGAAAAACGTTTTTTGCTAAACATGACATTTAAATTGTCATATGGAAAGAATTGAGAGTTTAGGAAAACTTTACAATTCTTTATTTTACAGTGATCAAATTGACCAGCATTTGCAGTAATAATATCTTTTCGCTTAGTTTGAAAACCGAGTATTATGTACCTTGCACGTTCCAAGTAAGTTGATGTCTTGACGGTCCATGTTTGTCGTTCTGTTTGAGGTAATGTAGGGTATTCATGAAATTCCCAACTTCGGAATGGCATCACAATGTCACGGTCAGATTTTAACTTTCTTAACAATACGATTCTATGTTCATCAGCTAATCTTACATGAGGTACTCTCCAAACAACTTTATCCAACTGTAATTGCCATTCCAGTTTATCTTCCGTAGTTGCAGGGTCTGCAAGTATTAAATCCTTATTAGTTGAAGATCTGAGTAATACTAATTCTTGTTTAACATTTATTATAACCCTTTTGTAATCTTCAACAAATCCTAAAAGCAATCGTAAAGGTACATGAAAATCAAAATGACCGTTGGAAGCAGGTGTTATAGTGTCTTTATCGGGAGCAACCCATCCGGCGGTGAATATTGAATTCTTCTCATGTTAATGATGTTAATCCTTTTAATGTAGTTGTTATACCAACCTTTTTTGTTGAATCAACTGTCACCCCTGATATCTCATATCTTATTTCATCAAAAAGATATGCCATTGGGTTATTTATAAAAGGAACTGTTGAAGCAGTTTTTCCATCCAATTTTAATACCCTTCCTTCGATGTACAAATAACTTTCACATGGTAATGTGTAAATATCTTGTTGTTGAATGGGAATTCTTATTTCATCATTATTGTTTAATTTTGATGAAGTGTAAGGGTTGTGTGTGTGATATTCCTTCTCCCATAGTGTTTCGTCGAATGTCGGTCCTTGAGATATATCCAGGATATCCATCGTTGTTAAGTTTCAATCCAATCTTTTGTAGAAAACGAATGTTGTCTGATGTTAACTCTTCCAATGTTGAGGAGCTATTGAGCTCCCGACTCTTCCGTTGTGGTTTAAATGATAATCCCATGTTGATTTTTATGTCGCCGCTCTGATGTGTATTCGTATAGTAATTGTTTCTCCTCTAAAGTCAACACTATGACCGTCTTGATCCAATATGTTCAGTACGATGTCTGAAATGAAACTGGTGTTTAATGGTAGGTATATCAAGTTTTGTGGCTTCTCAACAATTTTAAAACCTGGAGCAACTGTTGGATAAAATGTATGTAAGATATGCTGATTTACTCCTTCTCTATATGATCCATGTATAATATTACATGTTACATCAATACTATTTACTTTTAATATTGTAACAGTTGTATTACCTGAATGAGTAGTTCCAGGAGTTAAGATTTTCTTTTTTGTATCTGTAAATCCAAGTAAACTGCCAATAGAGTTTTTCATTCCGACATCTATATAATATTTTGAAGTTATTTCTGCTTTTAAAGTATTATTGTTTCCTTTGATTGTGATATTATCTTCTCCGAGTTTTTTCTGTAATAATTGGTTTATATCATCAATTTCATAAGCTCCAGTAGGAAATGTAATTATTTTCAATTCTGAGTATTTTCCTGCAGCATCCTTAGTTTCATAATAATGTAGTAAATTGTTTTTTCCTTCTGTAACATTAGGAATTGAATTGTAGGTAGTCAAATCAAGTAATGCCGCTTCCCATAATCTTTCCTTGGATAAACGCAATGCTGGGAATAGAGTACTTTTTAACGTGGATGAATTTCCACTCAGTGACACTGTATACGATGACATCTTAAAGGTGACTGACACTTTTCGCTAGAAACTCCAAACATAAATGTCCACATATTTCAGTATTGTTAGGTTGTTCTCTTTTGTAATTGTAAAAAATGTTTTTGGAGTTTTGAAAATAATGTTGAAGTTCTTTCGGCGGTGGTAGATTGCCAAAACTGTCAAAGTAGTAAATGGTTTGTCCGAGCTTTTTATAGCATACCCAATGAGTGCCTGGACCATAGGTGGAATCCAAATTTACTATTCCAGTTTCATTTTTCCATATTTTAGTTGGTAATGCATCTTTCATAAAAACTCCTCGAAAGAATGGTATTTTCAAACATTTTACATAATCATTTAACTGATGATTAGTTAAGGCTTTATTTGGAATTATCAATTGATTTTTTTTATTTAGTACACACGGTACGGTCTTAGGTATAAACCTGCTCCGTTTTTTACCATTGACCAAACAGAAGCCTTTTTTACTTTTGCTTTACGAGTTTTACGACGTCTCTTTCTAATATTTCCACCTTTTTTGGGAGCTCTTCTTTTTGCAGGTCTTCCTCTGCGACGTCGTCTTCCACCACCAAACTTAGCTTTTGTCTTCATGGCTGTTGTTACTGCCCAAGCCGCTGCTTTTTCTGCAATACTTGCGTCACTTGATTTTACTCTTTGCCAAGCTTTTTCTGCTAGAATTTTATCTGCTATTGATCTATTTGTTGAATCTTTAAACTTTGAATATGCTATATCGTGTTGTTTGCAAGCTTGATCTAATTTATTAATTCCAGGATCTCCTCTTGCTAAACGTTTTGCCAACTTAGTTCCAGGTCCACAATATTGATAACCTCCAGGAATATGTAATTCGTATGGTAAAGCGTCTATTGCTCGATTTACAACAGCACCAATAGGTATCCGTCTAAGCAGGGATAACGCAGTTGAAGTTATACCACGTCCTCTCTTGTTGCTGTCTTGATGATGACTGAGTGATACGGCCTTCATTATGTAGTCTTATATAAACTGGTGTGTTTACTCCACAAGATACATTACATAAATGAATAAGTTATGTATAATTTTTTATATTTAAACACTTAGTTATTCAAATTAATTATATATTGATTTATAATTCTATTTTTAATCCAAGCTTCCCGTTCATCGGGTTGAATTATCACATGACTCGTTGTACTAGCTATATGATTGTGGGTATCAATAAGTAAATTTCCTACTATTCTTATTAAACAATCTAAATTTACAGCATCTTTTGGATGTTGAGGATCGTGTAACTGCATAATACGTTTATCATTACATGTGTAAGCGGTCGAATCACTTTTTGATGTTGTTATGACTTGTCCAATAGTAGCAGCATCATTGAAAACTTCACCTGGTGAAACATTAATTATTTTCTTCATCTTAGCATCAAATTTAGTTCCATTGCGTTTATCCCAAATTATTGTTTGTTTCACTGTGACACAATCATCTTCTTCATAACCAGGAATAATATTTTTTATTCTTCTATTATGACCTTCGTATGTACCTAATAAAGGACCTTTCGCAATTAATGTTTGTGCCATTATAGGTACATCCGAACTTTTTTCACCAAGTCTTACGTGTGTTATTTTTTTACCTCCCGCATCCCATTCATTATTACTTTCTTGCATTAAATTAAACTTTTCATTTCCATGTATGAATGTATTTCCTCGCTTTAGCACGGCATCTTCATGTTTTACAAAATTCGATGTTTCCTTTTTTAATTCTTTAGATAATTGTTCCATAGTAACAGCATCTTTTGGTTGAGAACCAAACTTTACATTCGTCAATGTTTTACCATGACAATCGATTCCATTAACATCTTGTAAAATACAGTTGTCCTTGATGTATTTTAGGTTTACAGCATCACCGTCTTCCTTTGGGTATCCAATGTCATTTATAATAAATTTATAAAAAGAAAATCCATGTTCAGTTTTTTCCGGTATTATAGAATGTAAATATTCTTTATTAACTGAATCCTTATTATTTTTGGGATTTCCCACATTGGTTATTCTATAATTTCCAGCATCATATGTTTGTCCATCTTTTAAGTTGTTACCCCATTGCAATTTTAAAGTATTTGAAAGTTCAGATAATAAGTATTCTTTAGTAATTGCATCAGAATCTTCAGTTGGTTTACCAACATTAATTAATCTATGTGATTTAACATCGTAAGTATTCTTATGTAATTTCAATGATGTTGAAGTAGCTTCTTTTACTGTCTTTAAATTTGCTCCATCGGTATCTTCTTCTGGATCTTTAACTAATTTTAGTCGTTTATTATTTATGTTATAGTCACCTCCAGGTGTTTGCGGTAATCCGCTTCTTTTTCTGTCTTCTCCAACTTGCACTCCTAATGCGGAGTAGCGTCCGAACTTGTCGACGCTCATGTTAGAACTGATACATCTTACACTTGCAACTTCTTTATATTCGCGGACAATTATACAACTATGCCGCGATTTTTAAGTTCATCAACTAGAGCCACCCATTCATTATTTAAACCAGTATGACCGGCTTCCATAGCTTCATGCAATAGTCTCATTCTGTCAACTAATTTATTGATGTCGTTGTAGTAGATAACATTTGTATTGTATAGATTTTTCATTAATCCTTTACCAGATGTTGAAGTATCTCCTTTACTCTTTTTACCATGTTGTTCAAGAAGTGATAAATCCATAAGTGATAAAGATTTTCTTTTTAATGGTTGTCTCACAGCCAGTGTGGTACGTAATGTTGGTAATTTTCGTGGGGGAAACAATTTTTTTATAACAATATTATATTTTGTTGCACGTGAACGATTAATCATTGCATCCTTTGAGTAGTTTCTTTTATGAGCGTTAGTATTTTGTAAAATTTCTTTAAAAGTATTTAAATCTTTTGCCGAATATTTTATTGGTATATTTTTAAAAATTAATTCATATAATCCTTTTGTTCCTTTATATCTATGATCACCAATAATGATATAATCGTCTTGAGTTACTTCAAGCTTAGAGTTACCAATTTTCAATTCATTTCCATCAATTCTTGCTCCATATACATGTGATTTACTTAAATTTGGATTTGATTTCATGTCATGTAGCATTTTCATTATATATTTTCGTCCAAGAGGTCCATGTTGTAATATATCACTACTCAATTGAGTTAAATTTGGAATAGATTGTTCTGCTTCAGGTATTGGCTGTTCTTCCTTTTCAACAATTGATTCTTCTTCTTTTGTTTCTTCTTGCTCACTAGCACTTGTATATGAATTATCATCATCTTCTTTTTTTAATGCTTGTACTTCTTGTTTAGAAACCGGTAGTAAAACATCTCCTTCATAACGAGGTTTACCAACAGTTTCTGATATTTGTTTTAAAGGTTCCGTAATAGGTTTAAATGTATTCTCTAAAAATTCTTCTCTTTCACTTAAACCCATCCTTAATGCACGATTCTTTATCCTAATAGAATCACTGAGTGATTTTATTTCTTTTAATAGTTTTTCTTGATTCACCATGTTTACACTGTGAAGTTCAACGTGTTACTAGATGTAGCATAGGTAGTTCAACGTATTAATACAAATTTATCCAATCCTATACGATATCTACCATTTTTAATATCTTCTTCTTTCATAATAACGAGAAATCCATATTTTTCATTCCACGCTTTACCACACATTTCTTTAAATTTATCAAATGGCATATCCGCATTAACATGATCATTATATATATGCTTTAAATTTGTCTCATCTTGCTTAAAGATGATCAACATATTTGCATTGTCTCTTATAAGTTGTTTTGGAATTTTACTGTATGTTTGACCAATATAAATGCTATCAATATTATTATGTCTTCCCATAGCAAAATGATTTCTTATAGTATCATGATTTTCACAAGAAACATCGTCAAATATAAAAATGGAAAATGGTTTTGCTTCACTTGGTTGCATTATTGTTTCACTAGCATTAAACTTGTAGAAATTCACTTCAGGTACACTTGCAAGTATTTTATCTAATAATTGATATTTTGGTTGTTGCAATGATTTTGAAAAAATATATATATTGTTAAAGTGTAAACCTTTAGGATTAGTTATAAGGTTAAAGACAACATTAGTTTTTCCACAATTTGAAGGACCAGTTATTAAACATCTTATAGTATTTGGTAGTAATTCACCATGTTTACCATGATTTAACTTATTATTGTCAACTGTCAATTCATCAATATTATTAATATTAAATCGATCTTTTTGTTGTACAATCTCCATCTTGTTTAAAGGTTAAACACATAATGAGCTATTTAATAACTATACCAAGTCTTTTGAAGGAATCCAAGAGTCTTCACTTTTATCAAATCCTAACCACCTAACTTTAACCATATCCTTTTTCCTTTGTAAAACCTTTTCAACAAGATATACATCACCAACTGTTGATTTTAACAACTCATGTCCATAGAATCCACCTTGAAGTAATTCACCCTTATTATCCTTTAAAATGTAAGTTTCAGGTATAGTTGGTTGCACTTTATAAATTGTAAATACTTCATTAGTCCAATTTGGCAGATATCTTTTACTAAATACACCTTTGTATTTGCTTATACGAACTTTATCATTAACCTTAAACTTTTTTGGTTGTAACTTTTCTATTTTTGGTGTTGTATTATTTTTGATGTGTTGTAATACAATTTTAGCATTAGCACTGTTTACTTGGATAGGTTTCATTCCTATGGTGCGATGATATTTGTTGTTATACTCTTTTATAAGTTGTGGTAATATGTCATACCACACATATGATCCTCGTTTTGAAAATTGTTTGTACATTGCTCCTTTTAATGTTCTATTGAATCTTTCAATTATTGAAGCTTTAACTTCAGTTTTTGTAGAATAATGATTTATTTTATATTTTTTCATCAAAGCTCCAAAATCTTTATTAAAATATTCTTTTCCATCATCCGTTTGTAAATGTTTAATTTTAAATTTATTTCTTTGTATTGTTGTTTCCATAGCTTTAGTAACACTTTTACCAGTCTTGTCCTTCAATGGTAAAGCATCAGCTATTTTAGTAAAACAGTCTATGATTGTTAAAATATATTTAAATCCTTTGTTTAATTTACTGTGTGGTATCATTTCAATGAGATCAGCTTGGTAAAGATCATTCATTCCTTTAATGATTGTACTTCTTCTTGGAAATCTTCTTCTTGCTGGTTTATGTAGTTCATTTACAATCTTATCCTTTACACTTTCCATCTTAAAGTTTTGCTTGCACACTGTTTGTAGAAATACTGATCCATACAATGGTTTATTCTCTTATATATAGTTGAAATATGGGTCAAGGTCATTTAATATTAGTGTAAAAAAGAGGGAACATGGCATTGGGCTTGCCATGTCCCCTCTTTTTTACGGAAAGGAAAAAGGAAGAAGGTAAAGGACGAAGAATAGGTTTACTGGTCAATAGGGTTTAAGGAATCGTGGCCAAATGGTAGAGTATTAATTTTATCTTCTAAAATATATCGCTTGTCGTCTTTGTAGCTTAATGCCCACTTTGTTTGTTTGACACTAAAAAGTTGGTGGTTATAACTTCTAATAGTGTTAAATATTGCAGTTGTTTCAACATTTTCAAACAAACATCTTTTATAATGTTGAAACTGTACGTTCTTCTTTAGGAAAGATGTCTTTATTCCTTTAGCTTTCTTTGTGACTTGATATTCGTTCCTTTCATTTATGTACAGTTGAAATGAATACAGTTTAGACATTAATGCTACAATTTCCATCATCGGCACACCATTTGTTTCATCTTTAAATTTTCCCAATACTTTTTTGTTTTTGTCATAGTCGTAATTTGGATGGTCCTTAGGATAATCGGAAAAATCAAAATCATCTTTATATACAAAGGTCCGTAAATCCTCATACATGTCATTTGTTTTAATCCAGTAAATAAGTGCATCCGTATCCATATATGCAATACCAATGTTATCTCTTCCATAATAATTAACCATCTTCTTATAATGAAACTCGTACATGTGTGTTTTAGAAATATCCAAGATTGACATTCCAAGATACAAAGGACGATCCAATACAACTGATTTTTTGTTCATAGAAATAACGACAAGATTTTCATTTATAATTACGGATGAACCAAAGTTTGGTTGTTGCACTAATTTCTGTAATTTTACTGGATCAGTTACTAATTTAATATCCTTATGTTTCCTTTTGTTTTCTAAAGTCTTGCCAAATATTGCATTGTTCATCAGTTTGAAGAAATCTTTTTGAAAACTTGATGTAGCAGCAGCTCTTCTTCTTGTGTTGTTGTCGATGTACGGTTTCAGCCAACGAGATTGAGAGAATTGTAGTATTCGATTAATTTTTGTAATTTTTAATCCCAAGTCTAAAGCCTGTTGTATCATCCAATAATGTCCAACATACCTAGACTTATTGTTTAAAGTCATTAATAATTTTGGCCATCTTCCAGTAGGGGAAATTTCAGTCTTTGGAAGAAGTGGTAAATCGTAATGATGATCATGAAGATGTTCAGGATATTCAAAATCGACGTCAAAAATGTAACCAGTTTCACCATGCTTTGGTATATCCATTATGTTTCCAATTGATTCTGGATCTATCCATTTAAAATTATCATATGGAAGGGGATTTGACATTGCCCATCCGTATAAGTTATTTGCATCGAAATAACCTAGGAATGTTGTTGGTTTTGATGCATCATAATCGGGCAGATACTTATTATTGGCCTTAACATGTCTGGTTACACTTTGTGTCAATCCCCCTCGAACTCCTGATTCTAACATTAAAACCATATCTATATCAGTAAGAAGTTGTAATTTACAATTTGTTTCTTTCAACATGGCTTGCCATGCTAGTCCAGGTGAAGTGTATGAATGAAGAGGGTCCAATCCATATGCTGCAAAACATGTATTTCTAAATTCTTCCATTATATCACATAGTAAAGTTACATCTAATTTAACATAAAAATCTGAATATTCTCCCAATGTTGTAAATCCTAATTCATTCCATACTTTACATGCATGATCATAATCCTCTTGAGATATGTCCATGTTGTATAGTTTACTTTTAAATTCTTCTTTTGGCGGAAGTGATGTTTCATTAAATTTTTCTAAACTGTCTATATAATCATATGGGAAAACACCTTTCCGAATTACTAGATCCAGTTTGTCGTTACTAACAATCTTCTTTGTTTCAATAAAATCTTGTTTCCTTAAATTTTCAGAAAGTTTAGACAAACTTGACGGCATAAATCGGTAGGAGTCTAAGAATCTTAATTTGACATTTCCAACTGTTTTAGAGAAACTTATAAATTTTTCTGAAGTTTCAGCCAACACATCTATTGAACCATTGTCTCTTCCTAATTCGGGTATTATAAAATGAGCATCATACCCACTGAGGTTATGCAGAACCACAGGAATAAATAGTGGTAAACGATAGCTCAAATTGCATTTATTACAAGCAGCACCCCTGTAATAACCTGTAAGGTGGTCATGATCTTTAACTTTATAATTGTCAATGGTAAATTCATTTTTACATAAGAAACAGTGAGTTGCATTTTCATGTTGAATTTCTTCTTCTTCCTCCATTGGTTTCATTGGCACGATATTTGCATATAATCTTTGTACATTTTCAGCTATTAAATATAAATGGTCAAGAAATATTGTTTCCACATTTTCACCACGATATACTAGAGGTTCTGAAGTTAATCCATATTGGTTTAAATGTTCTTCTGACAATGTTGATTTAACCATTAAACAAAAACTATTTGGTTTGTGTATTTGATATTTAACACTTTTTCTAGCTTCACAATTTTCATCTTCTATAGGAATTAGTGTTGATTCAAAATCCGCATATACAACTATAGGGATACGATATTGATGATGAACTTTTTGAAATGTAACAAATGCTCTGCTTTCTGAAGGTAAAATAATTTTTGCTTCATAATTATTGTTACATAATCTTTTGTGCTCTTGTAACCATTCCATTCCTTGTCTTCCTTCTCGTTGGAAATTAAAACATCTTTTGCAGATCAGCTTTTTGTTTCGATTTTTTGAAAGTTGTTAATTAACAAGAGAGTCAAATTTCTTTATATACACATAATGAGATACATCTCCATGTGTTAGTAGTAGTAAATCTGTATGATCTGCTAGCTCTTCTTTAGCAATACGTAAAGGATAAACTTTATTTGAACTATCTAATCCAAAAACATTAATAGATGTGCCGGGATTTTTCTTCTCAAATTTTGATATATCTTTTAGTGATACAGGATAACTAATTCCTTGAAAGTTATATCTATATCTTTGATTTTCATAGTGCTGGTTTGGTTCATTACAATGATTTGGTACAAATTTACATGTCATCGCATATCTAAAACATTCGTTATCTTGATTTTTCACATTAACACATGATCTTGTATCCTCAATTATTTTTGGTAAACGAATATAACTAGATCCCATTAGTCCATATCCATGTTTATGAACTCTTATATTTAATCCTTCAATACTTATAAGACTCCACCCTGATCCTCGTCCTTCATGTTCCTGAATTTTAGTTAATATTTCTTCTATACATTTTTCAACTATTGAATCAATGTCTGAACTTCCTATGATAGTTTGATTTTTAGTTATAAATCCTCTTGGTGATAATTCTTCTTGTACATTTATAAACATAGCTTCTAGCAGTAATCCAAATTTGAGAAAATTTAATCTTTTTAATTCTTCTTTTAAAGTTCTACTGATGATTGGTTTTGCTTCTCTAATAAATTCTTCTAAGTTTAAATCTTCATTTTGAATCTTATGATGCATTACTACCTTTCCGGGTAAAGCTGATACTTGTAAATTTGGTAAAGTTGTTGTAGGTCTTGCTGTTATTTCATTTTGTTCTTCTTGTTCTTCTTGTTCTTCTATGTTGTTGTGAATTAGTTCCTTATGTATTTCTAACAGAATATCATCATTAAACTATTCCAAACATTTATCGCAATGATACATGTTTGGTGGTGTTCACTCTTCAAAATTTCGCCAAGAAATGAAATGAGCTCTCCCTTTCCTTCTTTTATAATAGTTCCCCCACTACTATTTCATCTTCTTCTTCTTCACTTTCAGAAGAAAACAAACGTCTTGGACAAAATATTAATCTTCTACAAACAGATTCTTCATTAGTATTCTCTATATGAATTGGAGTTTCAATATGTATTTCTTCATATTCAAATGATGACGAAGACTCTGATATTACTACATCCATATCCAAATTTTCATTCTCCACATCATTGGCATTTTCTTCTTCTGATGTTGTTACATCCACATCCATATCATTTATAGTTTCTACTTCTGAAGTTTCGCTATTATTTTCATCTTCTTCCATATTTAAATCCTCTAATTGAATTTTATACAATATTTCAATCATAGATTTCCTTGGATAATCGGTGTTGTCCACAGGAGCCATTTCCAGTAAATGAGGAATACTGTTTTTGATCCGGCTTATATGATATTTTGCTAAGTATGTCAAGGTCATTTTTCATTAAGCGAGAACTGGGAATAGATCACTAAGCAGCATGATGATTCATTACTACAAAGTGATCTATTCCCCATTCTCTAAGAAGTGTCCAATCAATAACCAAAGTCCAAGTTCATTTTTTTGTTTTGTTTAATTTAAGTCTTTTACATCTTCTTCTTTTATTACACAATTTATAGGTTCACTGTTCGATGTTTCAATATGTTGTTTTATCTTGTGCTCCAGCTCTTCTATTCTTGCTTCCTTTATCATTAATTCCGATTGTAAGTAACTGATGTAATCAGCCGCCATGTCTACCGTTCTTGATCTTATTTCTCCTAACTTAACACCAGGAATCAATCTCTGTAGTTTGTAAAATCTCAACCTTATTCTTGACTCTCTTACTTTAGCCATTTCTCGAAATCTTTGTTTTCTATCTTCTTCTTTGCTTGTGGTCAAGTCCATACTTCTGACAAGTTTACTTTCAGAGTGATTCCTCTATAGTAGGCTTCTCCTTTATACACTTTCCCCCACCATTTTCAATTTCCCCCACCCTACTAATGTAGGTCAAGGTCATCCAATATAACGCGAGAACGAGGAATAGAGCACTAAGTGGCATGTTAGTCCATTACCACAAAGTGATCTATTCCTCGCTCTCTATTCTACATCTACTTTTTTTTTTTTCATTTTACTATTTTATTATTTTTTTTGTTTTTCTTGGGGGGAATGAGTGTTTACTTTTTACAATGTTCATTCTTCTTCTCCAACTTTTCAATTCTTTCTAACAATTCCAACAAATATGCATTGGTTGCTTGCAAAGTTTGTATTCTAGTACATCCCACTTTAATAGAGGGAACTGTTAACTCTAATTTTGTAAATTCTATCCTTTCTTTCTTGCACCTTTCTCTCATGTATGTGTTTTTCCTGATTCTTCCTGATTGAGCTGATATCAACTTATTACAATCCGAATGGGGTTTTGATACTTTAAATACTGATGTACAAAAATTAGTTGATGTTGTCGGCTGTTGATTTTCATAGAAATTTTGTGTTGAAGTAGTAGTTTGCTGATTTCCATAACAATTTATACTTGAAGTGGCCGGTTGCTGATTTTCATACCAAATTGAACTTGAAGTACTAGGCAGCTGATTTTCATACCAATTTGAATTTGAAGTGCTAGGCTGAAGATTTTCATAACAATTTGAACTTGAAGTATTTGGTTGATAATTTTGATGCCAATCTACAGATGCCAATACAGGTGTTGTGGAAGGATGCTCCATCGTTGTATAGAGTGAATTCTGTTCTACAATTTTGCTGGTTTTATCTCATTTCCCCCACCAATAACTTCTACATTTCCCCCACCACAATAATTTAAATTAGATACCAAACTTCTAGGGTCACATCCAAATCTTCTTCTTTTAAATATTTTATAAATGCAGAGCTTTCTGATGTTACATTAGGTGTGTTTAAATATGCCATTATTTTGTCATGACTTTCTTCATTGTGAATATAGCAATGTACATTTAGCAACTTTTGATTATCTTCTTTAGACTTGACAAATCCTGCAACAGAGCTCCAATCTTCATATTTAATTTTAAAATGGCAAACTTCGAACTGCATGTTGTTTCAACAAATGCTGCAACAATATTAAAAGTCTCTTCAAACAACCTGCATTTATACATGTTCCCCCACCACTTTATAATCTCCACTCCTTTCCCCCACCTTCTTCATATGTAGAAGGGGTATTATGATTTCGATACACTGTACTTAATAAATTCAAACAAATTTTGTGCACAAATGTTACATTTTTTCTTAACTGTTTCAAATTTCATCACTTGGCCTTTTACAAGGTGAACTAATTTACCTCCATCATCTTCAAATTGTTCAAAGTCTAAAACAGATGCTTTTCCACAATCATGACACATTTTTGTTCCATCTTCAAAAATAAAAGCAAGATAAATACCAAATCCACTATTGTCCTTCTTAAATTTCATGAGCATTTCACGAATCGGTTGAGGTATTTTAGATTTATCTGATCTTATTATATAATGGTAAAGAAACCCATTATTAATAATTTGTTGTAAACATAAAACTAACAAGCTGTCCATAGTGTTAGACTTGTACTGAAAGTTATATCCATAACTATCTCCTTATATGCTCTTACCCCCACTACTTTTATATAGGTCAAGGTCATCGCATATTAAGCGAGAACTGGGAATAGATCACTAAGCGGCATGTTATTACATTACCACAAAGTGATCTATTCCCTATTCTCTAAAGGGGTGCTGATAATTTAGATTCCTAAAATTTCTTTTCCTTCTTCTTCACCTTCTTGAACTGTTGTATTACCAGACATGTGTGATATTAATTTCTTCAATTCTTGATTTTCCATTTCTAATCTTTTCAATTTTAGATCTCTTGCTTCAACTTGTACTTTCAAAAATTTGATATAACTTCCAGCCCAGTGGATAGTTTTCAATCTTGGAGCTCCAAGTTCAATTCCAGGTATTTGAAATTGTAGTCGATTAAATTCCATCTTCATATCTTCTCGGTCTCGTTTGTCCTTTTCTTGTTTTTTCAATCTTTGTTTTTCCCTGTAGGAAGAAGTCGGAACACAAGGTACATGATGAAACATTTTGATCAACAATTTCTCAAAGAATGAACTTCTACACAGATAATCAACATATTTATCCACATTTCCCCACCAACTTTAAGCCAGTAGTGGGGAGATGGCAGTGGTAGGGAGAGTTATGTTAATGTAATGGTTACTTCTACCGTTACACTTGCTCCATTCTGAAAGAGATATTTGTAATATGGTTCTGGATACTGTTCTCTTTCAGATCCTGCATGTTCTTGAATAAAGTTGAAAGCCAATCTTTTTGAATAATCATTGTGAAACACTTCCCTCACACAAACAAGAATTTTTTCTTCCAAAAATTTGACTTGAACTAATGGTATTTTGCTTACATCGTCCTTGTCCATGATGGGTAGCTTGTAGGTAAAAGTATTAGGTGGTAGTTTTTGTTGTTTATCCAGTAGAGAACAAAATTTCTTGTACAATTTCTCCTCAATGTCTGGAAAACGATGTATATCAAACAGATTGTAGTATGAAGGATCAAAAGGTATTTTACGAAACATCTTCGGTCACTAGTCTCTTTAAGACTGATCTCCTGCACAAATATTTAACACATTTATAAACATTCCCCCACCAACTTTTAACTTGTGGTGGGGATATTTTCCCCCCACTACTTCTTCAAAATAGTGGGGGTACCTTAGTCCAATTCAGATTCAGATTCAGAAGACAGTAAAGGTGATATGGGTGATTCCAATGATGAATCCAATATAAATATTTCAATAGCTTCCTTAATTATATCTTCATCACTATCGTTTATCATTTCTTCAAATAGTTCTTGTTCAATCTGTACCATTTCTTCCTCTTCCATCATAGAATCATTATCAGTTTCGTCATAATTTTCCTCTATGTTTTCTTCCTGTATTTCATTTGTGCTTTCAAAAACATCTTTAACTTGAGAATAATTAATAAATGGAGTATCTCTAGACAACATGTTTCTTTACTACTTCTTTTACTTCAAATATTAAACTATGCATCGCTTACTTAGTCTTATATATACTCCTACCCCCACTATTTTTGCAAAACCAAGGAATAGGAGGGGGTTTATATCTATTCTTCTCTATCTAGGTTATATTTCATTGCTGTCACATCTACTATAATTTTCTGCTCTTCAACTTTATTGCGAATAAAAATTGTCCAAGGAAATAGTTCATTAATATTGTTAATTGTTACTTTTATACTATACAAAATTTCAAAATGTTCTACTAATGAAACAAAAACTATAACACCTAGCTCATTGTTTGCCATAATTTTTTCTTCAATTTTCATCCGTAAGTTTGTTATCAAACTCCATATATTAATATCATTGGCTATGAAACCATCAATTCTGGTAAGCATCTTCATGCCGCAAGGTGTAGGTACAGACTAGAAACTTGGAGGTTCATAGCCCGCCTTTTTATTAATTTTAAAAATGGGGAGGGGGAAGGAATAAGGATTGGGAAGGGATAGGGTGTAGGGTGGGGGAAAGGTAATTTTTGTTATTACACTACTTGTGCAAGAAAATAGCCACCAGTGTCCACACCTTGTTCATAGCACTCCATCATAGATTGTGCCCACTGCAACATGCGGTCTCTGTCATTTGGTGTGACAAGTAAAGAATGACTATCACCATACAATATAAAAGAGTCAATTCGTATATAACATCCTAAATTTAACCATTTATTAGCTTCAACCATAAACTTTTCTATTGTATCAAATGGAAATTGTGGATCAATTGCTATAACTTTACGTTCTTCACTAAGTTCAACACTATAATCATCATCGTCTTCACTCTCACTCTCACTACCATTATTTAAAATGTCTTCAGGTTGTACAAAAACATCGGAAATTTCGGAAGAATTAAAATGGTAATTCACATTAGGAGGCATTTTTTCAAACAAATAATATTTTAAAAGGTGGAGAAAAAAATACAAGAGATGTACTTCACGGCACAAAGTGCGAGTACAGACTAGAAACCTGAAGGTTCATAGCCCCACTTTTATAAATTTTAAATATGGGGAGGGGGAAGGAATAAGGATTGGGAAGGGATAGGGTGGAGGTGGGGGAAGGGTAATGTGGTTATTAAGCCACTCTTGCAACAAAGTACCCAACACCAATGTTCAGTTCGTATGATCTCATCACATCGTCCTGCCAAGTAAGAATTTGTTCTCGATCATTTGGAGTTAGAAGGAAGAAGTTACTGTTATTGTAGACAATAGGTGAACCAATTATAATGTTGAATCCTAAATTTAGCCATCTATGTGCTTCAAAAATAAATCTTTCAACTACATCAAAAGGAAATTGTGTTTCTATAAAATATACTTTGAATTGTTCATTAATTTCAATTTCATCTTCACTGTCATCTTCACTTTCATCTTCACTGCTATTATCCATGTCTTCTATCACATCTTCTTCATGTTCTTGGAAAGCATCTTCTTCATGATGTTGGAAACCATCTTCAGGTGGTTGAAAAACATCTGCATTTTCAGAAGGATTAAAATTTTCATTAAAGTAAGGAAGCATTTTAAAAATAAAGATATTAAGACTGGCAGAAACGAAGCAACAAGAGTGGTGGAAGAAACCAGAATGAAACACTAGCCATAGCCGGCTCGTCTTTTATAACGGTATCCAAATGAGAGGGGTTAGCAGCCGGCCATGACCGGTCATTGGCCCGGGAGGTGGGGGAAGGAGTAGGGGGGGGGGGGGTCCATTTTTTCGGGGGGGGTCCATTTTTTCGGGGGGGGGGGTCATTGACCTTTCAGGTCCGGTCATTGACCCTAAGGAGTGGGGACGGACACAGAACCCTCCTTTGCTTACTACTACACGGATCAAACTAGCCATGTAGCAGAACTTATTTCTGCTAAGTCGCATGTAAGCTAAATAGCTAACATCCCTAAATTTAAGTCTTAGGTGGCCCTGAAAAGGGCCGTTTGGTTGGGTTTGGTGGACTGCTACGGAGCTTAAGGCATAAAAAAATAAGGGACTTCAATGTTGTTTTCCAAATGGATTTCAGCAGGATCGGCTTGTATAAACTTGTACAAATTAAGTGCACAAATATCGCATTTTTCTTCTTCTGGGATGATAAACTTGTATGACAAGTAAGATTTGTATTCATAAATTCCACCATCCATTGTAAAATCCAATAATCCATTTCCTATTGCAGCCGAACCACATTCTGGACACATATTTGTTCCATCCATAAATTTATACTGAAGGTAATGAAAAACTCCAAAATTTTCCCTATAAAAAAATACACTTCTTGACGTAGTGTTAGTGGAAGGTTTGCATCTTGAAATGCAAGTTCCACCAACACTATATTTGAAACTATCTGTCGCAAACATAATTCTAATAGAGTAGGCATGTTGCGGCAGTGGCCTCACGGATTGGAATGAAGACTCTGGAGTAGCTAGTGTAACGGTTAAATGTAGGTAGACAACCGGTCATGACCGGCCATTCACCCAGAGGAGTGGTAGGGGAAGGACTGGTGGGGGGGGCTCCATTTTTTTCGGGGGGGGGGGTCATTGACCTTTCAGGTCCGGTCATTGACCCGAAGGAATGCAGACAGACACAGAACCATCCTTTACTCACTACTCACATGAAAGTAGGTCACGAGACTTAGAGTGTTAAAAAATAATGGGGGAGAAACACAACGCTATAACGCGTTGTGTTTCTCCCCCAGTATTTTTTTAAGCAATAATTTGGAAAAAGCTATGTGAATTTACTTGCTACGCCCCCACCTTGTAATACCATCCAGTTTGTGTCTGAGGAGATAGTCTTTAGAGTCTAACTCATAAACTGATTTCTCTTTGCGCAAGGATTCAATCACTTTAATATTATATTTTACGCCGTTACAAGTTGCCAAAATGTGTTCGTTGTCAATAACACTTTCAAAAAAATAGACACAACCTCTCTTAAGCCTATTTCCTTTCACACCAATAATTTTGGATTGGTATTCAACAGTGGGGGTTTCTGTCACTTGTGGTTCAGAAATGTGTTTTACGACATGTACACGGCAAAAACTTTCGTTTTTTACACATTTCCTCCCACAAGGTGATCCTTTCTTAATTCCCCTAGTAAGCATTTCAGGGCAAGTAGTGGGACGGCTAAATGCCCTACGACGCTCTTCTTGTAATAATTGAAATTGCTCTAAAGTAGCGGGTTTAGGAGTAGGTTTAGGAGTAAGTTTAGGAGCTGGTTTAGAAGCTGGTTTAGGAGCTGATTTAGGAGATGATTTAGTAGCAGGTTGAGAGGAATCAGTTTTGTGATAGGTATGATCTTCAGGTGTACTAAGTGGTGGGGTAGGAGGCAATGGTGATAGTGGGATAATGGGTGGGCTAAGACGATGAACAATGGTTTCAACGGAAGGGGTATTAGGATGGTGGTGAACTGGCTTCTGCGGTGGCGGCATAGTAGTTGATGGTGGTGCGGAGTCCTTTGAAGGCGAAGGCGAAGGCGGTGAAAAAATACTACGAAGTCTAGAAGTGTTGGTTGGCGGAAGAATAGCTCTAGAAGTTGAAGGTTGAGATGCAAGTCGGTTCTTGTAGCAATCAGGAAGGTTTTTGAGGCGAAGAGTTTTCTTAGGTGCAGGAACAGCCGTAGTAGAAATAGAAGTCGAAGTAGAAGTAGTAGAAATAGTAGTCGGTAGAGAAGACATGGTTATAACTCCAAGTTCGCAGCGTAACGTCTGGAATCAGAATGAAACACTGGCCGCGGCTGGCTCGGCTTTTATAACGGTATGCAAATGAGAGGGGTTAGCAGCCGGTCATGACCGGTCATTGGCCCGGGAGGTGGGGGAAGGAGTGGGGAAAGGAATGGGGAAGGGGGGGGCTCCATTTTTTCGGGGGGGGCTCCATTTTTTCGGGGGGGGGGGGGTCATTGACCCTTCCGAAAGTGGGTCAAGGTCATTCAAGATTTATAATGATCCAAGGTGATGGGAACAGTAATACTGTTCCCACCACCCTGTTTGCCTAGCGGTTCCCACTCCCAACCCACTAGTTACGTTCTGCAAGGGAGGTCCCTGGGCCGTCCGCATCAAAGCGTAACTTCCCGTCCGCATCAAAGCGTAACCATTAATTTCAGGGAAACTGGAACAGTTAATGCAGAAACGCAACTCTAACCCCACCCAAACTAATCCCACCCATCATATTCCTAAACAAAATGCAAAAAAAAGTCCGGCTTGCGGATGTCCCACCCATTTTAAATGAAGTTCAACTGAACTTCTGAATTTACAGTTAATCTACCCCCTAACATCTAGCTGTAAGGCAAAACAAATGCACAAAACAAACATAAATTATTAGTACCAACACATCATTATTAAAAACCAAATAATTCAACACAACCAAATACCATCATTATTCTTAAAATTAATACACCTTAATGCTAAACACCTCTTAAAATTAATACACCTTAATGCTAAACCCAACTTATAACTAACATCGCAATGCGCAAATTCTTTCTTAAATTAAATGCAACTTACAACTAAAACACACACACACACACATACTACATTAAAAAACGCAACATAGTTTAAGAAGTTCAAATATATATAGGCCTACTATATATTTGAAACCTCTTGCTGAATCGCCAACAACCTTTCGCTATGAAAGTTTGTTGGCGACTGACGCAAGAATTGGGCTCCTATCCCTCCTCCATTCTTGAGTAGTGGGAGAAGTTGTTTCACTCCAGTACAGTATTCAATCCAGTCCAGTTGACACCAGTGTAAAAGTAAACCAGAAGAGTGGGGAGCGGCGCATGCGCAGCGACTCAAAAACCAAGGTTTGAGGTTATAATTATCCAAGTGAGGTTAGAATTATCCATGGTAGCTGCCATGTTTAGTTCGGTGACCGGGTGACCGGTCATTGGCCTGAAGGAGTGGGGGTAGGAGTGGGGGAAGGGGGAAGGGGGAAGGGGTAGGGGGGGGCTCCATTTTTTCGGGGGGGGGGGGCTCCATTTTTTCGGGGGGGGGTCATTGACCTTTCCGGTCGGTCATTGACCCGAAGGAGTAGGGATGGACACGAAACCTTACTTCTCTTACTACTCAGGTGAAAGTCGGTCAACCAGTCATTTGCTCACCATCTGCCGCCATCTGGCTGGAGTTATTGCCTCTATAAAAGTGGGTAGTTTATCGCGCCACAAACATTCATTGCCTTGCATCCGCTCAGTCATCATCTCTCATTAGTTTTACGTTATGACTACTTCGGTAACTAGGTTTGAGGTTAGAATTATCCATTGAATAAACTTCGTTACTTTTAGCATTCATATTGTAGGTTAATTCTAACCTACAAAATTACTACTCCGGCATTTTCTTTTAATTTCTTTTACACTTCATTTTATATCTCAGTCTTATTTTAACTTCTAAATGTAACACATCGGTTACAATGAATACACAATGTTTAAAATTAAAGCTTTTGCGAACACAACACATATTACAAAGTACTTCTAAACCTTCAATTTCAAAGTGTAAAACTAATTTAAATAGAGTTAGGAACAAGTACAGTTTTAACCCATTATACTGTTCGACAACTTCTCAGGTTAATGTTGATGATAGTGTTATTTACGACATTTTACGTTCTATGTTACACTTCAATAACTTTGAACTTGTTACACCTATCGACTGTGTTCAACAAGTTTTTTTATTTTACCCCCACCATTCCCTATATAAGGGCCCCGACAATAATTCCTACTTCATTATCTTCTATGCTCTTCAGCTAACAACATCTCCACTCTAATTTACACTACAATAATAATGGAGACCAACCAAGAAAATGTTCAAGTTCAAGAAATATCGTCAACAACTCATCCAAGGGAAAATCCTCCTAGAAATTCAACTTCAACAACTCCTCAGAACCCTGTACAAGTTCCAGATGTATCTTCTACAGCAATAAATGATGTAGAAGCTATTCTTCGGTCCCTTGTCGGTTTTGACTGACCCCTATGACGATCACCAATAAACTGAACTCTTAATAGTTCAGTCTTTTTTAAAACCCCCTCCATATGACCTTGAAGCAATTATCCCCTCTCCTTTATACACTAACTCCTACTTCAAAAATTAACACCATCTGCTCACCCCTTCTCCACCCCTTCATTTGATATAGCCTCTCCCCACCTGAAGCTATATGGCATGGCATATGGCGGCAGCGACTGATTTGGCAGCTGGCCGATGGCAGCTGGCCGGCAGCGGCTGGCAATTGGCACGACTTCCGTTTTGAAAGTAACCAAACCCCACTACTAATAATGTCGACGACAGGCAAATAAAAATTTATTTAACCTATTTAAATAAATAGAATTTGACATTTAAAAACTTTCAAAGTGCTTAAGAAGTAAAAGAAAAAAACATTTTTGATAGTTAATTTCATTGAAAATACTGTCTACTCTTTAAAACTTGTGAAAATAACTTAATAGTTGTGTATGATTGAAAATTCATTTGGTGAAAAAATTCTGGGTTACATCTTAAAGCTGGTTTCAAGTATTAACCAACTATCTGGAATACAATTCCTGTGAAATAGATTGAGTTACGTTTGAAAAGATTATATCCTACATATTTGATAATCTGATTCAATGTCACCAAATTTTTAACGCAACGAAAATCACAATATAAATGTGTCAGTATAACACGGTGATCGTTCTTTTGATTGAGAATTATGTTAGTAAAGTCAAGACATTCAATAAAAACTATTTTCGTTTCATCTTAACAGCATCAAACACTTTAGTCACCAGTGTGGTTATTGTTTCAAACAACGCAACAGTTATCCACACACAACTGACTCTTATTTAACAACTTTTAATTTGTTTTTCCGTTGTATGCTATTCGTAAGGGCTATAAATTATTTAGATTCAACAAAAAAGAGATCAAAACTACTAATCTAGTTCATGCTGAGAAAAATTATTTTTTATTGTAATCTCAATATTTTTGTGCATTAAGTAAATGATGAGAATTTCTAATTTATATATTCAATGTCAAAATATTTATAGTTGATAAGTGTATTGGTTGTATTTAAATTTGTAATAACATATTTCCTCTTGCCATTATGCGTTAAGATGAAGATATGATTCGCTTAACGTCTTATTTTTAATAGCAAACTCGTATAAATAAATCTTATTCTTACAGATTACCCAAATATTAACAGTATATATATTTCAAATATATATATATATATATTTAACAAATACTTCTTTAAGAACAATTCTCTCTTACAATGACCACTGTATTCTTTACCTACACAATGCTAAGCGTAGCCTATCCGTTAAAGTTGAATGAGAAGATTTGAGGGGTAAGCGGATTTGAGGGGTCAGGCTGATCACTGCCGGACAGTTTGTGGCAGGGACTGTACTCTGTACACAGAGCAGCGGCTTTTGAGGGGTCAGGCTGATCACTGCCGGACAGTTTGTGGCAGGGACTGTACTCTGTACACAGAGCAGCGGCTTTTGAGGGGTCAGGCTGATCACTGCCGGACAGTTTGTGGCAGGGACTGTACTCTGTACACAGAGTAGCGGCTTTTGATGGTCACGTATTGATCAAATATGTCATGAATGTTTTCACTAGTATTATGTTACAGTAAAGAATTACAAAGAAAATTAGTATTTAACACAAAGAAAATATTTATGACATCAATAAACCACTAGGGTAACTGATTAATTGATTTTTTTACTAGACAAGATTTTAGTTCTAGTGGCAACTGCCAACAACCTTTAATATTGACACCTTTCAAACATGTGCTTGTGAAATTTAACTATCTTCACATTTGATCAAAAATATCGGACCAACAAGAGAGCCAACAGTGCTAACAGTGTTTACACATTGTGAATTCAACTGTCTATGGTTTTAGATTATTTATTGCAGTTCATGAAAAAAAAGCTAACAACAAATATTTTGGCTTAGAACATTATACGAATAAAGCAAAAACAACTTTACATAAAAGAGGTGGAATAAAATCAAAATGTTTAACCTTCTAACTAAAATGTAAAATGCCCTGAAACTGTCTACAAAGTTTTCTACCATTTTGTAGCAAGTCTGAATATGAATAAGATGCAAAGCTAACGCCAAAAAATTATCTAAAGTAAGAAATAAATTTTATTTTATATAAAAATGAATAAGAAAATCACACTGATTCGATTCTCGATGTTTTGATTTGTTTGATTTTGTTCTTGATTTGTTTTATTTGAGTTGGAAGAATTAGAATTGAATTTGAATCTTTCAATTAGATCAAATGCTGTACATTACATATCATACGCTACATAAATTATTTTATTAAGATCAAGGTCTGCAGGGCTGAGGCTCCTGAAATTTTGTTAAGTTATTCATACAAGGAACAACAGTTTCTACATACAATGTAATATTAACTTTTGATGGTGGAATAAAAAGCACCCTATATTATTATACTACGTAAAAATTATGAATGAAAATTTAATTTCTATCTCACACATCACTAATTTTATAATGTAGGGGTAGGTAGAAGTGGTTTTAATATCAGGTTTTAGTGGTGGTTTGATGTCAGCACCGTTTTAACATTATTAAAACCTTCGTCAGAGAATTGGGGAAGCCATATTTTTTGCCTAAAAAGAACTAAATGATCCAAATACCGTATGCATCTGTTAGATTAAATGTTAAATAGTAAGATTAATTTTATTGGTTCAACCCATTTCAGCGCAGACTTAGCATGGCATATTTTAAGTTATGTCAATATTAAAGTAATATTAATTACTTGAATTTTGGTATATATTAAGCTTTGATCTAATTTCAATCACGTTTATTGCTTTTTCTCAATATTATTTTATTATTATTAAAATTATACTACCCAAATGAATATCTAAGTAACCATATTTGTCCTTTTAAGTATTTAATAAACATTAGATGATTTATTTTAACATTAATATTGTATTTCAAACATAACTTATATTTTATGTCAGTTTATTAAAGTGACTTAATGCCTTTTAAATGCGAAAAGTAAAGTGTTTTTAACAATAAAAACCAATTGCAAAGTATATTTTCAAAATTAAATAGCTGCTAAAAACTTAAAGCAGGTTGAATTCGTCCAAGAAGGAATTTATTAAACTCCTTAGAGCTGGGTGAATTTTCACCAAGAATACATTTTTACAATACTTTTGAGTAACAATCATACTTCGATGAGTTTTAAAGTATAAAATATTACTTAAGTTAATTTCTTATAGTTGGCTCCTTATGTCTATCTAAAAAAATTTCTATTTTACCTTTAAAACTTTAACTCTTAACCTTGGAAGAAATGTAGCATATAAAATTATTCTTTCGATGAAATCACATCTAGACATCTTAAAACCAATTTTTTTATTGGGTACGAGGAAGCGACTTCCTTTTTTGTCTGAAACATAGAATAACATATAAAACATTCAATTTTATTTCAAAATCTGCACCGATTCGCGATGGTTTGTTCTCAGACGTGAATTCACTGTCGAAGACTAATGTTTTACTTGTCACTAATTGTTGTATTTATATATATATGAAAAGCCAAAACTCAAGCTGCTAAAACCTGTAGCTTCGATAAAATTAGACGAATGCAAAAAATGCAACTTGTTAGCTCTTAATATTATTTTCACTTATAAAATATCAAAAGTTTTATAATAGAAAATATAATGGTCAGTTTTATTATATTGAATAGCCATTGATAATAATCTACATTCATTTAACTTGAAGTTTCAAAACCATATTATTCCTTTATCTAAATGGCTTTCAAAATGGGAAGAGTCATCGAGATAACTATTACCCATTATAAAATATGTTATATACTAAAATTATGAAAAAATATGTATATAGGCTACTAAAGGAGTTGAATTTCCAGAATCATAAGTCTAAGTCTGAACAAAAATGGCAGACGTTGCTATTTTATGAGACCATTTCAATGAAAATCCGGAAGTTGGTGCCACATTCCAAGGCCAACCGGAAGCTGTACATACTGATGCATACTGCTTCCTCTCCCTGTAATCGTGTGGCTGTTTTGAGCAACAAACTGCTGAAATTCATCGTCAAAATTCGCATTCCAAATTAATTACTAATACAATTAAATTTACAAATTTGCATTATTATTAAATAAATGGGAAGAACTTTTAATTCAAATTAAGTAAATATATTTTCTTCATGTATTAGGAGAAATCGTTGACTCACTTACCTATTATTTTGGTTCGATAAATACCGAATATTCAAACTGTATGAGCATGACTTCAATTAACACTGGTGATCTGATTAATCTTATTAATTAGGTGAAAATAGTAAAAACGCGTTTTATTTTTTTTATTTTAACAAAAAAAAACTACTATAATTTTATGGAATGAATTTTTTAACTTAAACCTAAGATGCTTAAAATGTGTACATCAAAATATATTTTATATAGCAAAATCACAAAACCTATGTTATGACAGATGTATTAACAAATGTATTATAAGACCGTATACGCAAGAAGTAAAACGTCAGCAATACAACGTCTAATTTAAAAGTCGTAAGGAAGTTAAATTTCCCGTCACACATAGTGCTGTTAATAACACGAGAGGTTAGTGAGTAGGGTGAAAAGCAGTATTGTTAGAGCACTAAAGTAATAAAGTCCTTTAGGCGATTTCCGGATCGATTCAATTAAAATGATTGATACAATTCCTTCTTTCTTTTCTTATTGAATGAATTTCCTAAAACTGTACGATAATAACTATCGTCAATAATTGGCAGTATTCCGATGAAATTTTATTTTAATAATCGTTACATACCGGGTGGAAAGATGCATTCTCTAAACTAATCTATTTTATAATCCAATTTATAATTAAATTCATTAAAAGCAAATCAGTTTTGACATTTCTTTAAAATTACTGTCATTTTAAATTTTAAAAGTCAAATATTTTACTAAATGGAAATATCATAGATTTGTTCAATGTACGAAGTATCTACAAAATTTAATAACCTAATCAAAGTAAAAACTCTTTAAAAATTGCATAAAGTGACTTGCAAAACCAGTGTATTCAAAAAGAAAAGTGTGATTTCTAAGTTCTTTACCATTCGCTCCTCAAAATATTATTATATTTTAGTTGTATAATTAAACTTTGTGTATCATGTGAAGATTTTATAAAATTGTCAGTTTTTAGAATTTTACTTTGAACATTAAAAATTTATGTATTTTTTACATAAAAGAGTCAAAAATCATAAGCAATTTTTTCCTAATATGCCTTCACTTAATAGTTGCTCCAAATTTGAATGCTTTGCCTCAAATAATTAAAAGTTAAGCCATGTTTTAATATAAAAAATGATAGAAAAAAATTAAAAACCCAGAAACAGACAGACAGAAAAATATTCTAGTAGTGGCAAAACACCGGTTCTGCCCCAGTTCAAGGTCACTCATTTTTTTGGGGGTTGGAAGTGGCAGGTGTGGGGTTGGAAGTGTGGGGTGGGGGTGACAGTGATGGATGGGTTTGGGAAGTGGGTCAAGGTCATTTGGAGGGAGTTTTAAAAAAGTGGGAGCCGCAGGGGCTCGGTGGGAATGGGGTGGGGCGGCGCCGGGCCGCGGGAGGTTTTCGTTTATTCTTAAAATTAAATTAAAATAATAGTTGCAAGATAGGAGAGCTCCTAGGTGTTTACAGTGCGAGTCGATACAGTAGAATGAGACATGTGTCCAAGGAAGAACGATCATATAAACCTGGTACTATAGTGAATACGAATAATTGGATAGCGTCGTCAATAGGAGTAACAAGATTGAAATGTTGATACTGCAGCATGTCAGTTAGGACAGCGTGCAAAACAGTATCAGTACAGTATGCAGTGTTGCACAGGCTAGGTTTTGCAAAGTACAACGGGTGAAAACTGTAGTATTTCTTAAGCTTAGCCAATGTAGTACGCGGTTTAGAAACTGTGAAGTTAGATTGTTTCTGTAAAATATGTTTTGTGCGTAAAAGTTTTAGTTGTAAAGAGTGCGAAGTCATGATAATACACGAAGGGGAGATGTGTACTCTCCGACAATCGGCGAGTATATGACCGGCGCCCGCGAGTGTGCCTGAATATATAGAGACTAATTAGCATAATAAGTGCAAACATATGTTAGAGTAAAAAAGCGTAAGTAAAAAAAAAGTGTTAGACTAGGTGTTAGAGACTTGCGGATAGTTGTTCACTGTTGCCCTATCGCCACTATAATGACGCGCGCGCGGTACCGATGCCCGTTTTATAGGGGTTGTGTGGCCCCTCCCAACCCCCCCCCTTCCCCTCCCCCTGAGAGGATGACATAAAAGAACAGAACTTCGGAGAGCTCAGTTATTTGTCGGGCGGCGCCGCGAAAGGTTGTAGCAGGGGGAAACATATAGGCGAAGAAAAGTATCGGTAGCCGCAGAAGTTAATTAATTATTCAGGTGCAGGATTGAAAGTAATGTTCCGTGCACGAATAAGTAGGAATACAATTGTCAATTGTACATGTAAATCTTGTACTGTAGCAATAACTATAATATTAGACGGTTGTAAAGTGTATGACCTGCTAATGTGCAAGAAATATCCCGTGCACGACTAAGTGGGATCACAATTGCCAATTGGACAGGTAAATCTTGTTTTGTAGCAACAAGTATAATAGTAGACCGTTGTAAGGTGTATCACCTGCAGGTGTGCAGGAAATGTCCCGTGCATAAATATAGAGACTAATTAGCATATTAAGTGCAAACACATTTTAGAGTAACAAGCGTTAGTTATAAAAGCGCTAGAGACTTACGGATAGTACCTCACCCGACCGATTCCGCCACCGAAATGGCACGCGCGCGGCAGCAACCCCTCTTTTTATGCGATCGATGAGTCACGTGCGACTCTCAGTCGTAAAAATTGGGATCCCTCGCAAGACGTAACTTTTTGGGTTGGGATTGGGAGTGTTTGAGGAACACAGGGTGGTGGAGACGGTTACAGCCGCCTCCATCATCTTGGATCATTATTATTTTTTTGTGACCTTGACCTAAATCCACTCATGCATAACCCCCCCCCCCCGACGTCACAACGTCTTAGGTGTACCGTCTTAAGTATAATGTCTTAAGTAAAATGTCTTAAGTGTAGTGTCTTGACCTTGACCTTGAACTTGGCGAGCCCCCCCCCCCGACGTCAAACGTCTTAAGTGTAGCGTCTTAAGTGTAGCGTCTTAAGTGTAGCGTCTTAAGTGTAACGTCTTAAGTGTAACGTCTTAAGGGTAACGTCTTGACCTTGACCTTGAACTTGGCGAGCCCCCCCCCCCGACGTCACAACGTCTTAAGTGTAGCGTCTTAAGTGTAACGTCTTAAGTGTAACGTCTTGACCCTAAACTTGGCAACCCCCCCCCCCAACCCGCCAGCCAAGTGCTAACAAATTTACTTATAACTTGAGAACGGTTTGCCGGAATAGGGCAAGCGATACATCATTGGAAAGCTCTAATTAACAGTAATATTGTGGTAAAGACAGAATTAAATTATTTTCTTTTAATAAAAATTTATTATTAAAAGGAACCCCCCACTCATTGACTTGCCTATATAAGAGTGTTGTGGTTTGCGTTGGGACATTCATTGCCAATAATAGCTATAGTGAACATGTCTCCCCGAGATGCTCCAATATTTTATAACAAATGTACAAAAGTTGAAGAAGTATTGGAGGTGGATGAAGAAATCAATGAAGAAGACGATGTAGAAAACGATGTACAAAACGATGTACAAAGCGATGAAGAAAACAATGAAGAAATTGAAGAGCCTTTGTTAAGTGAAAATGTTGTAACAAGAATATTTGTGGATCCGAATTCTCCAATGGATATTATAGGAAGGTTTGTAATTGAAGTTATGACATGGATAGAAAATGAAAGATTAGTAAACATAGCATCTCCAATTTTAGTTGATGATAGACCCACCTTTGGTGTATATTGGGGTAACAGTGATCTGTTATGGCTATGGGCGGAGGCATATGTGGAGTATTTGCAATTGGAAGAAAATATAGGCTTTAATCATTACTTTTCAGCTTTAGTCTTAACCTACTATTTTTAACATCTCACTAAAAATCTTACCATCCCCCCCCCACACTACAACTGGGAGGCTATAAAAAGGAAGCAGTAGAGAAGCATTTCATTTCGCTGCTAAATTTCAAAGAGTAAACATCAGAAAGATGTATCAATGTGAAATTTGCTTAGAAACTTTTCATGATAATATTCTACTAGAAATACACAAAGAGTTATTCCATAATAATAATGAAGATGTAACAGAAACCGAAAATGAAGATTTAAAACTATATGGAGAAGAACAACAAGAAGATCAACAAGAAGAACAACAAGAAGATCAACAAGAAGAAGAACAAGAAGAAGAACCATTAGCAGGACCATCTAATGCTATGCCGAGTGTAAAAGTATTTGCTTTAGCAGGTAGAGTAGTAATGCATCACAAAATTCAAAATGAAAAATTGGAATTAGAACAGTTTCTTAAAGAAGCAAGAATAATTGTCAGTAAAACTATAAAAGAAGAACTACAAAGATTAAACTTTATTAAATTTGGCATATTATTAAATGCTATGTTTATTAATGCAGATGAAGAAATGTCTCCTAGAGGATTTATAACAAGAAACCAAACAATTATGGCTACTTCAAATATTGATTCAATAGTTGAAGAGTGTTTTGATGAAATTTTAACTAAAATTCAAGAACATGAAGGAAGAGGATCAGGTTGGAGTTTGCTTAGTATTGAGGGAATGGATTTAAGAATTCACAAACATGGATACGGGCTTATGGGAAGCAGTTACATTCCACTGCCAAAGAAAATACAGGATACAAAGTCGTGTATAAATGTAAAAAATGAAGATACAGAATGTTTTCGTTATGCAATGACATCAAAATTTGTAACACCTAAACATGCGGATAGACCTAGCCAAGAATATGAAAACCAAAGATATAGGTACAATTTCCAAGGGTTGTCGTACCCGGTAGCATTGAAGGATATTACAAAATTTGAAAAACAAAACTGTGGAACATCTGTTAATGTGTTTGGTTTGGACAGTTCAAATAAAGTATATCCTTTAAAGGTTGTAAAGAATGAGCTTGCAGACCACACGGATTTATTGCTAATAACGCAAGGAGATGTTTCTCACTATGTATATATAAGAAGTTTTGAAAGGCTTGTTAGTAAACAATTATCGAAAATTGAACACAAGAAAATAATATGCAAAAGATGTTTTAGTTTTAAGGAAGAAAGAATATCAAACAGAGGATGGATACGAGAACATCAGGAGCTATGTAACAACAACTATGAAGCCAAAATAATATTATTAACAGCAGATAGAGCCGAGCTAAAATTTGAAAAGATATCTCATCAGTATCGTATCCCTATCGTTGTATATGCAGACTTTGAATCTACACTTGTTCCTATTGAAAATGATGATGATGGAGCCAAGAAAAGTGTTAAGTATCAGATACATGATCCAAACAGTTTTTGTTTACTAATTAAATCTACACTGTCAGAAGAGCATTTAAATAAATATGATCTAACATCAAAACCTGTCATATATCGTGGTGAAAGTGCTTCTAAAATTTTCCTTGACCACTTATATGCAATAGCTGAAAAGGTACAAAGATTGTACAGTGATATTGTACCAATGATACCGATGGATGAAGAAGAAGAGATTCAATATGAAAATTCAACCCATTGTTATTTATGTAAAAATGAATATACTATGGAAAATCACAAAGTACGTGATCACGACCATTTAACAGGATATTATAGAGGTGCTGCATGTAACAGATGTAATATTAACTATCAAATTCGCAACTTCATACCTGTAATTTTGCATAACCTTAGTGGTTATGATTCACATTTTATTATACCGGAATTGGGACGAGATGATGGAAGAATCGATGTGATAGCAGAAACCACTGAAAAGTTTATTAGTTTTAGTAAAACGGTTGGAAATATGAAGTTACGTTTTCTAGACTCATACCGTTTTATGCCATCTAGCTTAAGTAAACTTACTGAAAACTTAAAGAAAGAAAATTTAATAGAAACAATGAAGATTGTAAGTAAAGATAAATTGGACTTGGTTCTCCGCAAAGGTGTTTTTCCCTATGATTACATCGATTGTTTGGAAAAATTTGAAGAAACATCACTTCCGCCAAGAGAAGCCTTCAAGAGTAAGTTGTATGAAGAGGACATTATCGAAGAGGACTATGAACACGCTTGTAAAGTATGGAATGAACTAGGAATGACAACATTGGGAGAATATTCCGACTTTTATGTTAAATTAGATGTGACTTTACTTTGTGATATAATGGAAGAATTTAGAGATACCTGTTTTGAAGCATATGGATTGGACCCACTTCATTCTTATACATCGCCTGGACTAGCATGGCAAGCTATGCTGAAAGAAACAAAGTGTAGACTTGAACTTATTACAGATATCGATATGGTTTTGATGATAGAGTCAGGTGTTCGTGGAGGATTGACGCAAAGTGTAACTAGATATGTAAAAGCTAACAACAAATATCTCCCAAACTTTGATGCGTCACAACCAACAACATTCTTAGGTTATTTTGACGCAAATAACCTATATGGATGGGCTATGTCAAATCCTCTTCCATATGGTAATTTTAAGTGGGCAAACCCAGATTTGATAGGCAATATAATGGACATACCCAAACACGGAGACATTGGTTACATTTTGGATGTAGACTTTGAGTATCCTGAACAACTGCATGACCACCACTACGATTTACCACTATTGGCCAAGACGGAAATATCTCCAACTGGTAGATGGCCCAAGTTAATGATGACGTTAACCAACAAGTCAAGATATGTAGCTCATTATTGGACAATACAGCAAGCAATAGAATTGGGATTGAAAATAACAAGAATCAATAGAGCAATACAATTTAATCAATCTTGTTGGTTAAAACCATACATCGACAACAACACAAGAAGAAGGACTGCAGCAACATCCGCTTTTCAAAAGGACTTTTTCAAATTAATGAATAATTCAATATTTCGCAAAACGTTGGAAAACAAAAGAAAACATAAAGATGTAAAATTAGTTAGCGATCCGGCGAAATTGCAAAAATTAGTACAAAAACCAAACTTTGGAACGAGTATAATTATTAACGAGAATCTTGTAGCTGTTACCATGAACAAAATCTCAATAACAATGGATCGTCCTCTATATGTGGGAATGTCTATTTTGGATATTTCTAAAACCCACATGTATGACTTTCACTACAACAAGATGGTGAAGTTTTATGGAAGAGAAAACATCGGGATAGCATATATGGATACAGATGCTTTCATTTATTGGATAAGAACAGAAGACATGTATGAAGATCTACGTACTTTTGTATATACTACTGACTTTGACTTTTCAGATTATCCTAGAGATCATCCCAACTATGACTACGATAGAAATAAAAAGGTGTTGGGCAAGTTTAAAGACGAAACAAATGGTGTACCAATGGAAGAAATCGTCGCTTTAATGTCCAAACTGTACTCATTCCAACTATACATCAGTGAAAAGGATGAACATCAAGTGGTGAAGAAAGCCAAAGGCATCAAGACTTCATATCTAAAGAAGAAAGTACAGTTTGAACATTATAAAATATGTTTGTTTGAAAATGTGGAAACAACCGCAACATTCAACACCATCAGAAGCTACAACCATATATTGTATAGTGTAAAGCAAACAAAGTGGGCATTAAGTTATAAGGATGATAAACGCCACATTCTTGAAAACAACATCAACACATTACCATTCGGTCACTATTCCCTAATCCCCATTGACCAGTAAACCTTTTCTTCGTCCTTTACCTTCTTCCTTTTTCCTTCCGTAAAGAAGAGGGGACATGACAAGCCCAATGTCATGTTCCCTCTTTTTTACACCAACGTAAAATGGCCATGACCTATATCCTAACCGTATATAAAAGAGGATAAACCATTCTAGAGATCAGTACCTTTACAAGCGATGTGGAAGACACAACTGAAGATGGAAGACTTAAAAAATAAAATTGTAAATGAACTTCATAAGCCAGCAAGAAGAAAATTTCCTAGAAGAAGTACAGTTATAAAAGGAATGAATGATCTTTTCCAAGCCGATCTCATTGAAATGATACCACATAGTAAGTTGAATAAAGGATTCAAATACATTTTAGCGATTATAGACTGTTTTACTAAAGTGGCTGATGCCTTACCGCTAAAGGACAAGACTGGTAAAAGTGTTACGAAAGCTATGGAAACGGCTATACAAAGAAATAAATTCAACATCAAACATCTACAAACTGATGATGGGAAAGAGTATTTTAACAAAGACTTTGCAGCTTTAATGAAGAAGTATAAAATAAATCATTATTCTACAAATTCTGAAGTTAAAGCTTCAATAATAGAAAGATTCAATAGAACATTAAAAGGAGCAATGTATAAAACATTTTCCAAACGAGGATCATATGTTTGGTATGATATCTTACCGCAACTTATAAAAGAATATAACAACAAGTATCATCGAACCATTGGTATGAAGCCTAACCAAGTAAATAGCGGTAATGCTAAGATGGTATTAAAACGTATTAGGAATAATACAACTCCTAAACATGAAAAAATGCAGCCTAAAACATTTAAAGTTGATGATAAAGTTCGTATAAGTAAGTACAAAGGAGTATTTAGTAAAAGGTATCTGCCAAACTGGACTAATGAAGTATTTACAATCTATAAAGTGCAACCAACAACACCTGAAACTTACATCTTAAAGGACAACAAGGGTGAATTACTCGAAGGTGGATTCTACGGGCATGAGTTGTTAAAATCATCAGTCGGCGATGTATATCTTGTTGAAAAGATTTTACAAAGAAAAAAGGATAAGGTTAAAGTACGTTGGTTGGGATTTGATAAAAGTGAAGACTCTTGGATCCCTACAAAAGACTTGGTGTAACAATTTTTGAACTCATTACGTGTTTAACCTTTACACAAGATGGAGATTGTGCAACAAAAGGATCGATTTTTTATTAATAATATTGATGAATTAACAGTTGACAACGACAAGTTAAATCATGGAAAACATGGTGAACTACTGCCAAACACAATAAGATGTTTAATAACTGGACCGTCAAATTGTGGAAAGACTAATGTGGTTTTTAACTTAATAACAAATCCTAAAGGACTACGTTTCAACAACATTTACATTTTTTCCAAATCTTTGCAACAACCCAAATACCAATTATTGGATAAGGTACTCGCAAGTGTGCCTGAAGTTAATTTTTACAAGTTTAATGCTAGTGAAACTATAATGGAGCCAAACGAGGCTAAACCATTTTCTATATTTATATTCGATGATGTATCTTGTGAAAATCATGACACTATTAGAAGTTATTTTGCCATGGGGAGACATTACAATATTGATAGCATTTATATTGGTCAAACTTACAGTAAAATTCCAAAACAACT
This sequence comes from Neoaliturus tenellus, assembly GCA_030545055.2. Taxonomy (NCBI): domain Eukaryota; kingdom Metazoa; phylum Arthropoda; class Insecta; order Hemiptera; family Cicadellidae; genus Neoaliturus; species Neoaliturus tenellus. Next base: position 195,148,761 of record CM061532.1, read on the forward strand.
AATAAGAGATAATGCAAATCTACTTATTATCTTCAAGCAGGATGAAACAAATTTAAAGCACATATATAATGATCATGTAAATGCAGACATGTCATTTGATAAATTTAAAGAAATGTGTGGCAAAGCATGGGCTGAAAAATATGGATTTCTAGTTATTATGAAAGAAGAAGCTATCAAAAATGGAAGATATCGTATAGGGTTGGATAAATTTGTATTAATCCATTGAACGATTGATGATACGTTTAGTAATAGATTGGTCTTCGCAGCGTAAACATGGTGAACCAAGAAAAACTATTAAAAGAAATAAAATCACTGAGTGACTCGATTAGACTTAAAAATCGAGCATTAAGAATGGGTTTGAATGAAAGAGAAGAATTTCTGGAGACTACATTTAAGCCTATTACAGAACCTTTAAAACAGATAACAGAAACTATTGGTAAACCTCATTATGAAGGAGATGTTTTGCTACCTGTTTCTAAATTTGAAGTAACAAGTTTGAAAAAGGAAGAAGATGATGATTCTTACACAAGTGATAGTGAAGTTTCTCAAAAAGAAGAAGAAACAAGACAAGAAGAACCAGAAATAAATGTTGAAAAAGAAGAAGAACAAGAACAACATATACCTGAAGCAGAACAATCAATTCCAAATCTAACAAAATTAAGTAGTGATATATTGCAACAAGGACCTCTTGGAAGAAAGTATATCATGAAGATGTTACATGAAATAAAAGATAACCCAAAATTACACAAGTCGCATGTATATGGTGCGAGAATTGATGGAAATGAATTAAAAATATAAGATTCAAAAGTACATTTGACTGAAGATGATGATATTGTTATTGGTGAGCATAAATATAAAGGAACAAAAGGATTATTTGAACTGATTTTCAAAAATATACCTATAAGATATACGCTTCAACATTTAAATACTTTTAAAGAAATTTTGCAAAATACTAATGCCCATAAGAAGAATTACTCCAAAGATTCAATGATAAATAGAACACGTGCAACTAAATATACGGTTGTAATAAAAAGGTTGTTTCCCCTGAAAAAACTACCAACATTACGAACTGCACCAGCTGTAAAGAAACCTCTTAAGAGGAAGTCATTATCACTTATGGACTTATCACTTATTGATGAATATGGTAAAAAGAAAAAAGGAGAAACTTCGACATCTGGTAAAGGTTTAATGAAAAACCTATATAATACAAATGTGATTTACTATAATGATATAAACAAATTGGTTGATAGAATGAGACTATTACATGAAGCCATGGAAGCTGGTCATACAGGTTTAAATAATGAATGGGTGGCTTTAGTTGACGAACTTCGAAATCGTGGAATAGTTGTATAAATCATCACGGATATATAAGAGAGCTGTGAGCATACAGTGGATCAGTTCAATCATGAGCGTCGACAAGTTCGGACGGTACTCCGGGCTAGGAGTACAAGGAGGAGAAAACAGAAAAAGAAGTGGATTGCCGCAAACACCTGAAGGTGACTATGATATGAGTAACAAACGTTTAAAATTTGTTAAAGACCCAGAAGAAGATACTGATGGAGCGAATTTAAAGACAGTAAAAGAGGCTACTTCAACATCATTGAAATTAGATAAGAATACTTACGATGTTAAATCACATAGAATAATTAATGTTGGTAAACCAACTGACAGTTCTGATGCAATTACTAAAGAGTATTTATCATCTGAACTTTTAAATACTTTAAAATTACAATGGGGTAATAATTTAAAAGATGGACAGACATATGATGCTGGAAATCATAGAATAACCAACGTGGCAAATCCAAAAAAAGATTCAGTTAATAAAGAATATTTACATTCTATAATACCGGAAAAGACTCAACGCGGATTTTCTTTTTATAAATTTATAATAAATGACATTGGATACCCAAAGGAAGATGGGGATGCTGTAAACCTGAAATACATCAAGGACAACTATATTTTACAAGATGGTGATGAAATCGATTGTCATGGGAAAGTGTTGACAAATGTAAAGTTCGGTTCTCAACCAAAAGACGCTGTTACTATGGAACAATTATCTAAAGAATTAAAAAGGGGAACATCGAATTTTGTAAAACATGAAGATGCCGTGCTAAAGCGAGGAGATACATTTATACATGGAAATGAAAAGTTTGATTTAATGCAAGGAAATAATGATGAATGGGATGCAGGACATAAAACAATAACAAATGGAAGATTTGGTATAAAAGATACAGATGTACCTCTAATGGTGCAAACATTAATTGCGAGTGGTGGTACATTAGGTACATACAATGGTCGTAATAGAAGAATAAAAGATATTTATCCTGGTTATGAAGATGATGATTGTGTTACATTGAGACAAACAATAACTTGGGATAAACACTTTGGGACCAAATATGATGCAAAGATGAAGAAAATAATTAATATTTTACCAGGAGAAGATTTAAATGATGCTGCTACTATTGGACAAGTCATAACAACGTCGAAAAGTGATTCGACTGCTTACACGTGTAATGATAAACGTATTATGCAGTTACACGATCCCCAACATCCAAAAGATGCTGTAACTTTAGACTGTTTAATAAGAATAGTGGGCAATTTACTTATCGATACCCACAATCATATAGCTAGTACAACGAGTCATGTGATGATTCAACCCGATGAACGAGAAGCTTGGATTAAAAATAGAATTATAAATCAGTATATAATTAATTTGAATAATTAAGTATTTAAATATAAAAATTGTGCATGTGTTATTCATTTATGTAAAGCAGCTCGTGGAGTAAACACGCTGGTTATATAAGACGACATAATGAAGACCGCAACGCTCAGTCGTCGTCAAGACAGCGGCAAGAAAGGACGTGGTATAACATCAGCTGCGTTATCCCTGCTAAGACGGATTCCTGTTGGTGCTGTTCTAAATCGAGCAATAGACTCTTTACCATACGAATTTCATCTGCCCGGAGGCTATCAATATTGTGGACCCGGAACTAAGTTGGCAAAACGTTTAGCAAGAGGAGATCCTGGAATTAATAAATTAGATCAAGCTTGCAAAGAACACGATATAGCGTATTCCAAGTTTGCAGATTCAACAAATAGATCAATAGCGGATAGAGCGCTAGCGGAAAAAGCTTGGCAAAGGGTTAAATCAAGTGACGCCAGTATTGCGGAAAAAGCAGCAGCTTGGGCAGTGACAACAGCCATGAAGACGAAAGCTAAGTTTGGTGGTGGAAGACAACGCGGGAGAAAACCTAGTAAAAAAGAAGCTGCAAAAAGAGGTGGGAACATCAAAAGAAGACGTCGCACTAACCCTAAAAGGAAAGTCAAGAAAACATCCATATGGTCAATGGTAAAAAACGGATCGGGTCTTTACTTAAGACCGTACCGTGTGTATTAAATGAGAAGAATAAATTGATAATTCCAAATGAAGCATTAACAAACTATCAATTGTCAAAATATGTGAAATGTTTAAGAATACCATTCTTCAGAGGAGTTTTTATGAAAGATACATTACCAAATAGAGTGTGGAAAAATGAAACTGGAATAGTAAACTTAGACTCTAATTATGGACCAGGTACTCATTGGGTATGTTATAAAAAACTCGGAGAAAATGTTTACTACTTTGATAGTTTTGGAAATTTACCGCCACCAAAAGAACTTCAACATTATTTTCGGCACTCCAACAATATATTCTACAACTACAAAAGAGAGCAACCTAGCAATACAGAAATATGCGGACATTTATGTTTAGAGTTCCTAGCGAAGAGCGTCAGTCAGCTTTAAGATGTCATCGTATACAGTGTCGCTGAGCGGAAATTCGTCAACATTGAAAAGTACACTTTTCCCAGCGTTACGTTTATCTACGGACAAACTATGGGAAGCAGCATTATTGGATTTGACTACATACAATTCAATTCCCAATGTTACAGAAGGAAAAAATAATTTACTACATTATTATGAGAGTAAAGATGAAAAAGGAAATTATTCACAATTAAAAATAATTCCATTATCTACAGGAGCATATGAAATAGACGATATAAACCAAGTATTACAAAAGAAACTTGGAGAAGAAAATATATCTATAAAAGGTAATAATAATACATTGAAAGCAGAAATAACTTCAAAGTATTATATAGATTTTAGTTTAGACCACTCAATCGGCAATTTGCTCGGATTTTCAAAGAAGAAAGGAATTTTAGCTCCTGGAAATGATTATACTGGCGATACAACAGTAACAATATTAAAGGTGAACAGTATTGATGTAACGTGTAATATTATACACGGATCATATAGAGATGGAGTAAATCAACATATATTACACACATTTTACCCGACAGTAGCTCCTGGTTTTAAAATAGTTGAGAAGCCACAAAACCTGATATACCTACCGTTAAACACCAGTTTCATTTCAGACATCGTACTGAACATATTGGATCAAGACGGCATTAGTGTTGACTTTAGAGGAGAAACAATAACTATACGGTTACATATCAGAGCGGCAACATAAAGTCAACATGGGATTATCATTTAAACCACAACGGAAGAGTCGGGAGCTCAGTAGCTCCTCAACATTCGACGAGTTAACACCGGACAACATACGCTTCCTACAGAAGATCGGACTAAAACTTGCCAACCATAGATATACTGGATATAGCACAAGGACCGACATTCGACGAAACCCTATGGGAGAAGGAATATCACACTCACAACCCTTACACTTCATCAAAATTAAATAATAATGATGAAATAAGAATTCCCATTCAACAACAAGATATCTACACATTACCATGTGAAAGTTATTTATATATCGAAGGAAGAGTAACAACATTGGATGGAAAATCTGGTTCAACTGTTCCTTTTATAAATAACCCTATGGCATATCTGTTTGATGAAATTAGATATGAGATATCTGGAGTAACAGTTGATTCAACAAAAAAAGTTGGTATATCAACAACTTTAAAAGGATTGACTTCAATAACACCTCATGAAAAGAATTCTTTGATCTCGGCTGGATGGGTGACTCCTGATAAAGACACTATTACTCCTAATTCAAAAGGTTACTTTGATTTTAATGTACCTTTACGATTGCTTTTGGGATTCGCAGAAGATTACAAAAGAATAATAATAAACGTAAAGCAAGAACTGGTACTGCTCAGATCTTCAACAAATAAGGATGTAATACAAGCGCCAAGTGGAACTAAAGATGCCGATTTGGAATGGCAACTTCAATTGGATAAAGTTGTATGGAGAGTACCTCATGTCAGATTGGCGGATGAACATCGAGTATTATTATTGAAAAAATTAAAATCTGACCGTGATATTGTGATACCATTTAGAAGTTGGGAATTTCATGAATACCCCATATTGCCTCAAACAGAAAGACAAACATGGACTGTTAAAACCTCTACTTATTTAGAACGGGCAAGGTACATAATAGTCGGTTTTCAGACTAAACGAAAAGATGTTATAACTGCGCACGCTGGTCAATTTGACCATTGCAAGATAAAGAATTGCAAAGTTTTTCTAAACTCTCAGTTCTTTCCATATGACAGTTTAAATGTTTCATTTGACAAGAAACGTTATTCCATTCTATATGACATGTATGCAAGATTTCAATCGTCATATTATGGTAAGACGAATACACCACTTTTATCACCAGAACAATTTTATTCAAAAGCTCCAATTGTCGTAATCGATTGTTCAAAACAAAATGAATCTGTGAAATCTTCAAGTGTAGATATAAAAATTGAAATGGAATTTGAAGATAAAATACCAGATGGAACTTCAGCATACTGTTTAATTCTACATGACAAAATAGTTACTTACACACCGCTGACAGGAATCGTGAAGAATGTACTTTAAGAAGGATTAATACAACATCTGCACGATTTGTAAGGTTTTAACAAAAGATCAATAATATCTAGGTCATCTGCGAGTATAAAAGCGAGAAAGAAGAGCTGGAAATTCATTTCATCTTTGATTGTCGTATGGGTAACATCGTCCGCAAGATGAGTTCTACTACATCAAGTGCTAATGAAGAAACTACACCTCTTATGGCTGACAATAGTTTGGATATAGAAAGACAAGTTGAACAGGAAATGGAAGAGTTCCTCAAGTTTAAACATAAGAAGACAGAAGAAGAAGAGGAAGTTGAAAAAGAAACAAAGAAAAGGAAAATTGAAGATAACATTCCCGCTAACATCTTAACGGAAGTATTTCTTCGAATATTTTATCCTATTTCTTCTTGTATGACAAAGACTGTATCTGCTGGAGTAATGAAATCATTGGATTACTCTCCAACTGTTATTTTGAATCACGGATCTAAAATGGTAACCTTCACTGAATCTTCTTGGGAATCTTTTATGAAACATATACATCTTTTGGAATGCTATTTGAGTAACAATACGTTTGGAAGAAAAACAAAACTAGGTTTGTTCGAATCAAATATTGAAATCGATATTGTTAAACAACGTGGTCAACAACTAGTTCGATTTAGAGATTTAACTAAATATAATATAAAAATACATTTGACAAAAGAAGAGTTTTACGCTTTAACTTGTGCTACTGGTCCTATAACAAGATATTTAAAACAGCTAATATTCTCAAGTACAATTATCAAAGACTATTTAATTGATGCATTGGATAGACAACCATATGTTCCAATCCTATACGGTCCAGTAGATACTTCAATCTTCAATAGGATACCGCATGAAGTAGAGATGTGGAGACAGTTACACCACAATCAAACCAACTTTAATTTAGATGAAGAAGAAAAGCAAGAAAACAAGGAAAACGAATCACGTTTCAACAATCAACAATCGACAACAAATTAAACAGACAAAGAATATTGTAAGTAAGAAGAAGAAGAAGAATGTTGGAGTATAAAAGGCTGCCAATCTGCATTGACATACCAGTTGTCTACTGAACGTCATCATGGATAAACGAGTTTCATTCTCTAAGAAGACGGAAATAATGGAAGTAAAGCGAGGTATCATAGAGTTTCAGGCATTCCGTGGTAATGATGGAAATTTTATAATCAAAGAGTTAGTGATACTAGATATGATAACATCTGTTGTTTATCACTTTTTATTCATGCCTCCTTTGCCGTTCAACAGATTAACAACCAAGGCTAAAGTAACAAACAAATGGTTGATGAAACATTTTCATAATCTAACATGGGATGAAGGTTTTATAACCTACAATATGATGCCACACATTATGAATCATTTCTGCAAAGAGTTCAAAACTATTTTTACAAGAGGATTGGAAAAAGCAAATTGGATACAAGCATATACAAACCATGAAGTGATAAATGTGCAAATGGAGAAAGATTTTTATTGCTACTTTGCTAACATCTGTATTGCATCTAAAAACTTTAAACATCGGCAGTCTCAATGTGCTTTAAAGAACGCATATCGTTTGAATGTCTATCTCCAGCAAAGTGGTGGGGGAAGCGATGGGTATAAAAGCGAGAGCGGCACTATGACAATGCATGAGTATTGCTCTAACCTCCGAGGAGTCAACACCTCTGACGCGCAAGCACAAGAAGAAGAAGACGAACAATAGTAAGAAGACAAATAATGGCATCGCAAACTTTTCTACAGTCACTTGTTGATCAATTCAACAAACATTCTAAATCTACAATACTACCGACAAAGAAATGTTCAGAGTTGAAGGAAGAAAAACATTACATTATTCACACTATTAAGAAGATGGAAACATCAATTGGAGATGCCATCAATTGCACTTTGAGTGAAGCACCCTACACACCTGGTGATGAACCGAAATTTCAAGTATTTCTTCCCAAACGCTTTGTTCAACTGCTGCAGAATGAAGATTTACGACTGATTCACCCCGGCGCACTCTATTTGGCATCCCACGGTCCAAGCGGAACCAACTCTACTGAACTTACACTTCATGTTATGCCTATTAGCAACTAGTCTGTAATTTGTATATACTGTTGTACATGTGTGTAACCGATTTTAAATAAATAAAAATGAAAAAAAAGAAAAGGCAACATATCGATAGTGTTTCTGCACTATCGATATGTTGCTTTTTTTAAAAACACGTTTGGATGACCTTGACCTAGTTTCGAGGGTATATAAAGGCCGTAATTTTCTTGAGGATCTCATCAGTCTACGACTACCTTTCGTGCTGTACACATCTCTGTTGGCTCTCCAGTTATTACGAATAACAACATGTCTCTTAAGGTTAAGTGTGCATCATATGATACCACCACCATTACAACTTTTGAAGAACTCGACGATTTTACTAATGAACTGCGAGTGTTACTTGCCGGTGGTTATCGTTTAAATATTGATGTTTACGCTAACAACATGAGGATGTTTCCTAAACAGAAGTTCTGCAACGAAGAAGTATTCGTTTCCACACAACCTTCAACTACAACACCATCTACTCAAAATAATGTTAAGTTCCAGAAATATTACTAATGTTAAATAATATCAAGTGGTCGCTATAGCATCTATAAAAGGACCGTGTAACCTAACAGAATCATCATTTGCTCTCCAACTGACGCAGCGAAAACAACTACTAATACCATGTTGTACAGAATGATGATTGAATTCAATGGAAAAATCTACGGAAAAGACTATCAAAGTGTAGAACAAATGACGTCCGATCTTCAAGTATTGACTAAAGAGGGATTCCAACCAAAATTAATTCTAAAATTTCCTGAAGTACATCCACTCTCCACTGAAGATCTCATCGCCATGGCTAAAGAAGAAAAAGAAAAATACAAACAAGATGTAAAGAAAGAAAAAGAAGATGAAAACTCAGTATCTTAAATAAATACATCTTACACTTGTAAGATGATCTTTTTTAAAACTCCATTTGGATGACCTTGAGATTACCCCCACCACTGCTATCCTACACTATACAACTTCATTTCTTGCCTACACTTAGAAGCATCAACATGGAAGAGAAGAAAAACGAGGACACACCGCGCTACTGTTGTGAACAGAAATGCACCGATTTAGGAAGATGGATGGTAGACGGATTAGCCTGTACAAAGTGCGAATTCTTCGGATCCTGTTACTGCAGATGCGAAACAAAGCAACTACCACCACCGAAATTGCGAACCTTCAAGATTTATAAATCACGATACTTCCACACTTGCTGTCCCCAGAGGTGTATCAAGTTTCATCCGGAAAGACTTGTCATTTGTCGAAAGTGCAATGCATATTATAAAGACGACTTTTGTACATGCATCATAAGTGCGTGCAAGTATAGATCAGATTGGTCTTCTGAACCCGTTGAAGCTTCAAATGTATAGCTGTAGTCACTGACTGCAGCCCTTTTTTAAAACTCCATTTGATTGACCTTGAGATTACCCCCACCACTTATTTTTTACAACATATATTCTACGGATCATTCGATACGTTTCTCATTTTTATTTCATTACTCGCACTGACAACAACAACAACAACAACATGGATGATAAATTCATTTCCTTTCAACATTTAATTACCGACAGAGAAGAGATGGAAACCCTATTCCAAAACTTACTCACACTTATTGATAACTATCCTTTAAGATGGATCAACATCACAGTGCAATATGTCAATCCTACCAAAATATTTTCATCATCATCTTCTTCTGGCACCTCCACGTCTTCATCGTCGCAAAGTGCAGAGGAAGAGGAACAGACAACTAATGGTGTTAAAATTATTGAATTAAACAACGAGGAACAAGAAATGCAAGCTCTGGTTAAATATAAACTTAATATTTAATTTACAAACATTATTAGTATTCCTAACTTAAAAATACAACTAATGCTTATCTTAGTACACCTCCTACAACCTACCCGAATGGCGTTTCGCAGCGAAATGCGCTGGCCAACGGTTCGCATGGGGGTATAACGCCTTCCCCCCACCACGCCACTACCCCTCCACTTCCCCCACCACGCCACCACCCCTCCACTTCCCCCTCCACCGCCCTTGCCCGCATATAAGCGAGCCGCTGACTGACGCTCGTCATTTGTTTCCCGACTCCCGTACGATGAACAACGATCCGCTACCACATATGAATTCTACTTTTATAATTAGAACAAGACATGATTTAAAAGATTTAATGGAAACTTTAGAAGATATTATAGACAAATTCCACTGCATCACTATGAATTTGGAACTTGTTTACGGTTGTCCAACATGCGATAGGGTTAAGAGTGAAAATGAAGATGGTTTGCTAGAACTCACACCTGCATCCTCCAAACCTACACCAACAGCTGATGATGACGTTTGATCGGACAAACAACTGTTTTTCTTAACCCCCCACCACTTTCCATTAAATATGCCCTGTCCTCATCTTCGTTTCTCATTTCATCGCCAACTTTCCGACCGTCAACACCGCTCCCGTTTCACAAATAGAAATTAAAACGAGCACACAAACATGATGGATGATTTTTCACTTAAAACACAATTGGAAGAGGACAGACTCAAACTAGAGATCAACAGGCTGCAATTGCAAACGGAAAATCAACAAGGGATGGTTCGCCTGCTGCAACTGTTCAAATGCGTACTGTGCATGTTGTGCATCTACCTTCTCTTCGCCACCGCCTTCGGCGTCTACCACTCCCTCACCGTTGGACGATATTTCAACACCTCTCTGCACAAGAACACAACTTTGATTTAATTTTAAAAATAAACGAAAACCTCCCGCGGCCCGGCGCCGCCCCACCCCATTCCCACCGAGCCCCTGCGGCTCCCACTTTTTTAAAACTCCCTCCAAATGACCTTGACCCACTTCCCAAACCCATCCATCACTGTCACCCCCACCCCACACTTCCAACCCCACACCTGCCACTTCCAACCCCCAAAAAAAAGGAGTGACCTTGAACTGGGGCAGAACCGGTGTTTTGCCACTACTTATTCTATATACGACACAATGTATAATATTCATTTTGCTTGTTCTGGCCTCCTGAATTACCTTGTCAGTTTGTAAAGCTTGAAGATGTACACTCTGTATAGTATATATAATGCAGTTTTTGGAAACAAAATTACATACTCATTTTTGGACTAATTTAAGGATTGAAGTATAAAAAATGGGTTTCTTTCAAGAAAAATGTGTTGTTTTAAAGGGTGAAAATATTATTTCTTAGGTCTTCAATAAAGTTTTGGACATTAGGTATTTTCTAAGAGTCTAGAACAGTACTTTGACTTTATTTTTTGACCATAACATTTTCATATGAAATAATATTTATTGAATTGCACATTTAAAAATTTGTTGATTTTAGCAGAAGAACATGTGTTAAAAATTTAAGAGCTAGTTAATTATACTACTCACATTTTAACCAAACCAATTAATTCAGTGTATGACGCTTCATATGTACAATAATTTTTATATATGTTGATTATAACAAGATTTGTCATATATTTATAGTATAACCGAAGTCATTAATTAAACAAACTGCAATGTAACAAAACATGCTTTTTCTAATTTATTTATTTTTATTTATTTATTTATTTTTGCTGCATTTAAATCATGATGATATTTTAATATTGTACAACAATTTCGGGTGTAAGACAAACAAGTAAATGAAACAGTTTGTACAAAGGATGTGATGGGTTGTTGAGAAGGTAATTTGGTTTAAGCCTCTGTAAGGCGCTTCCCTCTTATAAACTGAAAATGAGATGACTGTCTTGGTAATTTATAACAACCACAAACATGAAACAAGTACTCGACTCAGCACTCTGTCGTGAGGGGAGTACAATTTTAAGTTTTAATATATATTTTAATTTACAATATAAATAAGACATTAACTCGTAATATTAGTAATGCATGTATTTTTTATGAGTATCCATAGTCAATAATAAAGTTAAAATGAAGGGAATCCCAATTTTAAATTTTAAATAAAAGGTTAACCAGACTAAAGGTTTTATCGGGAAAAAGAGGAATGTTTGAACAATACTCCTACCTGGAAGCTCAAGTCGGCTCATGATAAAGATGAGCATTTAAACCCCAAAGAGAACTATAAAAATAAAAACAAGGAGGAAAAATATCGGGTACTGAGAACACAGCATTTATAAAAAACAAACGATGCCTTATAATCATTATTGACAAGGCATTATTTAGTGTAGTAAATGGTGTAAGAAAAGAAAAAAGTGATTGGAACCAGAATATTACTTTGAAAGTATAGTTATGGAACCATTAAGGATCCTTTTAAACACTTAACAAACTTTTTTTTTAATAAAGAAAGGAATTTTTAAATTTCAAAACAAAAAAAGTAATAAATAACAATGGCATAATTTTTTTTACATTTTAAACAAAAAACCACTGAAAAATGGCAGCTTTTTTTACAGATTATCGAGGAAAACCTTCATTAAATTTCCATTATGACAAAACCTTAGACATCTACTGGTTGGAAAAATCAGGACTTATACCTATAATTTAAAAAATATTACTAAATTGAGATATTATTACCATTAATACACAAGGTAAATTGATCATTAATGGCATACTTTTTTTCAAAGATGTGCAAAGTAGTCAGTCAAAACAAAACATCGTTTCATTATATCTCTTTAGACTTACGGCTAACTTTAGTCTAGCCCTGCTTCTTCGTAAGTTTAAAAAATAGCAGAGAAAGTAATTTTGGAGCAACTTATACATTAAAAAGAACAATATTGTATACAACAAAAAATAATATGGTTCCAGGTAAAAATCAACAAATTTGGCACTAATCAATTACGTAAATAATTGTATCGAGACAGTGGAGGCTGGGAATAAGATGGTAGGCTGAATCTCTTTATTCTTTATATAGTAGTTTAAATAGAATTACAAACAGTTTTACCTAACCTAACAAAACTACATGCACAAAATCAGAAATTAAGTCTTCATGCTCAACAGCAAAAACGAAAATTAAGCAAATCTATTTATTTATTTATTTTACTCATCATTATTCATACCTTTAAATGCACTGCTTAAAACACTTAACACAATTATAAAAAAGACATAGTAGAAGTAAAATATTTGATTATTTAAATTTGTCTTTTCTATATTTCAAAAAGCAAATCCTCAGGATATACATTAATAGATAACGTATTTTTTCTTTGCTCTTTTACAAATTGGATATGTCAAATTACTGCCTAAGGACCACGGACGGAAACTAGGTGAAATAGGAAAATATGTCAAAAAGAGTTTTGGAAAACGAATATTTTATCTTTGAGTTAATTTTGTACGTATTTAATATTTTTCTTTTGGCCGAGCAGGTAAATAGATAGTCTAGTAAGAAGTACACACTGTACTTAGTTGAAAGAAAAACATGGAAAGCGCAGAAATATTTTAAATCTATCGAGAAAGAAAAAAATTGAACTAAAAAGTTAAAGAACTAAAATGCCCAGCATAACACTTTGAAGACATATTAAGGTGTTAGCAGCAACTGCTGTTCGAAAAGTAATGAATTTCAAGTATCGTTTAGGTAATTTTTGTACATATAAGGGTATAACTTCAGAAATATACAAATTAAAAAACCAGCGATTCTAAACCATGACACGTAGTACAAAGTTTTGATATATTTTTAATTTGCCCTTTAAAGGAAATTATGATGTTATAATATTGAATATGGACATATAATAAAACATATAATACTAAGTACATAGACAAAATTTGTTACTGATGAAGATCGTTTTTAAAGAAGAAATAAATATATAGGCCTAAACACCCCAAAAATTAGTTCGGAAATCTTTTCGAAAGAATAAGAATTAGGGTAGTTAAAAAAAAAAACTAAATAATAAAAACTCTTACTTGATAAATAGTTGCACCCTCACCAAATTAATGGTAGAATATGGTGAAAATTAATTAATGATAGAAATTAATGCTAATGTCTCATATGAGAATTACAAAAGCAAAATGTACAACTAACTCATATACGGGAATCTGCTCAGACATACAAATCACGTGCTGTTTTAGACGGCGTTAAGCCCCTCAGAAGACTACAAGAACATACTCCCTCCAGCGATTGTATTTTTCATATTTTATTTTATTTTATTGCATTTTTGTGTACATTACTTTATAAAAGCTTACTAACGTTGTATTCGTAATTTTTAGGGTGCCATTTTATATATTCCTGCAATATAATATATAAAATATATAATTTTCCTCCCTCACAGTGCGAGTAAAATTTTAATAATTCTAGTTCGATGTGTTTAAAGAAAATCTTTTATTAATTATTTTCAGTTGCTAGGATGGATTTTTGTAAAATGTGATAGTAGTTAGGGCGCGCGATATAGGACCAGTAGGTGTTGCGAGGAATGGGCACAAAAAATGGCGTGCGCATGCGCCATTTTTTTTTTTCAAGATGGCGGTGTCTTTTTTCTGTGACGTCATGGCAGCTGTTTTTTGTGACGTCATGGCGGCGCTCTTTTTTTTGTGACGTCATCAAGATGGCGACACCCTTTCGCGCCAATTTGACGCCAGCTGTTTTTTTTTCTGTGACGTCATGGTGGCGTCTTTTTTTTGTGACATCATCAAGATGGCGGCGTTTGCGCCAATTTTGCCTAATTTTCGCACCAATCGTCAGCCGTTTTTTCTGTGACGTCATCATGGGGAACAAGACCATATGGATCGCTGGGGTCATACTATATAAAGTGTACACAATACTATATAAAGTTTAGAATATGTAAAATGATGTACAACACCCAAATAAAGTGCATATTATACTATATAAAGTGAAAAACATGAAAATTTTGGCTTAAAAATCTAAAAAACGCAAATATCTCGAAAACGGTGTGTCCTAGGGGTCCGGGGACTTCAAAAAACCACCTTCTACGAAGTAGAGGTGCCCCTGGGGGGTAAGTACCCTAAAATAACAAAATTAACCAAAATGTTGCGGGTTGCATCCAAAAAATGAAGGGGGCAATGAAGGGGCAAAACTTTGAAAAATCATATCTTAGGAATGGCTTCATGTATTAACTTCATACTTGGTATGTGTGTACACTTAGTTAGTATTTAAAAATGCATGGCACAAGGTATCCAAAAAATGAAGGCGCAAAAAAGTTTTATTTTTTATCTTGAGAATGGCACTACGGATTTTCTTTAAACTTGGTATGTGTATATGTGTAGTGTTAGTATGTAATAAAATGCTAAGCATCACTTCCCAGATTCAAGGTCACAACTGTGAAAAATAAAAATAAACATACAACTATTAATTTTTTATCCCCTGCTGGTGTATGACTGTTCCTTTGAGTCTCTAAGTATTTGTTAAGACTAAGAAGAGTGTAGTGGTCAAGGTCAGACATATTAAAAAATAAAAAACATCTTAAAATAACAGACAGAGGCCTACAGGCCTGTTGGCGCAGGGCTCTACCTTCTCAATAGCAGATCAATACTTAGGAGGTGAAGGCAGTATAGTGTTATGGTATTATCTTAACGAAAAATCCTTATATTTCTAAGACAGAGGGTGAGCAGTCTTTATAAGTTAGCAGATACTAGTACAATTTTATTGAAGGGAAATACATAGTAGTTTATAATGTAACTCAGCTGGTCTTGTGTAACATAACCTCACTTTTGATTGTACTTTTACTGTACATATAGTAATACCAGAGTGGTCCTTTTGTGATTTTCTATAAAGTTATAGTTATCAGCTCTATTGCTTCAGTCTCAGACGTGATACTGTACAGACGTGTTGGTCTCACGTAACATAACCTCACTTTACTGTATCAAATATATTAGTAAAACTTGAGTGAACCTTTAGTGAGGCTCTATAAAACCATAATAACCAGCTTTATTGGTTCAGTTTGGGTTTATACGTGATACTGTTCAGACGTGCAGGTCTTACGTTACATAACCTCACTTTTACTGTATCAAATATATTAGTAAAACTTGAGTGAGCCTTTAGTGAGCCTCTATAATAACCAGCTTTATTGGTTTAGTTTGGTATGAGGTGTGGTACTGTACAGTAGTGTCGGTCTTGAGTAATATAACCTTACTTTTTACTGTACTTTTACTAAACATATAGTAATACCGGAGTGAGCCTTTAGTAACTTTTCTATAAAGTTATAGTTGTCATCTTTATTGTTTTAGTTTCAGACGTGGTACTGTACAGACGTGCTAGTCTCTTGTAACATAACCTCACTTTTGATTGTACTTTTACTGTACATATAGTAATACCAGAGCGAGTCCTTAGTGAGTCTCTATAAAACCAGGGCTATCAGCTCTATTGGCTTAGTTTGTTTTCAGACGTGATACTGTACAGAAGTGTCGGTCTTGCGTAACATAACCTTACACTGCACTTTAGTAATTTATTAGTAAAAATTACAGTATACAGTATACAGAGGGCCTGCTGAACCAATATAAAACCAGAGCTATCATCTCTATTGTTTCAGTGTCTTTTCAGACGTGATACTGTACAGGCGTGTCGGTCTTGCGTAACATAACCTCACTTTTGATTGTACTTTTACTGTACATATAGTAATACAGTGGTCCCTTAGTGATTTTTTATAAAGTTATAGTTATCAGCTCTATTGCTTTAGTCTCAGACGTGGTACTGTACAGACGTGCGGGTAACATAACCTTAATTTTACTATAAAAATCCCATTTTTGCTTTATAATAAGCTTAGTATTTTTATAAAAATGGAATCGTCTTCTAAAATGGGTTCTCAAAATATGGCTGAACCAATCCATTTCATTAGCGAAGACCGGACGTACATAAAAAATTCAGGTTGTATGGTCTTAAAACTATTTTTAAGTTTACAAACCCCCCAGCTGGAACGTCTGAATTTGAATGGCTTAGGCAGGGATTTGCTCAAATAGTCGAGAGAGCGAAATCCGAATGCCATCCTAATGATTACCTTGGCTTTACATTAGATAGCATTAATTTGAAAACAAAAGAGTCAGGGTATGTAGTTCCACGTCCAGCCTCTGAAGTTAACAGTGATGTACTGTGGAGTATTTTTGGAGGAATTGTCCAATCAAACTCTGAAAATATTAAATCTAAATTATATACTCCCGAATGTGTAACTGACTGACTCACTCATCGGGGTATCAGAAATTCGTCAAAAGACGGTAATGTAAATCTCCTATATATTACTTACTACAGAGTGATTCCCAAGCGAGAACTAAACTTACCGACCTGTATTATTGAGAAAATTGCCAACATACTGGGAGTCGCGGATTACCGAAACACTCTTTTTAAGAAATTTTATAACATTAACCAATTGTGCCTTTATAGGTAAAGCGGTCTATCCACCGAGAGTAATTTCAATGTACAGGGTGTATCTGAAATTACCTCTCCAGACCGGAAGTCACTGATGTCAAATACTAACTCTCACTTTAAATAATTTTTTTTTAGTTTTACACGGTTTTTTAAGAAAACTTTACAATTTGATCTTGTACGCGTAATTTTAGCAGTTTATTGAATATTTGAGGTTGAAATTTAGATTTTAAGCAATAATGTCTCGGCACAAAAATGTCTTAGACTCTTTTAAATACGTTTCCAACAAAAATTGTCAGTTTGGTCCAAAAAGTTTTTTTATTAAATTTACAACATGACGGAGATTAATGAACATGTATTTAAATGTTTAGTAAAACTAATCACGTGATAATTGATGTTTTATGATGGTATATTATTTTAAATGAGGTTCTTAGACATTAACATGTTTGGTAAGTTCTGTTATATGTAAAATGTTCAGACATAATATATGTTAAATTTTCCCCAGTTAAAAAAAAATAATGTCATGCTATTTATTATTCTAAATCAGTATGATTAGGGTTTAAAATATTAAATTTTAAAGTTGCTTCAAAATTACGTCTGGTCCCCTCTGTATTGAAATCAGTGTCAATCAACAGAGCAAAATGTGTTTACCTACAACGGCACAATTTGTTTTTTTATTTTTTTTATTTTAAAAGAGGTGCCAGGTTGGTATGGGACACCCTGTAAGACAGTATCATATTTGCACGATAGTCCTCCCAAAAATTGGTTCTTTATTTGGGATGGCACTTAATTTCTAACGAACTCATTAAGCCGCGTCCGCACTGGCCGAACATTCGTGGCGAACTTGTTCGGCGAACACAACAATCAACAAACATTATTAACGAACAATTAACCGGCCATATGATTTACATACTAAACGGTTAGCAACAAACAAACAAAAGTTCGGAAGAACTTTGTTCGGCGAACATGTTCGGCCAATGCGGACGCGGCTTTAGGAAGTACATCATTGACTTTACCTGATAGCATGCTAATTTAAATTTTACAATTCAACAAAAATTTTAACTAAAATAACAGATTACACAATTGATTTATCTTTTAGTGCGTAATAAATTAATGTTTAGTTTAAAAAGGTGGCAGTACAGTATTTTCATTTAAAATAAAAAAGCTTTATATTTCCTGCCCCAGAAAACTATCTGATTTCAAAATTTAGCGACCAAACATTTTTACCCAAAATAAATATGACATTATTTTTTTCTACTCTAGCCGCCAAATTATAACATCTGAGGCAATCCTCGCGAACATCTTTCAAGTTACTACAAGTTTGGTTCAATGAATTTTCGCCCCCCAGTCCACACAATTAAACATAATTAAATGTTTATTTATTTTTGTGGGGAATTTTATCCCATGTAGACGTAATTTTACAACTACTATAATATTTTA
The DNA here is from genome assembly GCA_030545055.2 of Neoaliturus tenellus. Taxonomy (NCBI): domain Eukaryota; kingdom Metazoa; phylum Arthropoda; class Insecta; order Hemiptera; family Cicadellidae; genus Neoaliturus; species Neoaliturus tenellus. The sequence goes on from CM061532.1 coordinate 195,167,365, forward strand.
CTCAGAACCTCAACTTTGCACATAGACATATCTTGCACAGTACCAATATCAATTAAATTATCAAACTTAAAAATTATCATGATGATTTTCAATATCACGTATTCTTCTATTGAAAGTGAGTCGGAACGAATTGCTATATCAAGCAACTGATTGTTTTACTTTGATTGTTATTTACTGACCTGGTCCTACGGCTAAAACATACGTCCTTTGATGTGTATGGTATCTTTAATATTTTAACCATTATTTAACATACTTTTGTTAGTAACTACTGTATTATTGTATTTAGAAACTTGAAGTTTTTTTATTTGCCTTGACAGTAATTTTTTAGGAAATTAGGTAAATTTAAAGTTTTATATTATTAAAAACTGAAATGAAGGAATTGTAATGAATGCCAATATTACATTATGTATTTATCATTGTATGTTCAATATTACTGGATCGTTATGATATTATCTGGAATTTCAACACAACTAATTGAAGGATAGTAACTGAATAGTATTTTTGTAAATAAAAGGGGTTTTTGGCAAGTTTTATTTACTTTGTTAAGATTTTAAATTATTTGGTTTAAAGGAATTTTTAATTGTTTTCGATGATCTACTGCACATTTTTATGCAGTTTATCCATTTAATTTTTTCATATATTTATTTATATGAATTTTATAATTTTAACTAAATACTTATACGATACCTACATACAAAATTTATTCACAACTCCATTAACCTTTATAGAATTCGGGGGAATTAGGGAAGGAGGTTTGGAGAAAGAGTGTCTGAAAACGAGCCGTAGGCGAATATATTTTCATTCCTTAGATTGAGTTAGTTCCACAAGTTCAAATTTAGGTTACTTCTGCAGTCGTGGGAGTTAATTTATGTTATAAATAAACTTACAAACTCATTTATTTTGCTATTTTGCTCATTTACAAACACTTATATTCATATGTAATCTGTTCATTATATGCGACTTAAACAACAATTAACGAATTTCTGGGCAAAACCCTGAGGGGGCATGGGGGCGGAGCCCCCATCGAGCCGCAGGCGAGTCAACTGATACATTTAGAGTTGATGTGGTAAGAGTTAACGTGCCTGTAGGTCGTGGTGCTAGAAAACGCCCTGGATTTTATAATACTTTTGAAGAAGAGTGTAAGGCTAGGAAGGGAATCGTTGTTATACAAAATAAAGATAATTTATGTCTCCCCAGGGCTTTGGTAGTGGCAAAAGCGTATGCGAAGAATGATCCCCAATTGGAACTTATTCGAAAGGATAAAGGCCTTAGGCAAACCTGTAAAGCTAAAAAATTAATTGCAAAGGCGAGGGTAGAGATCCCAGAGGAAGGCGCGGGCATTCCTGAGCTTGAGAAGCTTCAGGCCCATCTTAAAAAGTACAGAATAACTGTTTACAACTACAACTCGAAAGGCCGCGATGTATACTTTTCTGGGGGCAGTGAAGATGCTAACCTTAAAATTAACTTTCTTTTCCATAATGGCCATTATAATGTAATCACTAGTCTCACAGCTGCTTTTGTTTGTAATTATTACTGTGAAGCGTGCCATGTCCCTTCCAACAATAAGTTTGAACATCGATGCACTAACAAATGCACTTCATGTCACTCCATATCTCCTCCATGTAAGCTTGAACATGGTGGCCTCACTTGCCGATTTTGCAGTCGCCACTTTAAAAATGAGCAGTGTTTGATAGCCCATCGTGGCCAAATTTGCAAATCTATCCAGTTCTGTCGCCATTGTCAAAAAATGGTTTTTCCGACTAAACGCAAAACAGTCCATGAGTGTGGAGAGGTGTTTTGTAATACTTGCAAAGACTATAAACCGGCTGACCACCGGTGTTTTATGCGTGTAGACAAGCAAAGCCCTAAAGACCGCGATTTCTTGTTTATATTCTTTGACTTGGAGACTCGCCAAGATGAATCACTGGTTTCTGATAGTGAAGCTAAAATTCATAAAGTCAACTTATGTGTGTCCCAGCAGTATTGTTTTAAGTGTATCAAAGGAAGTGACTGTGATACTTGTTTGGAACGGCAAAATATATTTAAAGAAGACCCTGTCAAACAGTTTATGGACTATGTCATGCAGGTGAGGAAAACTTTTAAGACTGTATGTGTGATCGCCCATAATGGGCAGGGCTTTGACTTTCAATTTATCTTAAAGTATTTGATGGAAGAAACTAAATTTGTCCCAAACGTAACTTCTCGGGGGACTAAATCAATCTTAATTGAAGTAGATAATGTAAGGTTTATCGATTCACTTAGCTACTTCCCCATGTCCTTCTCTGCACTCCCTAAAGCGTTTGACCTGCCTCCAGAGAAGAAGAAAGGCTATTTCCCACATCTTTTCAACACATTGGCGAATCAAAATTATGTAGGCCCTATGCCAGCCAAGGAGTATTACTGTCCAGACTCTATGTTTGAAGAGTCCCACTCAGCTTTTGAAAAGTGGTATGATGAGCGAGTAGCAGAAGATTACAAATTTGACTTTCAAAAGGAGATCTTAGAATATTGCATTTCAGATGTCGAGATTTTGGCCCAAGCCTGTATTAAATTTAGAGCCTTACTTCTCGAGCAATGCAACGTGGACCCATTCCTTGAAGCGATAACTATAGCCAGTGCGTGCAACTTAGCTTTCCGTAGAAATTTTCTGAAGCCTGATACAATTGGCTTGATTCCAAAAGGTGGATATTGTTTTTCCGACACTCAATCAGCTGCTGCATTGCAGTGGTTGACGTGGGAGGAGGAGAAACGTGGAATTAAGATACAGCATGCAGGCCGGGGCAAAGAAGCCAAAATTAATGGGCTAAAAGTAGATGGCTTTGATGGAGAAAACATCTATGAATTTCATGGATGCTACTGGCATGGCTGTCCCAAATGCTATACCAATTTTGAACAATCTCCCGCTCAACCCAAGAGATTCGTTCTTTGGAGGCAGGACAGGCAATGCCAAAGCCTATCATAAATGCGAGGAGGGTGAAACGATTCAGTATGTAGACGTATGCTCTTTGTACCCGTATGTAAATAAATATTGTAAGTACCCCATTGGCCATCCAAAAATCTATATAGGTAATGAGGAGTGCAGAGCACGTGGTCTTGATGTTGAAGGCCTGTTGAAATGTAAGATACTACCACCATGGGATCTCTACCACCCCGTACTCCCTGCTAAAATGAACAATAAATTAATGTTTGTGTTATGTTGCACCTGCGGGGAAACCTTAAATCAGGGTGATTGCCTACATGAGAGCGAGGAACGGGCTATAGTGGGGACGTGGACAATGGATGAAATACGGAAAGCTGTAGAGAAAGGCTATACCATCCTAGACATGTATGAGCTATGGGAGTATCGAGTGGCGACCTATGAGAACGGGGGCTTATTCACCGACTTTATTAACAAATTTTTTAAAATGAAACAAGAGGCATCAGGGTTCCCCTCTTGGTGTAAGACTGAACAAGACCAAGACCAGTATATCATGGAGTATTTTAAACATGAAGGAGTTCAACTTGAGAAAGTCAAAATTGCTAAGAATGCTGGCCTCCGATCAGTTGCTAAATTAATGTTGAACTCATTTTGGGGTAAATTCGGGCAAAGGGAAAATATGACTAAAACGTCGATCGTGAAGGACTCTAAGGAATTTTTCAGATTGCTAACCCAGCCTGGAGGAAGAGTAAATTTAATCCAAATCATAAACGAAGAAGTTCTCCTTGTAAATTGGCAAATGGTTGACGAAGCTAGTGAACCCTTGAGGACCGTGAATGTTGTGATCGCAGCTTATACCACGGCTCACGCGAGACTTAAGTTATATGAACATTTGGAAGCCCTAGGAGGTCAGGTATTATACTATGACACGGACAGCTGCGTTTATTACTATCGCGACGGCCTGTATAGGGTTAACACTGGTGATTACCTGGTAGAAATGACAGACGAACTAGCCAAGGACTACGGCCCAGGTTCCTACATAGTCGAGTTTGTGTCTGGAGGCCCTAAAACCTACCTTGTGTATTCCACAAACCAAAATAAACTAGTCTCTTTATGTAAGATCAAGGGACTAACCTTGAATATTAAGACGTCAAAAGATGTGAATTTTGATACATTGAAAGAAATGGTTCTTAACGAAGCCACTCAAGTACTGGAAATTAAAGAGAGCCGAATCAGAAGGACAAAAACTCGAGACATTGTCACGGTAAATGAAGTCAGACAGTTTAAAATTACTGGAGCGAAGAGAAAATTGAACGATGATTATGATACTGTCCCATATGGTTACAAAATTCAGAGAACCATATGAACTAGCAGACACCAGTGCTCCATGGATGTCTATGGTTGTCACTAGCTTGTTTGATCATTCTCCTTCCAACTCCCGTACTGGTCGGACGTGTTTCCTCTTATTGATTAAACAGACATGGCGGTATTTCTGAAATTTTTGTCAAAGAGAAAGTTAAATGAAAATGCCAAATTTTGCATTACTTCTTTTGAGTATAAGTTTTTTCTTACAGGTCAGATAGAGACATGCGAATGGCCTCTAGTATTTTCAGAGCATATAGTTGATCAAATTACGGAAAATGCTCCTTCAAACGCTCATATTGGCATAACAATAAAACTAGGAAAAGATTTAGGTCATATACCATTCATGTCTCTGGTTAAATTGACTCCAACCGTTTTTGATGAATATTTTGAAAAAATATTTCGTGGAGTCGAAATGCTATCGGGCACTTTAAATGTAGAAGTGTCACTTGTCGCAATTCCAAGTTGTTACATCAAATAGATGTTTAAATAGACTTTGCAGAGTAATTAGCCATCATTATTGTATATACTTTTCTTTTCTAATGTAGTTATCGACTTGGAATACTGTAAATTTGTGTTAGCGTTTTGTATTAAATATTACGTTTATAAATAGAGCTTTCCGAATGGCTTACACAATCTCGCCTGTAAATAGGGTACAACCCAAACATTCTCCCCACATTTGGAAGCACATATATATAGACTAATGCGGCTTAGCGCTTCCTTGCTGGGCTTCTCATTGACGGAATCGCTCCCACTCCCCTAGGACTTGCATCGCATGCCAAAATCAACGGTTTGTTCACATCATAATGAACCAGTACATTAGAACTACACACCCAAGTCTTGCTGAGCTGAAAAACCTTAGAACAGTTTGTTGTCCATTTCCAAGGAGCATCTTTCTTAATTAAATCATAAAAGCAACTCAATTTGTCAGACAAATTAGGAATGAAACGACCATAATAATTAATTAGGCCAATATAAGCACGCAATTCATCTTTATTGGTTGGCTCTGGCGCATCTCTGATCGCCTCAATGATTCCTTCTTGGGGGCTGATTCCTTCAGCTGACAGGCGATAGCCTAAATACTCCACTTCAGGCTGTAAAAATTTACATTTTTGAACATTTACCTTCACTTGGTAGTCACTCAATCGATGAAGCACCATCTCGAGTCGTGAATAGGCTTCTTGGCGTGTAGCGCCTCCCACCACCACGTCGTCCAGATACGCCACGGCCCCAGGAATACCATGAATAATTTTATCAATGGCAGCTTGAAACAATGCAGGCGCTGAAGAGAGCCCGAACGGTAGGCGCCGAAGACGAAACAAACCCTTGTGAGTTGTAAGTGTCAACAACTCCTGTGAAGATTCGGCTACTGACATCTGTAGGTAGGCAGACTGCAGATCCAATACAGAAAAATACGTGCACCCAGATAAGGCTGCAAAAATGTCATCAGGTTGCGGCAAAGGGTAGTGCTCATTTTGTATTACCTGGTTGAGCGTAACTTTAAAATCACCACATAGCCTAACGCCATTAGGCTTTGGAACGACCACTAGGGGTGTGGCCCACTCAGAACTCGTGACAGGGTAGGCTATACCATCATCGACCATCTTTTGCAATTCATCCTCAACTTTTTTACGAAGTGAGAAAGGTACAGGCCTAAATTTACAAAACCTTGGGATGTATCCCTCCTTCAAAATTATGTGAGCCTTCACATCTTTTATTTCTCCTATTTTACCCTTAAAAACTGATGCATATTTATTTTTAAGGTCTTCTACATCATTTACTACGAGTGCAGACTGAGTTAGGTTAGGTACCTTAAAAGCGTCATGACTTTTAGGACTAAGCCTATTACCAGGCTTCGGGGCCTCCGACAGGTTACAAACCGCAGTTGAAAATATGGATTTCCAGTCAAAAACAATGTGATTCATCCAGTTTCTACCTAAAAGGATAGGTGAGTTTCTTTTACTTATGTCTACAACAATCATAGGCAACTTGTAACAATTATTATTATAAGTCACATTGACATCGATTTGGCCTACTACCGTAACTTCACTTCCAGAATAAGTGAGCAATTTTATGCAAACTGGCTTTAATTCTAGGCTTTGAAAATATTTTTCATAAATATCTACAGGGCATACGGTAAGTGCAGAACCCGTATCTATCTCCATCTCGAGCTCAACATTCTCTATCTCTAGTCTTACCTTGTAGCTAGATGCGGTGGATGTTAGGCCTAGGCCAATATTGTACAGAGCCATTTCTTGCAGCTCCTCATGTGGACTTTCAGTTACCTGGTGGACTTTATATTTTCCCGTCCTGTTGTGAGACTTCTCCTTGGATTTACAAGCCTTGCTTAAATGGCCTATTTTCTTGCATATGTGACATTTATAACTGCTGAAAGGACATTCATTAGCCCTATGATCAGTACTCAAACACCTGAAACACTTAAAAGAATTCTGAGAATTTTCACTCGGCATTTTATTTTTAGGCTTAACTGAAACGTTACTTTTGTGATTCACGTTCTTTTTAACATGAAATTTATTGACATCATGTACATTTTCCTGCCGATGAAACATTCCCGCGTGCTTCTCAGCCTGTTCCAACGTGAGAGCCATTGTTAAAGTTTTATCAAAGTCTTGTTCGTCAGATAATAATTTTTGACGAATACCTTCATTAGAAATACCCGAGATGAGTTTGTCCCGTAAAGCGTCTTTAAGAAACGATCCAAATGCACATGTACTTGCCAAATGCTTTATGGCCACTACAAAATCGGAAATGCTCTCGGCCGGTTTTTGTGAACGAGAATAGAAGACATATCGTTCCGCCACGACCAACCGTTGTGGAGAAAAATGTTTTTGCATAATTTCGATGAGTTCCTCATATTTCATGTCATCAACCTTTTTAGGCGACACAATATCGGATAATACCGCTAAAGTTTTTGGGCCTACAACCGTTATCAAAACTGATACTTGATTTGTAGCCTTGATGTCGTTTGCAATAAAATAATGCTTCAATCGCATAACGTAAGATTCAATGTTTTCTTCATTGCAATTAAATTCGGTCATCCGCCCGACACTCGACATTTTTACTACTACTAAAAACCCGCACAAAAGAAAATATTACATACGACTGCGCCACTTTTGGTAATTACTACTTGTAATTATAAAACTTGCTAGTTAAGAGAACCGACATTGCATACTCGGACTAACCTGTTGCATGAATGAGACCGAGGAATCGAAGTAGCCGCCTGACGTCACAGCGGTCGTTGGCAGTGCAGCCACACACACAAAATAAAACCACTCTTCTAATACAAGTTAGGCCTATACTATATTACAGCTTCTATATAATTTTATAGCTTTAAACTGGGGCGTTGGATAGCGAGTACTGACCGTACATTTATGTATGAATGTGAGGGCCTAGTAAATTGAGGCGCCCCGACCCGAGGAGGGTTCGGGCTACTCCTTGGAACGGTCCTGAGGTCCCTGGCGCGGCTGACGAAAAGGCCCGTAAACCTCAGTATGAATGTGAGGGCCTAGTAAATTGAGGCGCCCCGACCCGAGGAGGGTTCGGGCTACTCCTTGGAACGGTCCTGAGGTCCCTTGCGCGGCTGACGAAAAGGCCCGTAAACCTCTGTATGAGTCAAAGTACTACGCTTCCTTCGACCACGTTAAAATAGAACCTCATGGAAGGCCATGTAGATTGAGGCGTTGGGGTCTGAGGAAGGCCCTGACTACTCCTTCGAACGGTCTGACGTGAATGGTTTGTAATATCTCACAGCATATAGTAATGTGAGGGGACCGTCTAGAGAAGGAAGCTCTACGCCACAATTTTTATCAAAGCATTTAACATGTTGTGGGGGTGTGATTGATGTACCACATGTACAGCTTGATTGTATCAATATATTTTATACATCATATTATAGACACTTTTGCAATCAAAACAGCTCTCAAAGTGGATTATTCTGCCCAAAAACCACTTTAAAAAAAGGTGTGGCTAGGCCCGTAGAGGAGAACCTAGACCCATAGAAGGGAACCTAGGCCCTCGTAGGGGAACCACGTCATGGTTAATGTTTTTTACATGAGCCATGATAAAAGTCAACGCCATGGAGCTGGGAAGCACCACCTCGAAAGAGCTCTGGTCCATGGGAGGAAATCTTCCTGAGCTGTTTTGATAGTTTAGTATCCTTCAAAATACAAGACTAGCATACCTTATGCGAACGAATTAAACTAAATCATGTCAAATGAGGGAATGTTAAAGGTATCCTAACAATAATTGGCAACTATCAAACACACGAGAAAATTTAAATTGTATATACTACAATATAAAGTTAATTGTGAATGTGGCTTTTAGAATTTGAATGTTTCTTCTGGGCAATGGTCACCTCCTCGCTTAAACTATAACAATGTAGACGAATTAAGGCAAAACAGCTCTTACAGTGGATTATTTCGCCAAAACACCACTTTAAAAAAGGCGTATCTAGGCCCGTAGAGGAGAACCTAGACCCATAGAAGGGAAACTAGGCTCTCGTAGGGGAACCACGTCATGGTTGATGTTTTTTCACATGAGCCATGATAAAGCTAACGCCATGGAGCTGGGAAGTACCACTTCGAAAGAGCTCTGGTCCTGTGAGGAAATCTTCCTGAGCTGTTCTAATAGTTGAGTATCCTCCAAAATTAAAGACTAGTATACATCACGCGTGAGCTTGACACATGTGGTCAATTACATAATAAAAGTGAGAACACATAGTCAACAGTTTGGAAATTTCCCGCCAAAACAGTCGCCATCTTGATACACGTGGTCAAACACATGATAAAAGTGAGGTTAGAACACGTGGTCAACAGTTTAGAATTTCCCGCCAAAACAGCCGCCATCTTGGAAAAGGGGCGTGGTCTACACCACGTGACTGATGACGTCATCCGTCACAATTTGAAGAAACATTTAGGTGAAGTTAGGTTATAATTGGTTTACTTAAGTTAGGTTTCACTTTCACTTACCCTTGCTTTTAGCCTTGTTTTATACTTATTACAATACTTATTTCTAAAACTTTCTAAGTAGCCTAGTTAAGTGTTTTGCGAGAAACACATGTTCATGTCTCTATCTGACCTGTAAGAAAAAACTTATACTCAAAAGAAGTAATGCAAAATTTGGCATTTTCATTTAACTTTCTCTTTGACAAAAATTTCAGAAATACCGCCATGTCTGTTTAATCAATAAGAGGAAACGCGTCCGACCAGTACGGGAGTTGGAAGGAGAATGATCAAACAAGCTAGTGACAACCATAGACATCCATGGAGCACTGGTGTCTGCTAGTTCATATGGTTCTCTGAATTTTGTAACCATATGGGACAGTATCATAATCATCGTTCAATTTTCTCTTCGCTCCAGTAATTTTAAACTGTCTGACTTCATTTACCGTGACAATGTCTCGAGTTTTTGTCCTTCTGATTCGGCTCTCTTTAATTTCCAGTACTTGAGTGGCTTCGTTAAGAACCATTTCTTTCAATGTATCAAAATTCACATCTTTTGACGTCTTAATATTCGAGGTTAGTCCCTTGATCCTACATACAGAGACTAGTTTATTTTGGTTTGTGGAATACACAAGGTAGGCGTAGGTTTTAGGGCCTCCAGACACAAACTCGACTATGTAGGAACCTGGGCCGTAGTCCTTGGCTAGTTCGTCTGTCATTTCTCCCAGGTAATCGCCAGTGTTAACCCTATACAGGCCGTCGCGATAGTAATAAACGCAGCTGTCCGTGTCATAGTATAATACCTGACCTCCTAGGGCTTCCAAATGTTCATATAACTTAAGTCTCGCGTGAGCCGTGGTATAAGCTGCGATCACAACATTCACGGTCCTCAAGGTTTCACTAGCTTCGTCAACCATTTGCCAATTTACAAGGAGAACTTCTTCGTTTATGATTTGGATTAAATTTACTCTTCCTCCAGGCTGGGTTAGCAATCTGAAAAATTCCTTAGAGTCCTTCACGATTGACGTTTTAGTCATATTTTCCCTTTGCCCGAATTTACCCCAAAATGAGTTCAACATTAATTTAGCAACTGATCGGAGGCCAGCATTCTTAGCAATTTTGACTTTCTCAAGTTGAACTCCTTCATGTTTAAAATACTCCATGATATACTGGTCTTGGTCTTGTTCAGTCTTACACCAAGAGGGGAACCCTGATGCCTCTTGTTTCATTTTTAAAAAATTGTTAATAAAGTCGGTGAATAAGCCCCCGTTCTCATAGGTCGCCACTCGATACTCCCATAGCTCATACATGTCTAGGATGGTATAGCCTTTCTCTACAGCTTTCCGTATTTCATCCATTGTCCACGTCCCCACTATAGCCCGTTCCTCGCTCTCATGTAGGCAATCACCCTGATTTAAGGTTTCCCCGCAGGTGCAACATAACACAAACATTAATTTATTGTTCATTTTAGCAGGGAGTACGGGGTGGTAGAGATCCCATGGTGGTAGTATCTTACATTTCAACAGGCCTTCAACATCAAGACCACGTGCTCTGCACTCCTCATTACCTATATAGATTTTTGGATGGCCAATGGGGTACTTACAATATTTATTTACATACGGGTACAAAGAGCAAACGTCTACATACTGAATCGTTTCACCCTCCTCGCATTTATGATAGGCTTTGGCATTGCCTGTCCTGCCTCCAAAGAACGAATCTCTTGGGTTGAGCGGGAGATTGTTCAAAATTGGTAGTTTATTAAGATGATCTAGTTTATTTTCCTTCTTCAGCCTGCTAAACTCACATTCCCACATTTCTACAATATTATAGTCAGAAAGTTTATCAATTTTGGATTTTGTTCTCTCATATCTAATGTGGAGAGTGTCAGAGGGATCCTCCTTCAATGGTTCTTCCCTTCTGTATGGATAGCATTTGGGACAGCCATGCCAGTAGCATCCATGAAATTCATAGATGTTTTCTCCATCAAACCCATCTACTTTTAGCCCATTAATTTTGGCTTCTTTGCCCCGGCCTGCATGCTGTATCTTAATTCCACGTTTCTCCTCCTCCCACGTCAACCACTGCAATGCAGCAGCTGATTGAGTGTCGGAAAAACAATATCCACCTTTTGGAATCAAGCCAATTATATCAGGCTTCAGAAAATTTCTACGGAAAGCTAAGTTGCACGCACTGGCTATAGTTATCGCTTCAAGGAATGGGTCCACGTTGCATTGCTCGAGAAGTAAGGCTCTAAATTTAATACAGGCTTGGGCCAAAATCTCGACATCTGAAATGCAATATTCTAAGATCTCCTTTTGAAAGTCAAATTTGTAATCTTCTGCTACTCGCTCATCATACCACTTTTCAAAAGCTGAGTGGGACTCTTCAAACATAGAGTCTGGACAGTAATACTCCTTGGCTGGCATAGGGCCTACATAATTTTGATTCGCCAATGTGTTGAAAAGATGTGGGAAATAGCCTTTCTTCTTCTCTGGAGGCAGGTCAAACGCTTTAGGGAGTGCAGAGAAGGACATGGGGAAGTAGCTAAGTGAATCGATAAACCTTACATTATCTACTTCAATTAAGATTGATTTAGTCCCCCGAGAAGTTACGTTTGGGACAAATTTAGTTTCTTCCATCAAATACTTTAAGATAAATTGAAAGTCAAAGCCCTGCCCATTATGGGCGATCACACATACAGTCTTAAAAGTTTTCCTCACCTGCATGACATAGTCCATAAACTGTTTGACAGGGTCTTCTTTAAATATATTTTGCCGTTCCAAACAAGTATTACAGTCACTTCCTTTGATACACTTAAAACAATACTGCTGGGACACACATAAGTGGACTTTATGAATTTTAGCTTCACTATCAGAAACCAGTGATTCATCTTGGCGAGTCTCCAAGTCAAAGAATATAAACAAGAAATCGCGGTCTTTAGGGCTTTGCTTGTCTACACGCATAAAACACCGGTGGTCAGCCGGTTTATAGTCTTTGCAAGTATTACAAAACACCTCTCCACACTCATGGACTGTTTTGCGTTTAGTCGGAAAAAACCATTTTTTGACAATGGCGACAGAACTGGATAGATTTGCAAATTTGGCCACGATGGGCTATCAAACACTGCTCATTTTTAAAGTGGCGACTGCGAAATCGGCAAGTGAGGCCACCATGTTCAAGCTTACATGGAGGAGATATGGAGTGACATGAAGTGCATTTGTTAGTGCATCGATGTTCAAACTTATTGTTGGAGGGGACATGGCACGCTTCACAGTAATAATTACAAACAAAAGCAGCTGTGAGACTAGTGATTACATTATAAAGGCCATTATGGGAAAGCGAGTTAATTTTAAGGTTAGCATCTTCACTGCCGCCAGAAAAGTATACATCGCGGCCTTTCGAGTTGTAGTTGTAAACAGTTATTCTGTACTTTTTAAGATGGGCCTGAAGCTTCTCAAGCTCAGGAATGCCCGCGCCTTCCTCTGGGATCTCTACCCTCGCCTTTGCAATTAATTTTTTAGCTTTACAGGTTTGCCTAAGGCCTTTATCCTTTCAAATAAGTTCCAATTGGGGATCATTCTTCGCATACGCTTTTGCCACTACCAAAGCCCTGGGGAGACATAAATTATCTTTATTTTGTATAACAACGATTCCCTTCCTAGCCTTACACTCTTCTTCAAAAGTATTATAAAATCCAGGGCGTTTTCTAGCACCACGACCTACAGGCACGTTAACTCTTACCACATCAACTCTAAATGTATCAGTTGATTTAATATTTTCAGAGTTTGATTGGACAATTCCTCCAAAAATACTCCACAGTACATCACTGTTAACTTCAGAGGCTGGACGTGGAACTACATACCCTGACTCTTTTGTTTTCAAATTAATGCTATCTAATGTAAAGCCAAGGTAATCATTAGGATGGCATTCGGATTTCGCTCTCTCGACTATTTGAGCAAATCCCTGCCTAAGCCATTCAAATTCAGACGTTCCAGCTGGGGGGTTTGTAAACTTAAAAATAGTTTTAAGACCATACAACCTGAATTTTTTTATGTACGTTCGGTCTTCGCTAATGAAATGGATTGGTTCAGCCATATTTTGAGAACCCATTTTAGAAGACGATTCCATTTTTATAAAAATACTAAGCTTATTATAAAGCAAAAATGGGATTTTTATAGTAAAATTAAGGTTATGTTACCAGCACGTCTGTACAGTACCACGTCTGAGACTAAAGCAATAGAGCTGATAACTATAACTTTATAAAAAATCACTAAGGGACCACTGTATTACTATATGTACAGTAAAAGTACAATCAAAAGTGAGGTTATGTTACGCAAGACCGACACGTCTGTACAGTATCACGTCTGAAAAGACACTGAAACAATAGAGATGATAGCTCTGGTTTTATAGGGGTTCAGCAGGCCCTCTGTATACTGTATACTGTAATTTTTACTGATAAATTACTAAAGTGCAGTGTAAGGTTATGTTACACAAGACCTGCACGTCTGTACAGTATCACGTCTGAAAAGACACTGAAACAATAGAGATGATAGCTCTGGTTTTATAGGGGTTCAGCAGGCCCCCCGTATACTGTATACTGTAATTTTTACTAATAAATTACTAAAGTGCAGTGTAAGGTTATGTTACGCAAGACCGACACGTCTGTACAGTATCACGTCTGAAAACAAACTAAGCCAATAGAGCTGATAGCCCTGGTTTTATAGAGACTCACTAAGGACTCGCTCTGGTATTACTATATGTACAGTAAAAGTACAATCAAAAGTGAGGTTATGTTACAAGAGACTAGCACGTCTGTACAGTACCACGTCTGAAACTAAAACAATAAAGATGACAACTATAACTTTATAGAAAAGTCACTAAAGGCTCACTCCGGTATTACTATATGTACAGTAAAAGTACAGTAAAAAGTAAGGTTATATTACTCAAGACCGACACTGCTGTACAGTACCACACCTCATACCAAACTAAACCAATAAAGCTGGTTATTATAAAGGCTCACTAAAGGCTCACTCAAGTTTTACTAATATATTTGATACAGTAAAAGTGAGGTTATGTAACGTAAGACCTGCACGTCTGAACAGTATCACGTCTAAACCCAAACTGAACCAATAAAGCTGGTTATTATGGTTTTATAGAGCCTCACTAAAGGTTCACTCAAGTTTTACTAATATATTTGATACAGTAAAGTGAGGTTATGTTACGTGAGACCAACACGTCTGTACAGTATCACGTCTGAGACTGAAGCAATAGAGCTGATAACTATAACTTTATAGAAAATCACTAAAGGACCACTCTGGTATTACTATATGTACAGTAAAAGTACAATCAAAAGTGAGGTTATGTTACAAGAGACTAGCACGTCTGTACAGTACCACGTCTGAAACTAAAACAATAAAGATGACAACTATAACTTTATAGAAAAGTCACTAAAGGCTCACTCCGGTATTACTATATGTACAGTAAAAGTACAGTAAAAAGTAAGGTTATATTACTCAAGACCGACACTGCTGTACAGTACCACACCTCATACCAAACTAAACCAATAAAGCTGGTTATTATAAAGGCTCACTAAAGGCTCACTCAAGTTTTACTAATATATTTGATACAGTAAAAGTGAGGTTATGTAACGTAAGACCTGCACGTCTGAACAGTATCACGTCTAAACCCAAACTGAACCAATAAAGCTGGTTATTATGGTTTTATAGAGCCTCACTAAAGGTTCACTCAAGTTTTACTAATATATTTGATACAGTAAAGTGAGGTTATGTTACGTGAGACCAACACGTCTGTACAGTATCACGTCTGAGACTGAAGCAATAGAGCTGATAACTATAACTTTATAGAAAATCACTAAAGGACCACTCTGGTATTACTATATGTACAGTAAAAGTACAATCAAAAGTGATGTTATGTTACACAAGACCAGCTGAGTTACATTATAAACTGCTATGTATTTCCCTTCAATAAAATTGTACTAGTATCTGCTAACTTATTAAGACTGCTCACCCTCTGTCTTAGAAATATAAGGATTTTTTCTTTAAGATAATACCATAACACTATACTGCCTTCACCTCCTAAGTATTGATCTGCTATTGAGAAGGTAGAGCCCTGCGCCAACAGGCCTGTAGGCCTCTGTCTGTTATTTTAAGATGTGTTTTATTTTTTAATATGTCTGACCTTGACCACTACACTCTTCTTAGTCTTAACAAATACTTAGAGACTCAAAGGAACAGTCATACACCAGCAGGGGATAAAAAATTAATAGTTGTATGTTTTTTTTTATTTTTCACAGTTGTGACCTTGAATCTGGGAAGTGATGCTTAGCATTTTATTACATACTAACACTACACATATACACATACCAAGTTTAAAGAAAATCCGTAGTGCCATTCTCAAGATAAAAAATAAAACTTTTTTGCGCCTTCATTTTTTGGATACCTTGTGCCATGCATTTTTAAATACTAACTAAGTGTACACACATACCAAGTATGAAGTTAATACATGAAGCCATTCCTAAGATATGATTTTTCAAAGTTTTGCCCCTTCATTGCCCCCTTCATTTTTTGGATGCAACCCGCAACATTTTGGTTAATTTTATTATTTTAGGGTACCTACCCCCCAGGGGCACCTCTACTTCGTAGTAGGTGGTTTTTTGAAGTCCCCGGACCCCTAGGACACACCGTTTTCGAGATATTTGCGTTTTTTAGATTTTTAAGCCAAAATTTTCATGTTTTTCACTTTATATAGTATAATATGCACTTTATTTGGATGTTGTACATCATTTTACATATTCTAAACTTTATATAGTATTGTGTACACTTTATATAGTATGACCCCAGCGATCCATATGGTCTTGTTCCCCATGATGACGTCACAGAAAAAACGGCTGACGATTGGCGCGAAAATTAGGCAAAATTGGCGCAAACGCCGCCATCTTGATGATGTCACAAAAAAAAGACGCCACCATGACGTCACAGAAAAAAAACAGCTGGCGTCAAATTGGCGCGAAAGGGTGTCGCCATCTTGATGACGTCACAAAAAAAGAGCGCCGCCATGACGTCACAAAAAAACAGCTGCCATGACGTCACAGAAAAAAGACGCCGCCATCTTGAAAAAAAAATGGCGCATGCGCACGCCATTTTTTGTGCCCATTCCTCGCAACACCTACTGGTCCTATATCGCGCGCCCTAACTACTTGTGATTTATTATATTAATGTAATTTGACTACACAAGCATAACATTGACAATCGTATCATTGTCTTACCAACAATATTTAAAAGTTTGCAAAATATTCAATAAAATACAAGATTTAATTTTTCTAAATTTACTTAGATTTTAATGTATACAGATTTTTGTGAGTAAACCTATACGATTTTGATTTCATATACATCACACCCAACTCACTTTGTATCAAATAGTCTGTTACCACTAGAGTAAAACACATATTCCTGCAAAACAAAATAAGTAAAGAGCTATAACTTTGTAGTCTTAACATTCTTAATCATTAACAAACTGATAATTATATAAAAATAAATAAAAATTTGATAATTATAAGTTATATAATAATAATAATAATAAATAAAACAAAACCTACAAAGTAATGAAACTAGTAAGTTCAAAACTAAGAAGTCTTGTTTTAACTGGCTGTAACCCAAGACTTTGTGAAAACAAGATGCTTCAGTTAAATACAATGGAAGCAATTAATCTTATTGAATAAGCAATTACTGACTTTACTGTTTTATTTAATAACTATTATTGATGTAGAATGGTTAATAAACTGAAACTTAAACTATAATTACCTTTGATGTTGATCAGTTATCTTCTAATTGCCGGAAAACCAATTAACTTGACCGGAGAAGTAGTTATCCAAAAGCTATTTTACTAATTGGCGCGTCACCTAATCACTACCAATCTATTTTTTTGAAAGGTAAATTAAAAACTTATAAAAGTAACAATTAGTAACGCTTGATTGTAAAAAAATATTTATCAAAAATTTCACTTAAATTTCAATTGAAATTCACTCAAAGTCTCAGGAAAATTTGAGACTGTCAACTTTAATGTAAAAATTGCTGATGGTAAGCAAATGTTTATTTTTTTAAACGAAACCATAGAGCGGAGTGACTAATCTACTTTTTGTTAACCAACAACATGTCTTCTAAATTATTTAAGGGAAATCATAAATAAAACGCTTTCAGCTCAGCATTTGTGAGCAACTTTGATTGATTATTAAGGTCATTCAAATTGATAATTTTTAATAATTTTTATACCATAAACTAGGTGTAATACAATTAGTTACCAATTTTCCAAATAAATCGCAGCTTGCATTAATTGATTGTACATTAATAAAAATGTCGAAATATTATAATTTAAAAGTATATTATTACACAACAGATTCATGTTTATGTCAAACGATTATCAATACATAACATAAGTAAAGAGTGAGAACAACGAAAAAGTCCATGCATCAGTAGCCTATTTTCTTTTAAATCGGCATGCTGATTATTATACAATAATATTTGAAACGACATATTTTCTTATATTTTGAATAAGTTTTTATAAAACCTGCAGTACGCCATCAAAGAGAACCGATAAATTCCTGACAATATGAACAGATTCTTGTGGTTCTTCATTTTTCTGAGCCATTTTAATACTTTCCCATCAAACTCTGACCATGTAAAACGTTCTTCAGCTGAACATGCTACATGAAAATACATCTCAATCAACTTCTGACCACTAGTATGTGTGGTTTATATAATACATATATCAAAGTGAATCAATATAAATAATATTTGAATTTGCGTGACGCGAGCAAGTCGGGTCGAAAGAATAGTTAATGCGATTTAGCATGTATCTCCTGTAGGTTTTTATGCTAAATCCACATCTAAGATACATACCTCATCTCAATATCTACCTTACAGGCCTTCTAAGTCTAATTGTTTTTTTATTGTTTAATGTTACTGTTCAGTTTATTGTATTTTTACCAGGTAGTTGTTGTTTAATCAGTTCTCAAAACTTACAATGGAAAAAAAAAAAATATTGCGTTCAGGCAATTTTACAATGTAATTGGACAGATCGAAAAACAAACTTAAATTTAATAATACATGTATAGAATATTATTACAAACTAAATCACAATGCGTCAATATTTCAGTGCAAATGTAAAGGATAAAAACTTAATATTTGTACAGGTGATTTATGAATTAAAATATTAAAAATACTTACTTCCATCCATTTGTAAATGGAAGTAGTAGAGCTTAATGCTTTTGTGATAGTTTGGAAAATTTTAAAACAACCAGGAATATTATAATACCATTATAATGGTATGATGTTGAATAATATTAATGTAAAATATAATCCACATGAAGATTATAATATCAACTAAATATTACACACTGGGGACTGATCCATACGTTTAACCGTGCTTAACAGATAAATGGAATGGGCAAATCATTATACCGTCTGATAAAGTTGTTGAATTCACTACAAAGCTATTGTTTCTGTAAAAGTAATAATTCACTATTTTTAAGGTGTCCACTTAAACATAAAATATGTTCTTCACTGAACCTTATTGTACTAACTTGAGCAAACAAATTACTCATAAGATTTTGACCATCTTAAAAAATAGTTATTTGTGCTTCTAGGGACTAAAGTACAATATTTTTTCCCTGAAGGGAAAGACAATTTCCCCGAGGGAGAAAAGTACTTTAGTCCCTAGATGCACACAACATTTTTCCTCCACCTACACGAATAAAATTAAGGCCTAATAGGCCTACCGTAGATAATTTAACTTTACCTTCATATGATCCCTTGCTCGGTCAAGCTGGATCTGTCACATCAACATAAAAAGCACACAAGGTAGGCCATATCAATTTTAAAGAACACGAAAAAACAAAATATAATTTAAGCCAAAAGTTTTACACTTATGTTTTGGACTTCTTAGGTTAATAGCCTACCCAAGCGAAATGTAAACAAACACTTACACTGCCACGGCCATCTCTAGTACTAGAGATGCTGCTCACCCACTGCTGAATGAATGGTCAGCAGTGGGTGAGCAGCAGCTACAGCTGCTATTAGTCAACAATGAGTAACGAAACAAATACAAGTAACAGCTGACTGTGGCTCATGTTCTTTTTACTTTCTCCCCCTATACCATAGTATATGGAGAAAGTATTGTTTTCGTCAAAATTTTCGAATTTGATTTGTTGACGGATTTATCCTTTTGGTTCCCCCTGAGTCCAAAAAAGTGGTTTTCGGAGTGATGTCTGTGTGTGTGTGTGTGTGTGTGTGTGTGTGTGTGTGTGTGTGTGTGTGTGTGTGTGTGTGTGTGTGTGTGTGTGTACAATGTCCCCATAAGATGTGGGGCCTTGTGTGTGCATTTCACCGGATTGTGGGGCCTTTGCGAATTGTGGGGCCTTACACACGGCCCCACAAAAAATCGATTTTTTGTTTTGAGCTAAAATTCCACTTTTTAGGGTCGATTAGGTTAGGTTAGGTTAGGTTAGGATAGATTTGGTTAGGTTAGGTTATGTTAGGTTATGTTAGATTGATTTAGGTTAATTTAGGTTAGTTTAGGTTAGTTTTTTGTATAGGGCCCCACAATTCCAAATGGCCCCACAGTATTGTCAAATGCACACACATGGCCCCACAATTTGGTGTGTAAACACAAGGCCCCACAAATATGGGCAAACAAGTATGTGTGTGTGTGTGTGTGTGTGTGTGTGTGTGTGTGTGTGTGTGTGTGTGTGTGTGTGTGTGTGTCAGGATGTATACAGAGCTAGAGAATGCCCCAATGGTCCGATTTTAGTGAAATGTGGTACATGGGTCCAAACCCACGATAATTCCAGGCATTTTTTTAATTTTTTATTTTTAAGGGTAGTTTACCCCCAAAAACCCTCAAAAATCGTCAAAAATCAAAATTTCTCAAATCTGCTCTAACGATTTTGATTAAAATTTTGTGGTTTATTAAGCTTAAAATGGTGAATAAAATGACACCACCCGCATCTCCGAGAAAATGCGCGTTCAAAAGTTATGGAGTAAAAAGTGTTTCAAAAATCAATTTTTTGAATTTTCAAAATAGCTGTTGTCCCGAAATAAATTTTACATATCACCATTAAATCAAGCTCAAAAAACTAAATAATCCAGTATTTTAAATTATTGCTCTACGTCAAGTGGTTGCGGAGAAAATTCAATTTTTCGTTTAGCGGTAAACGCAGTACCGGTACGTTGTTAAAAGTCACAGACGCGCGTAGGGTCAAACGAGCGCTGCTCAGCTGGTAGCTATCCGACTGAGTCATCAAGACATTAATGTTTGGAGCTTTTAACACCTTTTTTTTATATTAGTAGTGGGGTTTGGTTACTTTCAAAACGGAAGTCGTGCCATTTGCCAGCCGCTGCCGGCCAGCTGCCATCGGCCAGATAGCAAATCAGTTGCTGTCGCCATATGCCATGCCATATAGCTTCCGGCGGGGGAGGAGATGTTATTTGAAATTTGAAATTCAACTTGAGAATTAGGTTATGGAAAGTATGTCAAGGTCATCCAGAGTAAGTTTTAAAAAACCCTATCCCGCTACCACCGGAGTAATAGTTCGGAGAGTGGAACTAACTCTGGCGATAGCGGGATAGGTATAGAATTAGGTTTGTGAATTTTATTTGTGAAAAACATACAATCAATGTGTGACAGCAGTGTTTAAACAGGTTGAAGTTTTATTATGAACTACAGAGTTGTAAACGCAAACACCGACGACGATGAGAAGGTAAACGCAGAGTCCCCAGATGATGTATTTAAAAAGTTTGAACAAACGTAACATCTCGAGTTGGTTTTCCCGTTCCATTTCCAATCGTTTGATTTCCAATTTCAATTTATCCTCTTCCATCCTTGTTACAAATGGAACTTCATCCATCATATCCATCATGTTTGTGTTTTTTGAAATTTTGAAAGAAGCGATGTTGATAGTCGAAGAGGCGAAGATGGAATGAGAATCGAAAGAGGGAAATGTAGATTAAATAAATAAGTGGTGGGGGGAAAGAGCGTTGTTACATAGAAGTGGTGGGGGAAAGATGCTGCTCATCATTTGCCTCAGAAGTTGTGTCTGACTGTAGAGGGGTAAGAGGAGTAAGATTTAGTAAACTGTCTTCATCAGAACTTTCAACCTTATCACAAATAGGACAAGCGTAAGTTATTTCCAAATTCATTGTAATAGTGTTAAATTTATCTATAAGTTCATTTAAAGTATTAAATATTTCTTGTAAATCTTCTTTTGAGTTTATTTCAAAACTAGCATTCATTCGTGCCGATGGAGAGGTGTTCATGGTTAGAAAGTTGGCAATCGAATGAGGATAAGCGCCTAGGGAGGGGGCTTATATAATGGTGGCCTTGAGCAGGCGTCTAGGGAGGAGGGCTGTCTAGGGAGGGGGCTTCTATATAGGGGACCTTGAGCTTATGATTGAATAAAACGTTTAGTTCTTCTTCTTCGTCTTTTAATTCAATTATTTGAACCGAAGTAGTTGTTTCATCTTCTTCACTTGATGAAGAAAACAATTCGCCAGGATTTAAATATTGAACTACAATTCTGAACCATCTTATAGGATATTCGTCAATGACAGAAAGTAAGTTTTGAAACAATTCTTCCATCTCCTCCCTGTCAGTTATTATATGTTCAAACTTGATAAATTTTCCTTCCATGTTGTTAGTTAGAGTGTTGGAAGTGGAATGATTTAATATTATATAAAAATTAGAACTAGTGGTGGGGGAAATCTCAAGGTCATCCAATTGAAGTTTTAAAAAAGAGTGTAAAACTGAAATTACACATTTGATGGTTCTACAGGATCGGAATACCAATCTGATCTGTATTTACATCTTTTTATCATATGTGTAAAAAAATCATCTTGATGAGACTTGGTGCGTTGACAATGAGCAAGATCTAGAGGGTGAAATTTGAAACATCTTTGAGGACAACATGTATGAAAATATCTTGATTTGTAAAAATTGAAAGTTCGCAATTCCGGTGGCGGTAGTTGTTTTGTTTTACATTTGCAATAACAAGATCCAAAGAATTCACATTTAGTACAAGCTAACCCATCCACCATCATTGGTCCTAAATCTGTACACTGTTGTTCACAACAGTAACGAGGTTTGTACTTGTATTTTTGCTCTTCCATGTTGACGCTGCGGAGTCTAGTGAAAGAATAAGATTGTATAGTGATGAATAGCGAGTTTTATGTACTATGAAAAGTGGTAGGGGTAATTTCAAGGTCATCCAAATGGAGTTTTAAAAAATTATACCTTACAAGTGTAAGGATTATTGAAATTTAGGAAGTTTGTTTCTGTTTGTTTTCTTCAGACTTTTTTTCTCTCTCTGCCTTAGCCATAGCAATAAGTTCTTCTGTTGATAGTGGATGTACTTCAGGAAATTTTAAAATTAATTTAGCTTGATATCCTTCTTTAGTTAATACATCTAAATCTTGAGTCATTTGTTCAACAGTGTTATAATCTTTTCCATAGATTTTCCCATCAAGTTCAATCATCATTCTGTATAACATTTTGTAGAATAGATCTTGTCGTGGCGAGAGCTGAGAAGCGAATGATTATTTATCAAAGTGTTACATCTTTTTTATGAACTTGACATTGATCACGTGATTCCTTAGTTGTAATTTTATTTATTAAAAGTTATTCAACATTGGTAATACTTCTGGAACTTGACGTTATGTTGACCAGCTGGCGATGAAGAAGTTGTAGGTTGTGTAGAAAAAAATATTTCATCATCGCAATATTTTGTTTTAGTGAACATCCTTGTATTAGTAGCACTAACATCAACAGTTAAGTGATAACCACCAGTAAGTAAAACTCGCATTTCATTAGTTAAATCTTCAAGTTGTTCAAAAGTAGTTATGGTGTTGGTATCATAAGATGCACACTTAACCTTTAGGGACATGTTGAAGTTTTGTATTTAGTTATAGAGAGCGAGATGTGTACGGTACGAAAGGTAGTCGTAGACTGATGAATTTCACAAGTTGATTTTCACTTTTATTATCACACAAAATTGGGTCAAGGTCATCCCATGGAATTTTTAAAAAAGCAACATATTGTAATGTATAAACACATTACAATATGTTGCTTTTCTTATTTTTTTTTTTTTTAGGTTTATATCATATTTATTGAGAAACAATTACAAAGAAATATTTACAATTTTATGTACAAACTAATCAGTAGTAGGTGTTACATGAATTGTAAGTTCAGTAGAGTTGTTTCCACTTGGTCCATGTGATACCAAATAGAGTGCGCCGGGTTGAATTATACGAAGATCTTCATTTTGTAGTAGTTGTACGAAGCGCTTTGGTAGGAAGATTTGAAATTTTGCTTCATCACCAATTGTATAAGGTGCCTCGCTTAATGTGCAATTTATAGCATCACCTACTGAAGTTTCCATCTTCTTTATTGTATGAATGATGTAGTGTTTTTCTTCTTTCAGCTCGGAACATTTCTTCGTAGGTAGGATTGTTGATTTTGAATGAGCGTTGAATTGTTCAACTAAATTTTGAAGTAAGTTGTTTGATGCCATCTTAATGTTTTTGCTGATGCTAATCTTCTTGTTAATAAGAATATCCGTTGGAGATGTTGTCTCTTCGGAGGTTCGAGTAATACTCATGCGGTGTCATGGTAGCGCTCTCACTTTTATTATCGAGACTACCCCCACCACTGACAATACCCCCACCACTGACGCTACCCCCACCACTTTGTTGAAGGAAATTATTCAAGCGGTAGGCATTCTTCAAAGCACACTGTGACCTTCGATGTTTAAAACTTTTTGATGAAATACAAAGTTCATTAAAGTAGCATTGGAAATCTCTATCTATTATTGCATTTATCACTTCATTGCTTGTAAATGATTGTATCCAATTTGCTTTTTCCAATCCTCTTGTGTAGATAGTTTTAAACTCTTTACAATTATGATTCATAATATGCGGCATCATGTTATAATGAATAAAACCTTCATCCCATTTTAAGTTGTGAAAATGTTTGTTTAACCATTTGTTTGTAACTTTCGCTTTAGTTGTTAGTTTATTGAATGGAAATGGAGGTTTGAACAAGTAATGATAAATTACAGATGTGTTCATATCCAAAATTACTAATTCTTTAATAATGAAATTTCCATCATTCCCTCGAAAAGCTTGAAATTCAATTATACCTCTTTTAACTTCCATTAACTGTGATGCAGTAGAAAACGAAACCCGTTTGTTCATGATGAAGTCTCATCCACAACTGACTGTTATTACAAACACGATTGTTCTTCTTTTATTTCTTGTGTTTCTTCGTTTATATTAAAATTGGTGTGATAGTTGTTTAATTGTCTCCACATATCCACTTCTTGAGGTATTCGATTAAAAATTGAAGTATCTACAGGACCATATAAAATTGGAATAAATGGTTGTCTGTCCAATGTATCAATTACATAATCTTTAATTATTGTACTTGAAAATACTAGTTGTTTTAAGTATCTAGTGACAGGACCGGTAGTACAACTTAAAGTGTAAAATTCTTCTTTAGTGAAATGTAATTTTACATCATGTCTAGTTAAATCTTTGAAGCGAACAACTTGTCCTCCACGATGTTTGATTATATCAACTTCAATATTTGATTCTAATAAACTTAATCTTGTTCTTTTTCCAAATGTGTTGTTAGTTAAATAACATTCCAAAAGATGTAAATGTTTCATTAGAGAATCCCAAGAAGTTTCAGTAAAGATAACCATTTTACTTCCTTGATTTAACATAACAATTGGTGAATAATCCAATGATTTTACAATTCCAACCGATATACTTTTTGTCATGCATGAAGAAATAGGGTAGAAAATTCGAAGAAATACTTCTGTTAAAATATTTGTTGTAATGTTAACTTCAACCTTTTTTCTTTTTACTTCTTTTTCAGCTTCTCCTTCTTCTTCTCTCTTCTTATGTTTGTTAAACTTGAGGAATTCATCCATTTCTTGTTCAACTTGTTTTTCTATATCAGAACTATTTTCATCCATTAGAGGTGTATTTTCTTGTCCGTTAGTAGAATTCATCTTGCGAACGATGTTTCCCATACGACGGTTGAAGATAGAATGAAGTTTCTACTAATTATTTTCTTGCTTTTATATTTTTTTGTAAAATCCTTGAAATTTATATAATTACAAAAATTGATTATTTTCAACTTGTCTTTTAGAAACAAAATTCTAACCTTAACAATAAAGGAAGATAATTCTAACCTCAATATTTTGCAGTAGTTATACTAATTCTTCTTAAAGTACATTCTTCACTATTCCGGTCAGAGGTGTGTAAGTAACTATTTTATCATGTAGAATTAGACAGTATGCCGAAGTTCCATCCGCTACTGGTTCTTCAAATTCCATTTCAATTTTTATATCAACACTTGATGATTTTACTGATTCATTTTGTTTTGAACAATCGATTACAATTATTGGAGCTTTGGAATAATATTGATCAGGTGATAATAGTGGTGTATTAGTCTTTCCATAATATGATGATTGAAATCTTGCGTACATATCATATAAAATGGAAAAACGTTTTTTACTAAACATGACATTTAAATTGTCATATGGAAAAAATTGAGAGTTTAGGAAAACTTTACAATTCTTTATTTTACAATGATCAAATTGACCAGCATTTGCAGTAATAACATCTTTTCGCTTAGTTTGGAAACCGAGTATTATGTACCTTGCACGTTCCAAGTAAGTTGATGTCTTGACGGTCCATGTTTGTCGTTCTGTTTGAGGTAATGTAGGGTATTCATGAAATTCCCAACTTCGGAATGGCATCACAATGTCACGGTCAGATTTTAACTTTTTTAACAATACTATTCTATGTTCATCAGCCAATCTTACATGAGGTACTCTCCAAACAACTTTATCCAATTGTAGTTGCCATTCCAATTTATCTTCCGTAGTTGCAGGGTCTGCAAGTATTAAGTCCTTATTAGTTGAAGATCTGAGTAATACTAATTCTTGTTTAACATTTATTATAACCCTTTTGTAATCTTCAGCAAATCCCAAAAGCAATCGTAAAGGTACATGAAAATCAAAATGACCGTTGGAAGCAGGTGTTATAGTGTCTTTATCGGGAGCAACCCATCCGGCGGTGACTATTGAATTCTTCTCATGTGGTGTTAATGATGTTAATCCTTTTAATGTAGTTGTTATACCAACCTTTTTTGTTGAATCAACTGTCACCCCTGATATCTCATATCTTATTTCATCAAAAAGATATGCCATTGGGTTATTTATAAAAGGAACTGTTGAAGCAGTTTTTCCATCCAATTTTAATACCCTTCCTTCGATGTACAAATAACTTTCACATGGTAATGTGTAAATATCTTGTTGTTGAATGGGAATTCTTATTTCATCATTATTGTTTAATTTTGATGAAGTGTAAGGGTTGTGTGTGTGATATTCCTTCTCCCATAGTGTTTCGTCGAATGTCGGTCCTTGAGATATATCCAGGATATCCATCGTTGTTAAGTTTCAATCCAATCTTTCGTAGAAAACGAATGTTGTCTGATGTTAACTCTTCCAATGTCGAGGAGCTACTGAGCTCCCGACTCTTCCGTTGTGGTTTAAATGATAATCCCATGTTGATTTTTATGTCGCCGCTCTGATGTGTATTCGTATAGTAATTGTTTCTCCTTTAAAGTCAACACTATGACCGTCTTGATCCAATATGTTCAGTACGATGTCTGAAATGAAACTGGTGTTTAATGGTAGGTATATCAAGTTTTGTGGCTTCTCAACAATTTTAAAACCTGGAGCAACTGTTGGATAAAATGTATGTAAGATATGCTGATTTACTCCTTCTCTATATGATCCATGTATAATATTACATGTTACATCAATACTATTTACTTTTAATATTGTAACAGTTGTATTACCTGAATGAGTAGTTCCAGGAGTTAAGATTTTCTTTTTTGTATCTGTAAATCCAAGTAAACTGCCAATAGAGTTTTTCATTCCGACATCTATATAATATTTTGAAGTTATTTCTGCTTTTAAAGTATTATTGTTTCCTTTGATTGTGATATTATCTTCTCCGAGTTTTTCTGTAATAATTGGTTTATATCATCAATTTCATAAGCTCCAGTAGGAAATGTAATTATTTTCAATTCTGAGTATTTTCCTGCAGCATCCTTAGTTTCATAATAATGTAGTAAATTGTTTTTTCCTTCTGTAACATTAGGAATTGAATTGTAGGTAGTCAAATCAAGTAATGCCGCTTCCCATAATCTTTCCTTGGATAAACGCAATGCTGGGAATAGAGTACTTTTTAACGTGGATGAATTTCCACTCAGTGACACTGTATACGATGACATCTTAAAGGTGACTGACACTTTTCGCTAGAAACTCCAAACATAAATGTCCACATATTTCAGTATTGTTAGGTTGTTCTCTTTTGTAATTGTAAAAAATGTTTTTGGAGTTTTGAAAATAATGTTGAAGTTCTTTCGGCGGTGGTAGATTGCCAAAACCGTCAAAGTAGTAAACGGTTTGTCCGAGCTTTTTATAGCATACCCAATGAGTGCCTGGACCATAGGTGGAATCCAAATTTACTTTTTTAGTTTCATTTTTCCATATTTTAGTTGGTAATGCATCTTTCATAAAAACTCCTCGAAAGAATGGTATTTTCAAACATTTTACATAATCATTTAACTGATGATTAGTTAAGGCTTTATTTGGAATTATCAATTGATTCTTTTTATTTAGTACACACGGTACGGTCTTAGATATAAACCTGCTCCGTTTTTTACCATTGACCAAACAGAAGCCTTTTTTACTTTTGCTTTACGAGTTCTACGACGTCTCTTTCTAATATTTCCACCTTTTTTGGGAGCTCTTCTTTTTGCAGGTCTTCCTCTGCGACGTCGTCTTCCACCACCAAACTTAGCTTTTGTCTTCATGGCTGTTGTTACTGCCCAAGCCGCTGCTTTTTCTGCAATACTTGCGTCACTTGATTTTACTCTTTGCCAAGCTTTTTCTGCTAGAATTTTATCTGCTATTGATCTATTTGTTGAATCTTTAAACTTTGAATATGCTATATCGTGTTGTTTGCAAGCTTGATCTAATTTATTAATTCCAGGATCTCCTCTTGCTAAACGTTTTGCCAACTTAGTTCCAGGTCCACAATATTGATAACCTCCAGGAATATGTAATTCGTATGGTAGAGCGTCTATCGCTCGATTTACAATAGCACCAACAGGTATCCGTTTAAGCAGGGATAACGCAGCTGAAGTTATACCACGTCCTCTCTTGTTGCTGTCTTGATGATGACTGAGTGATACAGCCTTCATTATGTAGTCTTATATAAACCGGCGTGTTTACTCCACAAGATACTTTACATAAATGAATAAGTTATGTATAATTTTATATATTTAAACACTTAGTTATTCAAATTAATGATATACTGATTTATAATTCTATTTTTAATCCAAGCTTCCCGTTCATCGGGTTGAATTATCACATGACTCGTTGTACTAGCTATATGATTATGGGTATCAATAAGTAAATTGCCCACTATTCTTATTAAACAATCTAAATTTACAGCATCTTTTGGATGTTGAGGATCATGTAATTGCATAATACGTTTATCATTACATGTGTAAGCTGTTGAATCACTTTTTGATGTTTTTATGACTTGTCCAATAGTAGCAGCATCATTTGAATCTTCACCTGGTAAAATATTAATTATTTTCTTCATCTTTGCATCATATTGGGTCCCAAAGTGTTTATCCCAAGTTATTGTTTGTTTCATTGTAACACAATCATTTTCTTCGTAACCAGGATAAATATCTTTTATTCTTCTATTACGACCATTGTATGTACCTAATGTACCACCACTCGCAATTAATGTTTGCACCATTAGAGGTACATCTGTATCTTTTATAACAAATCTTCCATTTGTTATTGTTTTATGTCCTGCATCCCATTCATCATTATTTCCTTGCATTAAATTAAACTTTTCATTTCCATGTATAAATTTATCTCCCCGCTTTAACACGGCATCTTCATGTTTTACAAAATTGGATGTTTCCTTTTTTAATTCTTTAGATAATTGTTCCATAGTAACAGCATCTTTTGGTTGAGAACCAAACTTTACATTTGTCAATGTTTTACCATGACAATCGATTTCATTAACATCTTGTAAAATACAGTTGTCCTTGATGTATTTTAGGTTTACAGCATCACCGTCTTCCTTTGGGTATCCAATGTCATTTATAATAAATTTATAAA
Source organism: Neoaliturus tenellus (assembly GCA_030545055.2). Lineage (NCBI taxonomy): Eukaryota > Metazoa > Arthropoda > Insecta > Hemiptera > Cicadellidae > Neoaliturus > Neoaliturus tenellus. Next base: position 195,196,898 of record CM061532.1, read on the forward strand.
AAGAATATCCATGTTTAGTTTTTTCCGGTATTATAGAATGTAAATATTCTTTATTAACTGAATCTTTATCATTTTTGGGATTTCCCACGTTGGTTATTCTATAATTTCCAGCATCATATGTTTGTCCATCTTTTAAGTTGTTACCCCATTGCAATTTTAAAGTATTTGAAAGTTCAGATGATAAGTACTCTTTAGTAATTGCATCAGAACCTTCAGTTGGTTTACCAACATTAATTAATCTATGTGATTTAACATCATAAGTATTCTTATGTAATTTATATGATGTTGAAGTAGCTTCTTTTACTGTCTTTAAATTTGCTCCATCAGTATCTTCTTCTGGATCTTTAACTAATTTTAAACGTTTATTACTTATGTTATAGTCACCTTCAGGTGTTTGCGGTAATCCGCTTCTTTTTCTGTCTTCTCCAACTTGCACTCCTAATGCGGAGTAGCGTCCGAACTTGTCGACGCTCATGTTAGAACTGATACATCTTATACTTGTAACTTCTTTATATTTGCGGACAATTATACAATTATGCCACGATTTTTAAGTTCATCAACTAGAGCCACCCATTCATTATTTAAACCAGTATGACCGGCTTCCATAGCTTCATGCAATAGTCTCATTCTGTCAACTAATTTATTGATGTCGTTGTAATAGATAACATTTGTATTGTATAGATTTTTCATTAATCCTTTACCAGATGTTGAAGTATCTCCTTTACTCTTTTTACCATGTTGTTCAAGAAGTGATAAATCCATAAGTGATAAAGATTTTCTTTTTAAAGGTTGTCTCACAGCCGGTGTGGTACGTAATGTTGGTAATTTTCGTGGGGGAAACAATTTTTTTATAACAATACTATATTTTGTTGCACGTGAACGATTAATCATTGCATCCTTTGAGTAGTTTCTTTTATGAACGTTAGTATTTTGTAAAATTTCTTTAAAAGTATTTAAATCTTTTGCTGAATATTTTATTGGTATATTTTTAAAAATTAATTCATATAATCCTTTTGTTCCTTTATATCTATGATCACCAATAATGATATAATCGTCTTGAGTTACTTCAAGCTTAGAGTTACCAATTTTCAATTCATTTCCATCAATTCATGCTCCATATACATGTGATTTACTTAAATTTGGATTTGATTTCATGTCATGTAGCATTTTCATTATATATTTTCGTCCAAGAGGTCCATGTTGTAATATATCACTACTCAATTGAGTTAAATTTGGAATAGATTGTTCTGCTTCAGGTATTGGCTGTTCTTCCTTTTCAACAATTGATTCTTCTTCATCTTTTGTTTCTTCTTGTTCACTAGCACTTGTATATGAATCATCATCATCATCTTCTTAATGCTTTTAATCTTTTTAATGCTTGTACTTCTTGTTTAGAAACTGGTAGTAAAACATCTCCTTCATAACGAGGTTTACCAATAGTTTCTGATATCTGTTTTAAAGGTTCCGTGATAGGTTTAAATGCATTCTCTAAAAATTCTTCTCTTTCACTTAAACCCATCCTTAATGCACGATTCTTTATCCTAATAGAATCACTGAGTGATTTTATTTCTTTTAATAGTTTTTCTTGATTCACCATGTTTACACTGTGAAGTTCAACGTGTTACTAGATGTAGCATAGGTAGTTCAACGTATTAATACAAATTTATCCAATCCTATACGATATCTACCATTTTTAATATCTTCTTCTTTCATAATAACGAGAAATCCATATTTTTCATTCCATGCTTTAACACACATTTCTTTAAATTTATCAAATGGCATATCCGCATTAACATGATCATTATATATATGCTTTAAATTTGTCTCATCTTGCTTAAAGATGATCAACATATTTGCATTGTCTCTTATAAGTTGTTTTGGAATTTTACTGTATGTTTGACCAATATAAATGCTATCAATATTATTATGTCTTCCCATAGCAAAATAATTTCTTATAGTATCATGATTTTCACAAGAAACATCGTCAAATATAAAAATGGAAAATGGTTTTGCTTCACTTGGTTGCATTATTGTTTCACTAGCATTAAACTTGTAGAAATTCACTTCAGGTACACTTGCAAGTATTTTATCTAATAATTGATATTTTGGTTGTTGCAATGATTTTGAAAAAATATATATATTGTTAAAGCGTAAACCTTTAGGATTAGTTATAAGGTTAAAGACAACCTTAGTTTTTCCACAATTTGAAGGACCAGTTATTAAACATCTTATAGTATTTGGTAGTAATTCACCATGTTTACCATGATTTAACTTATTATTGTCAACTGTCAATTCATCAATATTATTAATATTAAATCGATCTTTTTGTTGTACAATCTCCATCTTGTTTAAAGGTTAAACACATAATGAGCTATTTAATAACTATACCAAGTCTTTTGAAGGAATCCAAGAGTCTTCACTTTTATCAAATCCTAACCACCTAACTTTAACCATATCCTTTTTCCTTTGTAAAACCTTTTCAACAAGATATACATCACCAACTGTTGATTTTAACAACTCATGTCCATAGAATCCACCTTGAAGTAATTCACCCTTATTATCCTTTAAAATGTAAGTTTCAGGTATAGTTGGTTGCACTTTATAAATTGTAAATACTTCATTAGTCCAATTTGGCAGATATCTTTTACTAAATACACCTTTGTATTTGCTTATACGAACTTTATCATTAACCTTAAACTTTTTTGGTTGTAACTTTTCTATTTTTGGTGTTGTATTATTTTTGATGCGTTGTAATACAATTTTAGCATTAGCACTGTTTACTTGGATAGGTTTCATTCCAATGGTGCGATGATATTTGTTGTTATACTCTTTTATAAGTTGTGGTAATATGTCATACCACACATATGATCCTCGTTTTGAAAATTGTTTATACATAGCTCCTTTTAATGTTCTATTAAATCTTTCAATTATTGAAGCTTTAACTTCAGAATTTGTAGAATAATGATTTATTTTATATTTTTTCATCAAAGCTCCAAAATCTTTATTAAAATATTCTTTTCCATCATCCGTTTGTAAATGTTTAATTTTAAATTTATTTCTTTGTATTGTTGTCTCCATAGCTTTGGTAACACTTTTACCAGTCTTGTCCTTCAACGGTAAAGCATCAGCTATTTTAGTAAAACAGTCTATAATTGTTAAAATATATTTAAATCCTTTGTTTAATTTACTGTGTGGTATCATTTCAATAAGATCAGCTTGGTAAAGATCATTCATTCCTTTAATGATTGTACTTCTTCTTGGAAATCTTCTTCTTGCTGGTTTATGTAGTTCATTTACAATCTTATCCTTTACACTTTCCATCTTAAAGTGTTGCTTGCACACTGTTTGTAGAAATACTGATCCATACAATGGTTTATTCTCTTATATATATAGTTGAAATATGGGTCAAGGTCATTTAATATTAGTGTAAAAAAGAGGGAACATGGCTTTGGGCTTGCCATGTCCCCTCTTTTTTACGGAAAGGAAAAAGGAAGAAGGTAAAGGACGAAGAATAGGTTTACTGGTCGATAGGGTTTAAGGAATAGTGGCCAAATGGTAGAGTATTAATTTTATCTTCTAAAATATATCGCTTGTCGTCTTTGTAGCTTAATGCCCACTTTGTTTGTTTGACACTAAAAAGTTGGTGGTTATAACTTCTAATAGTGTTGAATGTTGCAGTTGTTTCAACATTTTCAAACAAACATCTTTTATAATGTTGAAACTGTACATTCTTCTTTAGGAAAGATGTCTTTATTCCTTTGGCTTTCTTCGTGACTTGATGTTCGTTCCTTTCGTTTATGTACAGTTGAAACGAATACAGTTTGGACATCAATGCTACAATTTCCATCATTGGCACACCATTTGTTTCATCTTTAAATTTTCCCAATACTTTTTTGTTTTTGTCATAGTCATAATTTGGATGGTCCTTAGGATAATCGGAAAAATCAAAATCATCTTTATATACAAAGGTTCGTAAATCCTCATACATGTCATTTGTTTTCATCCAGTAAATAAGTGCATCTGTATCCATATATGCAATACCAATGTTATCTCTTCCATAATGATTAACCATCTTCTTATAATGAAACTCGTACATGTGTGTTTTAGAAATATCTAATATTGACATTCCAAGATATAAAGGACGATCCAATAGAACTGATTTTTTGTTCATAGAAATGACGACAAGATTTTCATTTATAATTACGGATGAACCAAAGTTTAGTTGTTGCACTAGTTTCTGTAATTTTACTGGATCAGTTACTAATTTGATATTCTTATGTTTCCTTTTGTTTTCTAAAGTCTTGCCAAATATTGCATTGTTCATCAGTTTGAAGAAATCCTTTTGAAAACTTGACGTAGCGGCAGCTCTTCTTCTTGTGTTGTTGTCAATGTATGGTTTCAACCAACAAGATTGAGAGAATTGTAGTATTCGATTAATTTTTGTAATTTTTAATCCCAAGTCTAAAGCCTGTTGTATCATCCAATAATGTCCAACATACCTAGACTTATTGTTTAAAGTCATTAATAATTTCGGCCATCTTCCAGTAGGGGAAATTTCAGTCTTTGGAAGAAGTGGTAAATCGTAATGAAGATCGTGAAGATGTTCAGGATATTCAAAATCAACATCAAAAATGTAACCAGTTTCACCATGCTTTGGTATATCCATAATGTTTCCAATCGATTCTGGATCTATCCATTTAAAATTATCATATGGAAGGGGATTTGACATTGCCCATCCGTATAAGTTATTTGCATCGAAATAACCTAGGAATGTCGTTGGTTTTGATGCATCATAATCGGGCAGATACTTGTTATTCGCCTTAACATGTCTGGTTACACTTTGTGTCAATCCCCCTCGAACTCCTGATTCTAACATCAAAACCATATCTATATCAGTAAGAAGTTGTAATTTACAGTTTGTTTCTTTCAACATGGCTTGCCATGCTAGTCCAGGTGAAGTGTATGAATGAAGAGGGTCCAATCCATATGCTGCAAAACACGTATTTCTAAATTCTTCCATTATATCACATAATAAAGTTACATCAAATTTAACATAAAAATCTGAATATTCTCCCAATGTTGTAAATCCTAATTCATTCCATACTTTACATGCATGATCATAATCCTCTTGAGATATGTCCATGTCGTATAGTTTACTTTTAAATTCTTCTTTTGGCGGAAGTGATGTTTCATTAAACTTTTCTAAACTGTCTATATAATCATATGGGAAAACACCTTTCCGAAGTACGAGATCCAGTTTGTCGTTACTTACAATCTTCTTTGTTTCAATAAAATCTTGTTTCCTTAAATTTTCAGAAAGTTTAGACAAACTCGACGGCATAAATCGGTAGGAGTCTAAGAATCTTAATTTGACATTTCCAACTGTTTTAGAGAAACTTATAAATTTTTCTGAAGTTTCAGCCAACACATCTATCGAACCATCGTCTCTTCCTAATTCAGGTATTATAAAATGAGCATCATACCCACTGAGGTTATGCAGAACCACAGGAATAAATAGTGGTAAACGATAGCTCAAATTACATTTATTACAAGCAGCACCCCTGTAATAACCTGTAAGGTGGTCATGATCTTTAACTTTATAATTGTCAATGGTAAATTTATTTTTACATAAGAAACAATGAGTTGCATTTTCATGTTGAATTTCCTCTTCTTCCTCCATCGGTTTCATTGGTATGATATTTGTATATAATCTTTGTACATTTTCAGCTATTAAATATAAATGGTCAAGAAATATTGTTTCCACATTTTCACCACGATATACTAGAGGTTCTGAAGTTAATCCATATTGGTTTAAATGTTCTTCTGATAATGTTGATTTAACCATTAAACAAAAACTATATGGTTTATGCATTTGATATTTGACACTTTTTCTAGCTTCACAATTTTCATCTTCTATAGGAATTAGTGTTGATTCAAAATCCGCATATACAACTATAGGGATACGATATTGATGATAAACTTTTTGAAATGTAACAAATGCTCTGCTTTCTGAAGGTAAAATAATTTTTGCTTCATAATTATTGTTACATAATCTTTTGTGCTCTTGTAACCATTCCATTCCTTGTCTTCCTTCTCGTTGGAAATTAAAACATCTTTTGCAGATCAGCTTTTTGTTTCGATTTTTTGAAAGTTGTTTATTAACAAGAGAGTCAAATTTCTTTATATACACATAATGAGATACATCTCCTTGTGTTAGTAGTAGTAAATCTGTATGATCTGCTAGCTCTTCTTTAGCAATACGTAAAGGATAAACTTTATTTGAACTATCTAATCCAAAAACATTAATAGATGTGCCGGGATTTTTCTTCTCAAATTTTGATATATCTTTTAATGATACAGGATAACTAATTCCTTGAAAGTTATATCTATATCTTTGATTTTCATAGTGCTGGTTTGGTTCATTACAATGATTTGGTACAAATTTACATGTCATCGCATATCTAAAACATTCGTTATCTTGATTTTTCACATTAACACATGATCTTGTATCCTCAATTATTTTTGGTAAACGAATATAACTAGATCCCATTAGTCCATATCCATGTTTATGAACTCTTATATTTAATCCTTCAATACTTATAAGACTCCACCCTGATCCTCGTCCTTCATGTTCCTGAATTTTAGTTAATATTTCTTCTATACATTTTTCAACTATTGAATCAATGTCTGAACTTCCTATGATAGTTTGATTTTTAGTTATAAATCCTCTTGGTGATAATTCTTCTTGTACATTTATAAACATAGCTTCTAGTAGTAATCCAAATTTGAGAAAATTTAATCTTTTTAATTCTTCTTTTAAAGTTCTACTGATAATTGGTTTTGCTTCTCTAATAAATTCTTCTAAGTTTAAATCTTCATTTTGAATCTTATGATGCATTACTACCTTTCCGGGTAAAGCTGATACTTGTAAATTTGGTAAAGTTGTTGTAGGTCTTGCTGTTATTTCATTTTGTTCTTCTTGTTCTTCTTGTTCTTCTTGTTCTTCTATGTTGTTGTGAATTAGTTCCTTATGTATTTCTAACAGAATATCATCATTAAACGATTCCAAACATTTATCGCAATGATACATGTTTGGTGGTGTTCACTCTTCAAAATTTCGCCAAGAAATGAAATGAGCTCTCCCTTTCCTTCTTTTATAATAGTTCCCCCACTACTATTTCATCTTCTTCTTCTTCACTTTCAGAAGAAAACAAACGTCTTGGACAAAATATTAATCTTCTACAAACAGATTCTTCATTAGTATTCTCTATATGAATTGGAGTTTCAATATATATTTCTTCATATTCAAATGATGACGAAGACTCTGATATTACTACATCCATATCCAAATTTTCATTCTCCACATCATTGGCATTTTCTTCTTCTGATGTTGTTACATCCACATCCATATCATTTATAGTTTCTACTTCTGAAGTTTCGCTATTATTTTCATCTTCTTCCATATTTAAATCCTCTAATTGAATTTTATACAATATTTCAATCATAGATTTCCTTGGATAATCGGTGTTGTCCACAGGAGCCATTTCCAGTAAATGAGGAATAACTGTTTTTGATCCGGCTTATATGATATTTTGCTAAGTATGTCAAGGTCATTTTTGATTAAGCGAGAACTGGGAGTAGATCACTAAGCAGCATGATGATTCATTACTACAAAGTGATCTATTGCCCATTCTCTAAGAAGTGTCCAATCAATAACCAAAGTCCAAGTTCATTTTTTTTGTTTTGTTTAACCCGGGACAACTCGCGCTATCGAAAGTCCCGCGGTCACTCGCGCCGTTAGAGCGCTCCTAACATTTAACAGCATCTTACACTTCAAAGTAATTATCATAATATTTGTTTGGTAGATGAAATAAATAAATCGCTACACATTTAAAATAAAATAATAACATATTTATTGTAATTTACAACTTTTTTTTACTCAAAAAGTAGGACTCCGGCAGTTCCGCGATCACTCGCGCCGTTAGAACTATACTAACATGGAGAGTTACGCGAACGCTCGCGCAGTTAGGCGGGCGCTAACAAGGGTGGAGGTGCGAGCCTTTTCCCCTCTAAAACTACCCTCCCCACCACACTACCCACCCCAAACTGCTGTAGCGGGTGCATAGAATACTGAGGAAAGCATTCTTAAAAGCTCAGTCTCAAGAAATCAGTATTAAAAAAATTTTCTTCATAAGAACTAAAAATGTTAGAATCAATCTAATAGCGCGAGTGATCCCGGGTTAATTTAAGTCTTTTACATCTTCTTCTTTTATTACACAATTTATAGGTTCACTGTTCGATGTTTCAATATGTTGTTTTATCTTGTGCTCCAGCTCTTCTATTCTTGCTTCCTTTATCATTAATTCCGATTGTAAGTAACTGATGTAATCAGCCGCCATGTCTACCGTTCTTGATCTTATTTCTCCTAACTTAACACCAGGAATCAATCTCTGTAGTTTGTAAAATCTCAACCTTATTCTTGACTCTCTTACTTTAGCCATTTCTCGAAATCTTTGTTTTCAATCTTCTTCTTTGCTTGTGGTCAAGTCCATACTTCTGACAAGTTTACTTTCAGAGTGATTCCTCTATAGTAGGCTTGTCCTTTATACACTTTCCCCCACCATTTTCAATTTCCCCCACCCTACTAATGTAGGTCAAGGTCATCCAATATAACGCGAGAACGAGGAATAGAGCACTAAGTGGCATGTTAGTCCATTACCACAAAGTGATCTATTCCTCGCTCTCTATTCTACATCTACTTTTTTTCATTTTACTATTTTATTATTTTTTTTTTTTTGTTTTTCTTAGGGGGAATGAGTGTTTACTTTTTACAATGTTCATTCTTCTTCTCCAACTTTTCAATTCTTTCTAACAATTCCAACAAATATGCATTGGTTGCTTGCAAAGTTTGTATTCTAGTACATCCCACTTTAATAGAGGGAACTGTTAACTGTAATTTTGTAAATTCTATCCTTTCTTTCTTGCACCTTTCTCTCATGTATGTGTTTTTCCTGATTCTTCCTGATTGAGCTGATATTAACTTATTACAATCTGTATGGGGCTTTGATACTTTAAATACTGATGTACAAAAATGAGTTGATGTTGTCGGCTGTTGATTTTCATACAAATTTTGTGTTGAAGTAGTAATTTGTTGATTTTCATACCAATTTACACTTGAAGTGGCAGGTTGCTGATTTTCATACCAAATTGAACTTGAAGTACTAGGTAGCTGATTTTCATACCAATTTGAAGTACTAGGCTTCTGATTTTCATAACAATTTAAACTTAAAGTATTTGGTTGATGCCAATCCTCAGATGCCAATACAGGTGTTGTGGAAGGATGCTCCATCGTTGTATAGAGTGAATTCTGTTCTACAATTTTGCCGGTTTTATCTCATTTCCCCCACCACTAACTTGTACATTTCCCCCCACCACAATAATTTTCTCCTTTTCACATTTCAAATTTTGTACCAGACTTCTAATGTTACATCTGCATCTTCTTCCTTCACATACTTAATAAATTCTGGGCTTCTTGAAGTAGTATTTGGAGTATTGAGGTAGTTCATCACCTTCACATGGCTTTCTTCATTATGGGTGTAACAAACTACTTGAACTAACATGTTACTATCTTCTTTCGATTTGATAAATTCTGCAACTGAGGTCCATTCCTCGTATTTAATTTTGAAATGCTGAACTTCAAACTGCATGTTGTTTGAACAAATGCTGCAACAATATTAAAAGTATCTTCAAACAACCTGCATTTATACATGTTCCCCCACCACTTTATAATCTCCACTCCTTTCCCCCACCTTCTTCATATGTAGAAGGGGTATTATGATTTCAATGCACTATACTTAATAAATTCAAACAAATTTTGTGCACAAATGTTACATTTTTTCTTAACTGTTTCAAATTTCATCACTTGGCCTTTTACAAGGTGAACTAATTTACCTCCATCGTCTTCTAATTGTTCAAAATCTAAAACAGATGCTTTTCCACAATCATGACACATTTGTGTTCCATCTTCAAAAATATAAGCAAGATAAATACCAAATCCACAATTGTCCTTCTTAAATTTGATGAGCATTTCACGAATTGGTTGAGGTATTTCACATTTATTTGTTCTTATTATATGATGGTAAAGAAACCCATTATTAATAATTTGTTGTAAACACAAAACTAACAAGCTGTCCATAGTATTAGACTTGTACTGAAAGTTATATCCATAACTATCTCTTTATATGCTCTTACCCCCACCACTTTTATGTAGGTCAAGGTCATCGGATATTAAGCGAGAACTGGGAATAGATCACTAAGCGGCATGTTATTACATTACCACAAAGTGATCTATTCCCTATTCTCTATAAGGGGTGCTGATAATTTAGATTCCTAAAATTTCTTTTCCTTCTTCTTCACCTTCTTGAACAGTTGTATTACCAGACATGTGTGATATTAATTTCTTCAATTCTCGATTTTCCATTTCTAATCTTTTCAATTTTAGATCTCTTGCTTCAACTTGCACTTTCAAAAATTTGATATAACTTCCAGCCCAGTGGAGAGTTTTCAATCTTGGTGCTCCAAGTTCAATTCCTGGTATTTGAAATTGTAGTCTATTGAATTCCATCTTCATATCTTCTCGGTCTTGTCTTTCTTTTTCTAGTCGTTTTAATCTTTGTTTTTCCCTGAAGGAAGAAGTCGGTACATGATGAAACATTTTGATCAACAATTTCTTGAAGAGTGAGCTTCTACACAGATAGTCAACACATTTATCCACATTCCCCCACCAAATTTAAATCAGTAGTGGGGAGATGCCAATGGTGGGGAGACGTCAATGGTGGGGAGAGTTATACTAATGTAATGGTTATTTCTACCGTTACACTCGCTCCATTCTCGAAAAGATATTTGTAATATGGTTCTGGATATTGTTCTCTTTCAGATCCTGCATGTTCTTGAATAAAGTCGAAAGCCAATCTTTTTGAATAATCATTATGAAACACTTCTCTAACACAAACAAGAATTTTTTCTTCCAAAAATTTTACTTGAACTAATGGTATTTTGCTTACATCGTCCTTGTCCATGATGGGTAGCTTGTAGGTAAAAGTATTAGGTGGTAGTTTTTGTGGTTTATCGAGTAGAGAACAAAATTTTCTGTACAATTTCTCCTCAATGTCTGGAAAACGATGTATATCAAACAGATTGTAGTATGAAGGATCAAAAGGTATTTTACGAAACATCTTCAGTCACTAGTCTCCCTAAGACTGATCTCCTGCACAAATATTTAACACATTTATAAACATTCCCCCACCAACTTTTAACTTGTGGTAGGGATATTTTTCCCCCACTACTTCTTCAAAATGGTGGGGGTACCTTAGTCCAATTCAGATTCAGATTCAGAAGACAGTAAAGGTGATATGGGTGATTCCAACGATGAATCCAATATAAATATTTCAATAGCTTCCTTAATTATATCTTCATCACTATCGTTTATCATTTCTTCAAATATTTCTTGTTCAATCTGTACCATTTCTTCCTCTTCCATCGTAGAATCATTATTAGTTTCATTATAATTTTCCTCTATGTTTTCTTCCTGTATTTCATTTGTGCTTTCAAAAACATCTTTAACTTCAAAATAATTAATAAATGGAGTATCTTTAGACAACATGTTTATTTACTACTTCTTTTACTTCAAACAACAAACTATGTATCGCTTACTTAGTCTTATATATACTCCTACCCCCACTATTTTTGCAAAACAAAGGAATGGGAGGGGGGTTAGTATCTATTCTTCTCTATCTAGGTTATATTTCATTGCTGTCACATCTACTATAATTTTCTGCTCTTCAATTTTATTGCGAATAAATATTGTCCAAGGAAATAGTTCATTAATATTATTAATTGTTACTTTTATACTATAAAAAATTTCAAAATGTTCTACTAATGAAACAAAAACAATAACTCCTAGCTCATTGTTTGCCATAATTTTTTCTTCAATTTTTATCCGTAAGTTTGTTATTAAACTCCATATATTAATATCATTGGCTATGAAACCATCAAGTCTGGTAAGCATCTTCATGCCGCAAGGTGTGGGTACAGACTAGAAACTTGGAGGTTCATAGCCTGCCTTTTTATCAATTTTAAAAATGGGGAGGGGGAAGGAATAAGGATTGGGAAGGGATAGGGTGTAGGGTGGGGGAAAGGTAATTTTGTTATTACACTACTTGTGCAAGAAAATAGCCACCAGTGTCCACACCTTGTTCATAGCACTCCATCATAGATTGTGCCCACTGCAACATGCGGTCTCTGTCATTTGGTGTGACAAGGAAAGAATGACTATCACCATACAATATAAAAGAGTCAATTCGTATATAACATCCTAAATTTAACCATTTATTAGCTTCAACCAAAAATTGTTCTATTGTATCAAATGGAAATTGTGGATCAATTGCTATAACTTTACGTTCTTCACTAAGTTCAACACTATAATCATCATCGTCTTCACTCTCACTCTCACTATCATTATTTAAAATGTCTTCAGGTTGTAGAAAAACATCGGAAATTTCAGAAGAATTAAAATGGTAATTCACATTAGGAGGCATATTTGCTGTGATGTACTTGACAGCACAAAGTGCAAGTACAGACTAAAAACCTGAAGGTTCATAGCCCGCCTTTTATAAATTTTAAATATGGGGAGGGGGAAGGAATAAGGATTGGGAAGGGATAGGGTGGAGGTGGGGAAAGGGTAATGTGGTTATTAAGCCACTTTCCAACTATGAATCCAATATAAATATTTCATTAGCTTCCTTACTTCAAATAACTAACTATGTATTGCTTACATGATAAAATTTCAATTTCATTAATTTCATTTTCACTGTCATCTTCACTGTCATCTTCACTGTTACTATCCATATTTTCTATCACATTTTCTTCATGTTCAATCTCATCTTCACTGTCATTTTCTTCTTGTTGTTGGAAATCATCTACTACATCATCTTCAGGTGGTTGAAAAACATCAGCATTTTCAGAAGGATTAAAGTTTTCATTAGGGTAAGGAAGCATTTAAAAAAATAAAAATATTAAGACTGGCAGAAACAAAGCAACAAGAGCGGTGGAAGAAACCAGAATGAAACACTAGCCATAGCCGGCTCAGCTTTTATAACGGTATGCAAATGAGAGGGGTTACCAGCCGGTCATGACCGGTCATTGGTCCAGGAGGTGGGGGAAGAAGTGGTGGGGGAAGGGGGGGGGGCTCCATTTTTTCGGGGGGGGGTCATTGACCTTTCAGGTCCGGTCATTGACCCTAAGGAGTCGGGACAGACACAGAACCCTCCTTTGCTTACTACTACACGGATCAAACTAGCCATGTAGCAGAACTTATTTCTGCTAAGTCGCATGTAAGCTAAATAGCTTACATCCCTAAATTTAAGTCTTAGGTGGCCCTGAAAAGGACCGTTTGGCTGGGTTTGGTGGACTGCTATGGAGCTTAAGCCATAAAAAAATAAGGGACTTCACTGTTGTTTTCTAAATGGATTTCAGCAGGATCGGCTTGTATAAACTTGTACAAATTAAGTGCGCAAATATCGCATTTTTCTTCTTCTGGGATGATAAACTTGTATGACAAGTAAGATTTGTATTCATAAATTCCACCATCTATTATAAAATCCAATAATCCATTTCCTATTGCAGCCGAACCGCATTCTGGACACATATTTGTTCCATCCATAAATTTATACTGAAGGTAATGAAAAACTCCAAAATTTTCTTTATAAAAAGAATACACTTCTTGACGTAGTGTTAGTGGAAGGTTTGCATCTTGAAATGCAAGTTCCACCAACACTATATTTGAAACTATCTGTCGCAAACATAATTCTAATAGAGTAGGCATATTGCAGTGGTGGCCGCACGGATTGGAATGAAGACTCTGGAGTAGCTAGTGTAACGGTTAGATGTAGGTAGACAACCGGTCATGACCGGCCATTCACCCAGAGGAGTGGTAGGGGAAGGAGTGGTGGTTGAAGGAGTGGTGGGGGAAGGGGGGGGGCTCCATTTTTTCAGGGGGGGGCTCCATTTTTTCGGGGGGGGGGTCATTGACCTTTCAGGTCCGGTCATTGACCCGAATGAATGCAGACAGACACAGAACCATCCTTTACTCACTACTCACATGAAAGTAGGTCACGAGACTTAGAGTGTTAAAAAATAATGGGGGAGAAACACAACGCTATAACGCGTTGTGTTTCTCCCCCAGTATTTTTTTTAAGCAATAATTTGGAAAAAGCTATGTGAATTTACTTGCTACGCCCCCACCTTGTAATACCATCCAGTTTGTGTCTGAGGAGATAGTCTTTAGAGTCTAACTCATAAACAGATTTCTCTTTGCGCAAGGATTCAATCACTTTAATATTATATTTTACGCCGTTACAAGTTGCCAAAATGTGTTCGTTGTCAATAACACTTTCAAAAAAATAGACACAACCTCTCTTAAGCCTATTTCCTTTTACACCAATAATTTTGGATTGGTATTCAACAGTGGGGGTTTCTGTCACTTGTGGTTCAGAAATGTGTTTTACGACATGTACACGGCAAAAACTTTCGTTTTTTACACATTTCCTCCCACAAGGTGATCCTTTCTTAATTCCCCTAGTAAGCATTTCAGGGCAAGTAGTGGGACGGCTAAATGCCCTACGACGCTGTTCTTGTAATAATTGAAATTGCTCTGAAGGAGCAGGTTTAGGAGTAGGTTTAGGAGTAAGTTTAGGAGCTGGTTTAGGAGCTGATTTAGGAGCTGATTTAGGAGATGATTTAGTAGCAGGTTGAGAGGATTCAGTTTTGTGATAGGTATGATCTTCAGGTGTACTAAGTGGTGGGGTAGGAGGCAATAGTGATAGTGGGATAATGGGTGTGCTAAGACGATGAACAATGGTTTCAACTGAAGGGGTATTAGGATGGTGGTGAACTGGCTTCTGCGGTTGCGGCATAGTAGTTGATGGTGGTGCGGAGTCCTTTGAAGGCGAAGGCGAAGGCGGTGAAAAAATACTACGAAGTCTAGAAGTGTTGGTTGGCGGAAGAATAGCTCCAGAAGGTGAAGGTTGAGATGCAAGTCGGTTCTTGTAGCAATCAGGAAGGTTTTTGAGGCGAAGAGTTTTCTTAGGTGCAGGAACAGCCGTAGTAGAAATAGAAGTCGAAGTAGAAGTAGTAGAAATAGTAGTTGGTAGAGAAGACATGGTTATAACTCCAAGTTCGCAGCGTAACGTCTGGAATCAGAATGAAACACTGGCCGCGGCTGGCTCGGCTTTTATAACGGTATGCAAATGAGAGGGGTTAGCAGCCGGTCATGACCGGTCATTGGCCCGGGAGGTGGGGGAAGGAGTGGGGGAAGGAGTGGGGGAAAGGGGGGGGCTCCATTTTTTCGGGGGGGGGGCTCCATTTTTTCGGGGGGGGGCTCCATTTTTTCGGGGGGGGGTCATTGACCCTTCCAAAAGTGGGTCAAGGTCATTCAAGATTTATAATGATCCAAGGTGATGGGAACAGTAATACTGTTCCCACCACCCTGTTTGCCTAGCGGTTCCCACTCCCAACCCACTAGTTACGTTCTGCAAGGGAGGTCCCTGGGCCGTCCGCATCAAAGCGTAACTTCCCGTCCGCATCAAAGCGTAACCATTAATTTCAGGGAAACTGGAACAGTTAATGCAGAAACGCAACTCTAACCCCACCCAAACTAATCCCACCCATCATATTCCTAAACAAAATGCAAAAAAAAGTCCGGCTTGCGGATGTCCCACCCATTTTAAATGAAGTTCAACTGAACTTCTAAATTTACAGTTAATCTACCCCCTAACATCTAGCTGTAAGGCAAAACAAATGCACAAAACAAACATAAATTATTAGTACCAACACATCATTATTAAAAACCAAATAATTCAACACAACCAAATACCATCATTATTCTTAAAATTAATACACCTTAATGCTAAACACCTCTTAAAATTAATACACCTTAATGCTAAACCCAACTTATAACTAACATCGCAATGCGCAAATTCTTTCTTAAATTAAATGCAACTTACAACTAAAACACACACACACACATACTACATTAAAAAACGCAACATAGTTTAAGAAGTTCAAATATATATAGGCCTACTATATATTTGAAACCTCTTGCTGAATCGCCAACAACCTTTCGCTATGAAAGTTTGTTGGCGACTGACGCAAGAATTGGGCTCCTATCCCTCCTCCGTTCTTGAGTAGTGGGAGAAGTTGTTTCACTCCAGTACAGTATTCAATCCAGTCCAGTTGACACCAGTGTAAAAGTAAACCAGAAGAGTGGGGAGCGGCGCATGCGCAGCGACTCAAAAACCAAGGTTTGAGGTTAGAATTATCCAAGTGAGGTTAGAATTATCCATGGTAGCTGCCATGTTTAGTTCGGTGACCGGGTGACCGGTCATTGGCCTGAAGGAGTGGGGGTAGGAGTGGGGGAAGGGGGAAGGGGTAAGGGGGGGGCTCCATTTTTTCGGGGGGGGGGGTCATTGACCTTTCCGGTCGGTCATTGCCCCGAAACCCCCTACTTCTCTTACTACTCTGGTGAAAGTCGGTCAACCAGTCATTTGCTCGGCATCTGCCGCCATCTGACTGGAGTTATTGCCTCTATAAAACTGGGTTGTTTATCGCGCCACAAACATTCATTGCCTTGCATCCGCTCAGTCATCATCTCTCATTAGTTTTACTTTATGACTACTTCGTTAACTAGGTTTGAGGTCAGAATTATCCATGGAATAGACTTCGTTACTTTTAGCATTCATATTGTAGGTTAATTCTAACCTACAAAATTACTACTCCAGCATTTTGTTTTAATTTCTTTTACACTTCATTTTATATCTCAGTCTTCTTTTAACTTCTGAATGTAACACATCGGTTATAATGAATGCACAATGTTTAAAATTAAAGCTTTTGCGAACACAACACATACTACGAACTACTTCTAAACCTTCAATTTCAAAGTGTAAAACTAATTTAAAAAGAGTTAGAAAGAAGTACAGTTTTAATCCATTATACTCTTCCACAACTGCTCAGGTTAATGTTGATGATAGTGTCATTTACGACATTTTGCATTATATGTTACACTTCAATAACTTTCAACTTGTTACACCTATCGACTGTGTTAAACAAGTTTTTTTATTTTACCCCCACTATTCCCTATATAAGGGCCCCAACAATAATTCCTACTTCATTATCTTCTATGCTTTTAAGCTGACAACATCTCCACTCTAATTTGTACTACAATAACAATGGAGACCAACCAAGAAAATTTTCAAGTTCAAGAAATATCATCAACAAATCATCCAAGGAAAAATCCTTCTAGAAATTCAACTTCAACAACTCCTCAGAACCCTGTACAAGTTCCAGATGTATCTTCTACAACAATAAATGATGTAGAAGCTATTCTTCAGTCCCTTGTCGGTTTCGACTGACCTGTATGACAATCACCTATAAACTGAACTCTTAATAGTTCAGTCTTTTTTAAAACCCCCTCCATATGACCTTGAAGCAATTATCCCCTCTCCTTTATACACTAACTCCTACTTCAAAAATTAACACCATCTGCTCACCCCTTCTCCACCCCTTCATTTCATTTAGCCTCTCCCCACCTGAAGCTATATGGCATGGCATATGGCGACAGCAACTGATTTGCCATCTGGCCGATGGCAGCTGGCCGGCAGCGGCTGGCAAATGGCACGACTTCCGTTTTGAAAGTAACCAAACCCCACTACTTATATTGTTGGGAGAAAGTATGTGTCAGTTTACTGATACCGTTTATTAATCTCTCTTTTAATGTTATTCCTATGTAACTAACTTTAGCCCCGTTCTACGAAAAAACTTGAGTTTTCCCAAGGTAGAAAGATTAAGTATTCAAGTCACATGGGATAGAAATTAGTACTTTACTACTCTATTCCAAGGAGTAAAATACGGCTTTAGATAGTAGGTGGAGGAAAATACTATTTTGTTCCTACTCGCATACACTTTTAAGGTGAATGTCTACTTCACCTTTTTAAACTAATACGTTACCTATATTATATAATTTTTCAACTTATCCCAAACGGATGAAAATTAATCAAATACAATGGCAACCTAGAAAGTAAAAAATTTTCTAAATTACATGCATTAAACTGACTTTGTTTTACTAACCGTTAATTTTAAAATTAAATTTTAACTAAATAAATTCCTAATTTACATAAAAATATTTTATTTCATTTATCATTTCATTTTCAAACTATTGTCAACTGATTACTGTGATTTACTTAATTTACTTAAACTACTGTCAATTTCAGATTAATGTGATGTCAATCCATTTTCAACCGCATTACTCTAAATTAACCAGTATTTTTTTCTGATATACACATATTAATTACTTTGTAACTTTATATTATTGATTAATTAAAATCAAACTATGTTTACAATCTAAATATTTATTTTTTTTATGTTTGAAAATGCTCTTAGAACTTATTCCTACAATATGAATTTGCACTTACAAATAAAAATATATTTAAGCCAATAAGCATCCTAGTGTTTGTTCAAATAATGATTTTTTATAAAAACCTAACTAGATGTATTGTTTAAATTATGTATATTGTTAAGATGTATAAAACCTTCCCGGGTGTTCCCGACGATGCGGAACACACATTCTTCCGTTGTCCCCGTTGGGAAGGGCCCCGCCTGGAGGCTACACAAATCTTTGGTGCATTTTCGGTGGACTCGGTCTGCCAAAAGATTTTGGAGTATGAGGGCAACTGGGATTGTTTGTCACAGTTCGTCCGGGGCATCCTCCTGGAAAAGAAAACCGATCTGGACCGCGAAGTGGCCCAGATCCCTTGATCGAGCGGCTGGATAAGGAGCGAGCCCCACGGGCGTAAGCCAAATTTAGGCCTAGGCTGACGTAATGTGATAAACAATTCCAGGTTAGATTCCTAAAGAGTAGAGAAGGTTTTTTAGTGGGCAAACCCGTTTTTTAGGAGAGTCCCACACTACAGGCTGGCCACCTGTGTGCGTAATGCATTTTTCCGCCTCTCCCTCAAAAAAAAAAAGTATAAAACCTAAAATAATTGCAATAATGCTGTTAATTAGTTTTTGTCAGCTCAGTTTTAATTAAAAAAAGATATCCTAAGCAAATATTTATGAGGTGTGAGAAAGTTCAAAATTGCCAACGACCGCGAACAGGTTAACACCTATAAATATCAGCAATGAATTTGCGTCCCGACGCGACGGCTTTCTTAATTTATCAACTGTTTACACGGGTGACTTAGTCATGAAAAAGATAATTTCAATCCAACCCGTCTTTCAACAGGAATGATTGGAGGAATGAAATCGTAATACTTAAAACGATCTTAAAAACTAAGAAAATACTTTAAAAACTTAATGACATATTACGTATAATTTTAATTTATATTGTACATTGATTTTGTTCCATCATTTATGACCATATTACTTCTAGTGAACCGACATATGTGAGTTCAAACCAATAAAAGCAAAAAACAAACAAAACTGAAAGTGTCCCCTGCAATGGAAAAAAAGCTTAGTATCCACATATATTTGAAATAAAAGAAGACATAATCTTCTTTTACAAAACTCTCTGCTCTAGGTTTTTCTAGCACTGATATGAGCTGGCTCAAGCCTTATATTTCTAACAGAACCCAAAGAACAATAGGACTTCATTGACCCTTCCAAAGTTATCTTTCTAATTTAGTCTCCAATTCCTATAGCAAAAAACAATTCTCAGTCATTGATCCGATCTTATTCGTTTGACGTATCAACGACATGCCTGATTATTTTCCAGACAAATATTTATCAATCTTTGCTGATGACTCCTCCTTGTTTATTATAAATACGAACATAGGACATCTAGAAGAAGATACCTTTCTTAAAAATAATAGACTATATCAGTATTTCTCTAACATTAATTTAGATATCAATCCCGGTAAGACAATATGAGATTTCTGAGAGGGACTTAGTTGTTGCCTTATTGGTGATGAAAACGTTGAACATTCTCAAACAGCAGAATATCTATTTTTACTTTTGCTTTGAAAACCAGAGGAAAATAAAGTGCTGATGCTATGATTAGTTCTCCTTACCGTCATTAAGCGCTCTTTCTACCTCTAAAATGTCAAAATTAGCATATTTGTATAAAAAAAACTTTCGAAAAATTATTCTAGTCATCTGTTTTAATTCAACCAATCATAATAATCCTCACCATCTTGGTGGGGGATTACACCATCCTCACCATCTGTGTTTCGGGGGTGGCGTTCTCACCTTTCCATTAGGATATCCATACTTATTCGGTTCTATATACATTGGTTATAATTTATAGTTATAACCGAGTTTTAAAACGAAATTTGTTTTACTGATATCCCAGTTTGGTTCTTAGTATTATTTTAAGAAAGGACATTATGTACGTTATTTTTTTTAATTAACGTTTACACCATAAAGAAGAAAGGCTTTTATTAAGAGTACTTCTACTATTTATCTTAATACCTTAATATCTGCACAATTTAATAACATTATCTTAGTTTTAATTTTTTATTATTTAAAT
Organism: Neoaliturus tenellus; assembly: GCA_030545055.2. NCBI lineage: Eukaryota > Metazoa > Arthropoda > Insecta > Hemiptera > Cicadellidae > Neoaliturus > Neoaliturus tenellus. Next base: position 195,217,476 of record CM061532.1, read on the forward strand.
ACCTCATGTCAATATCTAATGAGTAGCCAAGTATAAAAGTAATAATTTCAATACCTAATATCCTCATTTTTAACGATACTGTCGATATCATTGCTAATGAAAACACTTGCAATAATTCAAGACTAGATTCAACTAACATCTTATGCTAACCAAGAAGTTATTACTTACACAGTTGAACACAACGGAATGCTATTTCCCTGGGGCGTATAAAAGTAAAACGTAAAGTACGGAGTATAGAAAGAAGTATATAGTTTTTTTATTTACTGATGCCAAAGATATTTGTATCTCCCAGCTCACTAAAGATTTGCCGGTAATGGGCCACTAAAAGGTTTCGATTTACTTCACTTTCTCTCTGAAACTCGTACATAATATATTTTCTAAAATATATTTATTTTTAGTGTAGTAAAAAAATAGCATATGCAATATTCCATATGTAATTGTCAAAAAATTTAGTATATTTATGATGAGTCGTATGTTTACACTGTAAATTTACTGTAACAAATAATCTGAGTTTCATTCTGAAGCTGATATAATAGGGCGTAATGCCAATGGGCTAGTTTTCAGTAGGTCTTCTTGTAATTTCATCAACATATTTTTAAAATGGTATATACAGTATTTAGGTGTGTAAGTCACTATAGTTTCTAATGCATTTAGGTAGGCTTAGGCTATATACTTCATTTAGTTTAGACAATAAACAACATATTTTATAATTAATTTTTATATTCATAACAATATATTACACGAAGGCTGGGGCAGTAAATCTTTATACGCGCTTTTCTTATCCCTCCAATAGGTGTATTAAGGCTCTAAAGCACATTTTTGCTAGACTTATACAGTATTATGCTGTAAAATATTGCTGGAGGTAAATTGTTGTTAATTGTTGTTAGTTTTAATTGTTTTTAAAAGGGCCTCCTCCACAATGGATAGACTGAATTAACCTTTTGCGCACCCTACACATATTCATTTTCTTAATTGGGTTTCCGATATGTTTTAGGTAATTTAAGCTTGTAATGCACATTTATTTGGTTTATAAAATTTCTAATTCCCTCGACACATGTTATTTTTTGTTATTTTATTTACAATTTTTGGGCCAAATATAAGAAGTGAGCACTGTATATGCTTAATGCTATCTATAGATTATAAAGTATAATTATTTAAAATAATATTTGAAATGAAACTACCTTCCTTTTTGATACGTGAACAGTAAAAATTTTATAACTCTCTAAGAACACTTATTTATCGGAATTATTTTATTGTTTTACATTTTAGTTTACTATACAATTCATAGTTTATACTTTTCCCACTCTTAACGCCATGTTGTTATGAGAATATGTCTAATGACGAGATTGAAATGGTATGTAGGATCGTTACTTTATAAATGGCCAGCGATTTCAATTTCGCCACTAGGGAGGACTAACCTAATCTCTGATCATTATCTCCAAATGGCCAGAAACTTAATCAGCGGTACCGGACCAGTTATGTACTCCCTTTGATTCACCCTACTATCGAATGTACAAAGTAAGGTCTAATAAAAAAAATATTTCTTTGAATAAAACATATAAATAAAAAAACTAAGTTTGGTTGGACACATATAAAAAAATAAAATAATAAAATCATAATATTAAATAAGGTTATAAATAATAAACTATTTAAACTATTACCGATACAATAAAACAGTTAAAGTAAAAAAAAATTAATTGAATGGCAAAAGATCTTAACAGAATTAAATACCTTGATTGAGTTAGGTAATAACTTTCACTTGTTTCCTTAATTCAATATTTATATTAATTTCAAAATACTCTACAACCTTTTCAATTATGCATTTTTAAAACATTAGTGAACAACAAAAAAGAATACAAGTCTAATAGTCTAGTAACTACTTAACATGACCGATTATCATCAATATCGTTAAAAGCTAACGATGTTAATAATTAGGAAAAATATTTGCTGTTTATAAATGTATCCTTCGCTGTTTTTTTTTTATTTTTATAAAAAAATAAGTTATGTTTCCGGGTTGTTCATCAAAGGATTTTAATTGATTTTATCATCCAAGAATCCCCTTTCTGAAAAAATTTTTCTTAGACCTACAATAAGAATTTTTGTTTCCTTTCGTTTTTGTTGTTAAGTTTGTTAGAACCAAACAGTCTGACGCCCCCATTCTTTTTTGTACCACCTCCAACGCTTAGAACCAGTCCCTTGTATCTTCCACAGGGCTTATGACATCTAATTTAATCATGCTTTCAAGTTCTAACTTGAATTTGTCATGCAAGGGCAAAAATAAGTACACATTATTGTGTGTATTAAAAGTGTTACTGTACGTGCATTTCCTCTAAGTCATTCGTATAGTATGTTTCTTACCTTCACTAAAACACTATTCATAATGTTTTTTCTCTGTCTTTTGGTTGCTCTTTATATCCATCTCCTTTTCTTATTCTTGGTATTTTTTATTATATATTTCAATACTATTTCTTCATAGTTCTGCATCTTCACATTTATGTACTTCATTGTTTATAGAGGGTGATTCACGAGGACGTGCAAAAACTTCTGGAGTTAAAAAAAAATTAAAATGGACGTCCATCTGGAAAATATACATCGAAAATAATAATTATTTTTCTAAAAACTATAATTGTTGTGATAAAGGTCCATGGAAAATATGAAGTAAATACATCAATCTGTTGCAGAAATATATATATATATATAAATCAGCAGTGGTGTCAAATTTTAGTGTAGGATATGTATCACCAAGAGCAGTAAACAAATTGACAAAATCAAGTCTTGGATTGGTCTAAATAAGGTGTAATTTTCATTTTGTAGCGTTATTTTCCAAGGGATAAGCTACCATATTTTTCCTGACACATAGGGACCATGAGAAATCCATTGACACCAAAACGGCCGCGATCCGTTCAGTAGTTCTCTCTCTAGACCCTTAAATGCATTCTTTTACTATATAAGATAAGATGTTTTCCTCGCATAGAGACCTGTATTTATTTTATTTTTATTCCAGAACTAAGTTATTTACAAAATTTGAAGAAAATCGATCGAGCCGTTTTTAAGATCCGCGAGCAAACATTCATACATACAAACATACCTTACTCGTATTAGAGTATAGGATTATTTCTACATTTCTCCGATCATTGGTCTCAAAAATAAATAAAATATAGAATTTTAGCAAATATATTGTTACACAACAACATTTAGAGTTAGTAAAAAATTAAAATGTATATATATATATATATATATATATATATATATATATATATATATATAATATGTTCTATTATTAAACTGGTATCTATAATAGTTTTCTTAAAAAAAATGTTCCATATTACAGGGAAGATTACTGTATGTTAAATGTGCAGGAGAAGTTATTTTATCTAAACAGTATCAACAGACCGATCTGCAGGCTACAATGAACCTACAAGCGAATAATCATTGAACTGTTGTTGTCAAGTACAAAGGCTGTTGATGCTTTGAGCTTATAATGCAACCAATCATGTTCCATCCTGTTCCAAACATCTTAATTCACTTTGATGGTGTATTTCTTTGTACAAAGTATAATACCAATTGATTTTAAAAAGAGCTTTTTAAAACTTGTTTGATATTTCAATAAACTTGTCATTTTCTTACATAGTTATTTACAATTTTATATACTGAGAAATGTTTTTAAAATTATCTGTGAAAAGAATATACGATACAGTGTTTCTGCCACCTTATATTAAAGTTTTGGCAATGACTGTCGACAGAGAAATAATAAAAGCTGGAGAAGCTTGGAAACATTACGCCTTCCTGTCAAGGAATTATTATGCGAAGCAGGAGAAGTGTGTTGTATTACATTATGATTATAAGGCGTCATGGTGGGGTATTGGATTGTAAACGGTTTGTATTTAGTAAATTTACATTTTGCGTTGAATAACTTTGCAGTTAATGATGATAACCAGAATCTAACTTTTGCAAGTTTGACAACTATTTACAATAAACTGAAAATAACATTATAGAAAAAAAATGTAAGGAGCAAATGTAATGGCAGAAAAATATGAGAAATAATGTATCTGAAACAATAAAGCCATGATCAATTATTAATAATGTAATAAGGAGTTTTGATACAAACTGATAATTACTTATATTTTTAAGGGTGAATACGTGTGAATAGACAATATCCGTAGTAAATTAGTATATCTCTATAAAGAAAAACCATCTTTACTCTTAGATAAATTAAGCTATTCAAGTTATATTTGTTACTATGTTAATGGCAGGTATGCTTTATTTGACAAGTCTTTATGTTTTCCTAATGGTAAAAAAGTATACATAAAACAGAAAACGTATTACCTTGGAAAAAATCATTTCAAGTGTCTTTTATTACCAGTTTTTTTTTCATAATTAATTATTATTATTCGTTTATAACTTTGACAACAATAAGAATTTTCTCAGAAAATTAAAGCGATAAAAAGCCTGGGGATACGACTTTGTTCTCTTGGTAAAGAACTCTTTCTCTTTTAATCTCTTTAGCTTTTAAAATTCAAAATAGTGGGTTCTTAATTTCTCAATAATGAATGATCATGAATTTTCTCCATTGATAAAATTTATCATTAATAAATATTTGAAGTGACTACATTTAATGTAGTCATTTAAAATATTAATTAGGTCTCGAATACTTAAAACAAATACTTATGATTGTATTTATTGAGTTTATTTCATACGTGTAGGGTAATACTTTTTAGCTGCATGGATAAAAATATTTTAGTTTTTAAAACGTTATTATACTATAGTTTGTTATAGATTTTTTATATGTTCGACTCATATTTGTTACTATGGAAAGACCGATACTATGAAGTTTGGTTAAGAATTTTTTTTATTTACGCCATTTAGAAAAGTATTTTTTTTTTATCTCAATTACGATTGGTTTTTGTGGTTACTTTTATTTTTTTACGATTAATTAATTTTATTAATTCTAAACTATCATGTTTTGAAATATAACCTTTTTAACAATTAGGTTGAAAAGTTTGAAATACTGCAAGAGAAAACTAGATAAAATAAGCCTTTTGCTCTTTCATACAAGATTAGTTTAATTATTTACTTTCTATTAATCTTCACGGTGCTCGACAATTGTCACGGATTTATTGTAAGACTAGGGATCTTGTAATATTCATTAACACATACATTCGTAAATAGCAATCTAAAAAGAAATACAGTTAGAAAAAAATAGACTATTTCTAAAATATTTGAATAAATAAACATTCTACTAACGATTGTAGAATAACAATACAATATCACACAATATCCTATACTTACATGACAAATATACCATACTAAGGAATAATAACTTTGAAAATTCAACCACTTTTAAAACACGGATTAATAATAACAAAAAAAATTTTAAGGTAAAAATAAAAACATACACATTGAATAACCTCTTCATGTACTAACTCATATTCCAACTAAGTTTTGTTTTAGCCAGTGAGAAGTTCTTTTGCAGAAAACTTTGTTCATTCATATCTGTTACATGATAAGATGTAATTCGTGATCTATAGTTGTGTTTAGTCTAAACTTTAATTAAAACTAAACTTTTGCATTACAAAAAAAAGGAAAAAAACAAAAAAACACGTTTATTCATTATTTCAAATACACCCGCAGCTTCAAATGTTATTTCTGCCTTAAATTAATTTTTCCATCATAAAACCAAATGTTTAATCATGTATATTAGCAGCTGATCTATACAATTGTTTAGTGATATAAATTTTATATCTGAAATGGTAACCAATTTTGTAAAAAATGTATAAAGTCGTCAGAGGCAACGGAAGTGGCTCATGAGTTTTCCACAAGAGGTGTATCGATTGCACTACAGACCGATGAGAGTAATGCATGTTGGGAGGGCACTGTATACGACCAGTGCCGCCTACGGTTTGGTTTAGAACAAGTGAATTTGCAGTAAATCGGAAACTCTACCTCCAGCAATTTAGTCGGAGACATTCCTGTTTCAACCTACTGATTTAATTAAAATTATTTTACGCTAAAATACACATATACTATTAAGTAATTATAACTAACGAAAATATATAAATTTTTCATAGAATATTCATTTCAGATTTTACTTTTTATATTATTTTTTTGTCTATATTAGGTTTATTTGTTTATTCCTATTAGTTTTTTAGTATTTGTATTCGTGTTAGAACTAACAACTGAGAATTAAAACGGGGAAATGTAAAAATTGTAAAAAATATGTTTTTAACAAAGCGATACTGTGATTGGCACATATAATTCAATAGCCTTTGTCATATACGTTCAACTTTTTACGTTGAGTTTAAAAAAATGCTGTATATTGACTACGTTACCTGAATCGAAATAGTTTCCCAAACTTGAAGAAACGCCATCATAATAGTTTTAAACTATGAAAACAGTAAAAATTTAACTTTTAAAATCTTAACAAAGTCTTTAAGTCTGCCATTCCTGAGAACGTTGATGGAAGTAGTAATTTATCAAGCCTTAAGCAACCAGTGTTCGTCGATTGCAAGAAAATTACTAAAAAAACATTTTTGTGGTGGATGTAGCAACTCTTTACATTTTAATACAAAAAAGGTTTTTCTTAACTTTGATGAAAACGAAAACTATACATTATTTTATTTCATCCTCTTTGAAGAACATTTCTGAGGGAGACAGCAATGGTGGTGGGAAGGGTTTGTTTAACTTTTCTGATTACTTAATGGGCTGAAGCCTTTTTACACTTAAATACTTTTTTACAGATGTTATTTTTACATCACTGACTTAAATATAATCAGTTATTTTCAAACTTTTACTGTTCAACAATACATTAAGAAAGAAACCAATTAATACTTCTACAACATTTGTTTATTGAAACCAACTATTTGCCAATGATTGTAACAAGTTAAAATTAAATGTCAATCATTTATGTATATATATCACTCAATGATGTTCAGCAACATGAATGAAAATATAGGCATACTTCTTAGAATGAGTTAAAAATACCAATAATCATGTTTATATTGCGATATAAAACAAAACTTTATACCAAAAGGTAATATAAATATCATCGCTAAATTTTTTTTTAAATTAGTGGATTTTTTTGTAAGAAATATTTCAACATAATAATTAAACAAAAAACTACTCCACATTTCACACAGTCCGGCTTCTGTGTCCGGTACAACACCATTTAAGCTATATAAGCAACATCTCAATAACTCTGATGTAGGTCAAATCGGAGCACAATAAAGCTGAAGTTACAACCCATTTGTACGTTCAGCTCAAATTACACACTTTATCTCCAGTTTTAGATTAAACGGTTTTTCATTTTTATCTCCGGAGTCAGATTTTTATAGTCCAGCATATGAGATATTGTTCTATGTACTAATTTATTACGAATATGTTTGCTATAATTATAATTATGCTATTTAGTCATGAGTTAGCCACCTTATTGAAATAATGGTGGACATGTTAACAAAATTATGCGGTGCGGTGCGGTTAGATGACCGTGGCCATGAGCCACTTATCACCATATAATACAGACCTAAACTGGAGTTACCTTTTAGTTGTTATCGATATAACACAGTTTTCAAATAAAATAGCTGATTTTTTCAATTATATAAATCACCCTGTATATTAGTCCTCTTTCTGTATGAGTTGTGCCGACTGGTACAAACCAATGATAATAAACACATTATGGATAACGAATCGAAAACGGTTTAAAAGTACTCTTTAAAATACCTTATAAGTTCTACACATTTTATTATAAAGTGATTTGAAGACTTAATTGTAAATGTTTGTGAGATTTACAATAGATTTTTGCAGTTTTATATATAAAAAGTTAAATAGTAAGTTTAGTAATTTCGATATCAAGAAGACGTTGGTATTGCCCGGGAACTGGAAATGACAAACAAATTGTGTTAATACCTCAGTCACAGTTCCTAGAAGAGGTCTAGTTCGGCTTAGATTTCAACGCTTATTTGCATCATCATCATCAGGCAGTTGATGAAAATGTGTTGTAGGCCCTACTTCTCTGCAGTGTTTGTCGTCAAGTGATTAAAAAGTATCCTAGTCACAGTAAAAAATAAAATGACACGGACAAGAACACATGACGGATATTTTCATATTTATTTTATGTTGTCCTTGTGATTTTATGTTTTTATTGCGACTGTGCTATTTTTTATCTCCTGACGACATCCATTGGATAGAAGGACTACACGTTTTCAACACCTGATGATGACGCAAATAAGCATTGAAACCTAGGTCGCATTAGACATACGAACTTGACTGAGGTATTTATTCCACTTGTTACGTTTAGTTTTATACATTTAAAATACAAATAAATGTATAAAATATTAAAACCTACAGTAGGAAAAAAACAAAAAAAAAAACGAAAATAGACAACATATAAGTAACGAAACATATTTTTTGTTCGACTATCCAGATAAAACGATTGAAAGTAGACTAAAATATGTTGTCATTTGTAAAACAGAGTATGTAAATTACAATTCAAATTTATCAACGTAAAAATATTTCTTAAATACAAAACAAAAATAAGGCAATAGTTTATTTTATAAATTAAAATAAATTAATGTTACTTTTTTATGTGAAAGTTTGCTCGAAGCTTGAAATGTCTTTTAATTTTTTTAAGTATGTCTAATTCGTTGTTGAACTGTAGAAAACGGGATGAATCGGCTTTTTAGCAATGTTCCACAGCTAATAGACAAATTGTTCCACAGTAGCAAAATGTTGCCTTTATGTTAGTATTACTTATTGTAGTTCAGAACGATAACTTAATTAAAAATCATCATATTTTGCCTGGGTTTTTGCGTAACTAGTTAATATAGGTGGAAAATATTACACCAATATTTCATATACCCCGCTGCTGGTTTGGCATCTCGACTATCACGATGTCACGTAAATATAATATTCCCTGAGCTCCATAGATTTTTACTGAACCACATGCATATTTCGTCCAGAGAAAAACTAAAACCATCAGTAAATAATGTAATGTAACGTATTAAATGTAATGTAATGTATTAAATTGAATACGTGCATAAGATTTGCATATCATTAACATATTCAAAGTTGTCATTATTTTATATGTTTATTCAAATGTAATTCCATATGTAATTTTATATTGATATTATGATAATACAACTGTTTCACATTTAAAATAATAGTCTTTATCTGTGATTCATTTATAGGCAAAAGTATTTGATACAACATAGGCGAAATAATATTTAATGGATATTAACACAGTCAAAATATTAATTAAAATCATTAAAAAAATTGTTCAAAGAGATATACTCTACCTCTATTTATGTTTATTTTATACTCTATGTCTATATTTTATATTCTAGTATATGTTCTATGTCTTATTTTATACACTCTGATACTCTACATAACTCATTTTTAAAATACAGAGTTCATCTAGGGTTTTTTTTTTATGGCATGACACGTGAAAAAACATTCCTAGTTTCAAGTTAACTATTCAAGGATTGTGGAGTATAACTTCAATGTACAAGACAAAGAGGATGAATATTTGATCATCAATGAGGGCACTCTTAGACCACGTATCTCGTTCAATCTATGTCAGGAAATCATAAATATTTTTGAAACACTGTCTATATAGCCATTATCTAATGATATCTCAACACATTTTAAAATTCTACATGTACTAATGTAAATAAATCCCTATTGACCAGCTCACTAGATAATTTAGTCAATATTTGGTTACCAGTTACGTACGGGTATAATGAAACGGAAACTACAGTAAATGTTACATATGATTTGGACTCTGAGTCAGAAAACTAAATTGTTTCCAACCGAATATGATACAGATATGTGCCATGTGCCACTTAATAGTGAAATAGATTACGGTAGCAACAGTAACTGATTAATTACAAAAATAGTAGACTGTTCGAATTTTATTTAAAAATAATAATAAAGAATACAAGTTGATAATTTCATTAAAAGGTAATCATACCAGAATCGGATTAAGTTTTAAAATCATAAGTTCATAAGATCATGAGTTTAATTTTGTTTTACTTACCCTTCAAAAAGAGTTTTATACACTTTTAAAAATAAACTTTATATTATTTATCAGCTAGCTGTCAAATATAGTGGGGAGTAGATGTACAGAATCCTTCTCTTAAATGAAACCTTTCTCTGGTCCCTTGAATGCAATGTAGAGAAGTAGGAAGACGTTAAGTCTTGTATAGTCTAGTTAAATGTAGAGCTTCAACTTTGATCGTATGTAGCAGAGAAGACTCAGAAGTCGCACACCTAGAAATACTCATATGATTTACCTTAAATAGTTTCGTTCATAAGGTGTAATACCACTAGTTATTATTTTAATTGAGTGTTTCCATAATTTTGTTATTATGTTGAATTTTTTTAAATTGTTTGTGCAATGTATAATATTTTGTATAAATTAACTAATTATTACTATCAATTACAAATATAGAGTGTGACGTTGTGTCATCACTGTATATAGATCATTAAGTTAAATTAATATTCATTTGAGGCGCTGTGATGGGCTTTATTAAAATATCCTAGTGGATTATTAATTAATTTATTGATCCCTAGAATTTTAAAAATGTTTGCTGATTATATAATTGAGTTTATTAATACAATTGGATTTTAATAAAAAAATGTAAGTGGCTTGTTTTAACGATTGCATTATATTGCCAAAACTTGTTATCTTTAAGTATAATACTTGTACAAACATGAAAAATTTAAGATTCGATAAACTTTTACAACAAAAACTCTTTTCTCATAAAGATTAAATCAGGTACATAAGGTGTAGTATTTTAAGTATTACAAACATAAAATATCATTTCGGCTTTTATAATTCATAAGACTCATGTGTGCAATATGTAACCTCACCCATTTATGCTAAAAAAAAATAACAAAATTCCTCACCAACACAATTTACAGCAAGATCCTAATTCTATACTTATCTTGTTTCCTGTTACCTCCCTTAGTAGTATAGGACATCCAGAAAAGATCTCCATCAGTTTCCGTTTCCCGCCAACTCTTTCAATTCTCCTTAAGTATTGCCTCTTTTCCTAGCTTCCTTTTAAATTATTCGTCTTCGTGATTCTCGGGGTCTGCCTCTTTTCTTGGTACTTTGAGGATTCTATTTCAAGGACTTCTTCTCAATTGTGTCTTGTGGTTTCCTCAAGGTATGTCCCAGCCATCTCCAGTTCCTCTCCCGGATATGCAATCTAACTTTTTCTTGGCCTGTATTCCTCCACAATTCTTCAGGTGTTGTCTGGCCAGTGAATGTTTATTATTTGTTGAAGGCATCTATTGATGAATACTTGCAGACGTGAGGTGTTAGCTTTTGTCACTTTCCAAGTTTCACAGCCATATGACAGGACCAACTTAACGCTGGTGTTGAAACGGCGGGACTTGGTCTTCTTTGAAATGTTACGATTGCGCCACACACTATGCACAAAAGCAACGTTGGCTTTTCTAATGCAAGTCCTCAAGTCATATCCTGTGCCACCACTCATAGAAACAATACTTTTCATTTTTTTGAAAGAGTCCACTTCCTCTATAATTTTTCCTCAATGTCCAGTGGCTGTCTATTTTGTTTATTTATCCCCAAAACGTGTGTTTTTCAGATATTAATATTCAGTCCTGCAACTTCTTCCTTCAACATATTTAGTTTAACCTGCATATAAGTGAATCTCTGAGATATGCAGGTATGTCGTCTGCATAGTTCAAATCCACCAGACGGTTGTTTGTACTCCACTGGATTCCATGTCTTTTTCCATCAACTGTCTGACTCATTACATGAGTTCATAATTACAGCTCACCAAGAGTAAAAGTGCCGAAAACAGGAAGCGCTCTTTGACCTACAAAATCAAACGCTTTTTTAAAGTCAATGAAAACTGCGTAGATCACAGTGTGGAACTCAATACTTTCTTCTAGAATGATTCTCAGTGAAATTTCCAGTGATATTGTAAAGTTCTTTACTATCTCCTGTTCTGACTGCTTTTTCCGCATCTTTCGCTTGATCATCCACCCATTATCTCCTCTGATTCCTTTCTTAATTTTCCGGTTAGCTTCTGCAAAAACTCTTTGTGACTGCATATTTTATCCCTGGTTTTGACTCCGCCCTACAGACTTTCAAGGTTTAGATGTTAATCTTAGGGGAGAAGGATAATTGATTAAATCATTAGACAGCTCATAACAAATGCTAGGAAATCAAGAAGAACAGCTGTTACAGTTATGAACATTTTAAATGTAATATGTTCAAGATGATTTGAGTTTTTGATCAAATTTCGACCAGTGGGTGAGGCTTAGTTCATTTATTTACTTTTAAGCTTTTTGTATTGTTAGTTTAATTATTTTGTTAATACAGTATTTAAGGAAGCATTACAAATAGTAATCTTCAATTTTTTGTGTGAACAGACTATGAGATATGAACTTTTAAAGAATTTTCTTGAATGCAAGTAAATGCTACAAACAAGCCTAAGTGAGACTTTTGTAGCTATTTTTATTTGAAAGATTGTAATTTATACTCTCTTGATGAACAAATGTATAGATTTTAAATACTAAGAAATACACGACAAACTAATGGCAAGTTACTATATGATGCGTCATATAACCTTTCCCTTTGTTAGTTAAACATACAAAATGGAGAGGAAAAGTATGGTTTACAAATTGATTTAAAATCTGTATATTATTTAATTTAATTTTTTTGTATTAAAAAAATACTTATATTTTTTTAATCCCAAAAATTTGGTTTTTTAATGCCTTTAATTGCAAAAAAAATCCTTAAAGATTTTATGAGTTGAAAATACGGAATAACCGTTGTTGTATATTTAGGTTTTTTCCCTTTACGCAGTAGAATAAATGTCATAGTTCTTTACAATATGCTGTAAAATAATCTTAAGATAAAAATATTTCCTTAGAGAGGGAAAGCGCCACAATGGAGCTGGGGGCTACCCCTTTGTTCCAGTTAAAGTAAGTCTTTCACTTTTAATCAATCTTGTAACCTTGTATCTTCAATTGAGAATAAGCTAGCTTGATGTAATAACTATTTTGGAGATTACTGCTGACTATAGGGATTCAGTTCCTAGAAACCAAAAACATATTTTTCATTATTGTATATCATTAAATATCACTGCATTACATAGAATTATATAAAATATTAATATTTATGTGTGTATATGATACATTAATTTATTTTATTGGTGGAAGTTTTGACACCTAAATTTAAACGCGGTGAGCGTCAGGCGACAGTATTGAAAGTATGTTTTGTATTCCAACCATAAATTGCGTTAGTGTATGTTATATATAATATTTTCTTAGGGTAATGGCAGCTAGGGTTTATCAAAAGAATCTTTTATATATTCTTCGTAAATTTCGTACGAATAATTTTACATTTTTATTTTGTCTTTAACTTTTTTAAGAATTATATTACGCTATTTGTTATTGTAAAGTGAAAGAAAATTAGATGGTCAGCCAATACTTGATAAGTCACCAAATATATTTTTTCAGAATATTTTAAATATAAACTATTTTAATAATACCGTAATAAACTTAATAATTCTAAATTACTAAGGCACAACCACCATCTTACATTAAAATATTGGAAATTTCTGTCGGTAGAGATGTAGTATAATTTGGAGAAGATTGGAAATATGAATACACCGTTATATGAAGAAAACACCTTGCAAATAAGAAGGAGTGTGTAGTAATAACCAGAATTTAATCATGCCGTGAGATTAATTTCTGGAATATTTTTACTGCCTTGATATACACAGCACTTTTATAAATTAAGTCGTTTTTTACGTACCTGTGCCCACGTAAGTCACAGAATGTAAGAGAATATTTATTCAAAATGTAGTGAACTACTTAAAATGGAACTATCTCAATTGTTCTAATGTTTTAATAAGTTATATTTGACCAAATTTTTGTTAAGACCTATAGATAAGGCTTTTACAACTTGTAAAAAAATACTTGAAAAGATCTCTGTAGTTATTAGTAATATAAAAAGATACGGTATTAAAAATCTATACACAATGGTTACCCTTTTCATTTTCTCCTCTAAAGCAAGGGTAAACGTATTTGGATCATTAATTAAACAACGTTGTAAGAAATAATTTTTTTTCCAAATTAATTATACCAAATAATTGTCATTAACTTCAAAGAGTATTTACGGCTATGGAACAGACAAGGAGACTTTGTTAAGAAGTATGAAGTTTTTATGGCTATTATTTTCTAAAATTTAAAAACTGTGAATTTGTAGAAAATCAGAGAATCTGACTTTAATTATAAAGCTGAGAACAATTCCGAGTCAATCGAAGAATAAGGTTTGATTTGCGTACACATAAAAATTCAATGACAGATAAAATGTACGCTATAATTTATTTGACTTGAAAGAAATAAGGTAATTTTTTATATACATATTAATTATATTTTGTTTGCTGCTGTGTCGTAAATACAATAGTTGATTACTATTTTTTTATTTTTTTTATTAATCGGTAGAGTAATAAGCCCTTTTTGTATGCTTTAAAAAATTACGAAAGTGAGTAGATAGATTAAATCAACTGAAGTTAACCATTAGAAATTAAGCTGAGGCTGTGAAATGAAAAAATGTTCGTCTAAAATACTTGTGGATGGTGAATTAGTATCTATGAGAAAGTAATGTAGGCTACTATACTTACTAAAGTGCCACTTAATATACACGAGTCGTAATACAGTAATGTTCAACATCATAAAAGATTTCCAGCCATAAAAATGTAGCTGCACTTAATTTATTCCTTAATTCCTAAAATTGAAAGGAATTCTTAATCGTTAATGACATTACTGGTTATAACTGTCATTAGTACGGTTGAACTGTATTCTTACAACTACAATATGTAGTTTTATGTAATTTGTAAACATATATTGTTCTTAAGTAATATATATATATATATATATATATATATATATATATTTCCATTTCAAAGTGCAGAGTAAAATACTGTACAGTTAAATGAATTGCTTTTGCTTCATATAAATTTATTTTATTCTTGTAAAACTATACTGACTCAAATATTCACTACTAAACTTACTTATCACTGATAAGTTAGGATAAGAGTAGTAAGTAAGGTTAGTCGTCTCAAGTCTGCAGTCTATGATTTGCTTTTAGAATTTTTTTTAGGAATCGTTATGTGTAAAACCATTTTTGAATGATCTTTAAACTCTTGAAATGGTCTTCACAAGTTATAAGCAACATGGTGTAACCTTGTGGTAACAACCTTGTTGTTCAACATGGTGTAACCAATACTGATGATATTCTTTGTAAACAAGGCAAAAACATTTTTTTAATCCTGGAAAGTCGAGTTTTACAACATACATTTCATTACGGTTAGACGACGATTACAATTCTCTTATGATTTAAATGCTATCATTAGAAAATTAGAAGTAAATTCTAATATAATTACTAATGTCCTTTAATTAATGTTTCGAATAGTCACCATCAAAGGTCTTTATGAATATAATTATGAAATTTAAAAAAAGTATGAGTAATATATAATTATTTCGAACATATTAGTTACAATGTAACTTCGTATGATTACACACTGATTGTGGTATTAACCGCAGCTTCCAAAAACCATGCAAAATTGTAAATATAGAATGATCCACCAAAAGCCAAGGGAATTATATTGCCTTTCCAAGGATAAGTTATTCAATCTCATGCACCGATAAACTAATATAATGAAAGCTTCCGAACCGCTTTTGCTCTTCTATTCCAAATAAAAAGCACTGCATTCTTCCATAAAATTTTCAAATGTTTGGATCTGTTGAAAGTTTATTTTTTGTGTGTAAAAGCGTGATTAAAATACAGAACGCAATTAATTTAAAAACTGATTATGAGAGAGTAAATTTACAGTTTAAATTCATTTAATTTAAAATTTAATCATTTAATATAAATATATAATTAATTATTTAACGATATGGAAAAGACTGTGTTTATAAACTGCATAAAAAACTACTTCAGTCACTATCACAGAAAAATAAAACTTAATTTCATATCCAAGCAAAAAAGGTAGGCCTACAAACAAGACACTTAGTTCACACAAAGACCAAACATAAATTGAAAATTACAGAA
Organism: Neoaliturus tenellus; assembly: GCA_030545055.2. Classification (NCBI taxonomy): domain Eukaryota; kingdom Metazoa; phylum Arthropoda; class Insecta; order Hemiptera; family Cicadellidae; genus Neoaliturus; species Neoaliturus tenellus. The sequence goes on from CM061532.1 coordinate 195,233,569, forward strand.
TCGTTACATTTTTTTCTTCAAAAACCATTTTTTGAGTGAAAAATATCAACAATTGTATAAATAATTCATATCGATACTTTAAACAAGTCTTACGTATTCTGTTCACAATTTATTTGTAAAATACATTAATTTATTGAAAAATGTTTAAAGAATTTTGTATATAGCTAGGGAACTTTACTGACCAGAGGTACAGGAAATAAAATTATACAAATTACATGTATTTTGTGGGTTTCGTGATGATAAATGAATTATTTTAATTACATAATTTCAATATTAGGGATTTCATAGTAATATTAAATTATACCTATTCATACTCATGATATATATTATTTTCAATAATTTGAATTTTAATACTGTTCAAATGGAATATCACTGACTTAAATGAAAAATAATAATGCTTTTAAAGCTATGGTTTATTTATCACTAGCTTACTTTAAAATGCCTTTATCATGCTTTAAAATGCCAACCTGATGAATAGTTTGCCCTTCAGGTGAGCTAGTTCGCTACCCTCACTCGTTTCCAGTCTAAAATATCCTCTAACTTTTTATTACCAATATATATTATCTATATCTATATATATATATATATATATATATATATATATATATATATATATATATATATATATATATATATATATATATAAGGCAAAGCATTAATAAATAGTTGTAAGAAAATGTTTTAAATATTGCAAATAAGGATTTTTAAGGTTTTCAGTTGTCCATTATTTCAAGTTTTAATATAACTGTAACACTGTTTGTAGTATATTATAAGTTTAATTTATTGCATGCTAAGTATATTTGTTTAATATTGTGGACCTCACTGACAAGTCATGATTGAATTAGTGAGACCAAACAATGTAGAAATCTGTTGGGGACATAAAATAAATATTGCTTTTCCTACATTATCTAATAATAATGTCGATCGTTTTAACACTAAAATTCTGATAGATTTACCCAGATATATTGTTTACCATATTTAACTGTTAACACAGTTACGGAGATATTTACACACAGTAAACAGATCCAGTTTTACTCAATAAGTAGGGCAATACCGTCATCTCTTTATTGCTTTAAGAGTTTCAGTGTTAAAAAAACGGTTATTACTGTTGCATATTGTTTTACGCTAAAAATAATATTTACTTGAATTAAAGCTTTATTTCAAAGTTGTCTTAAAAATTATGTTCAAGTTCTATTACGTTTATTAATGTAGATTAGAATAGACATTGTATTTAGAAATGTTAACCTCCAGAATAGCAAGAGTTGACAATGGATACTTCTATAAAGTTGATGTTTTTACTTGAACTGCTTATGTGTTAATTTTTCTTAAACACACTTAATGCTTTATTCGTAATTTATAAAATAATTAAGTCCATTTGTTTTTTATTTATTTATTTGCCGCTAAAGCCTCTGAAAATGTAATTGTAACGTGTACTATACATCCGCCGGGACACACCCCGCATCGCTGAATCCGGCCCTAATAACATTACTGTAGTCCCTTTGTACGCAGTTGTACGGATCAACACACCATCAATGTCGACCCTTACAAATCAATTAGTCTGTGTAATGAAATGATACGGGTAGTGGAATTAACTGATTGAATTACAGCGAGTATTTGGTTACGCTGACGAAGTTATATCTCACTTTCTCTCTTCGAATTGTATGTCACCGAAGGTATATATTTCACTCACTAAGAAAGCATATTTTTTATATAGAAAGAGATGGAAATTTTTTCCATGCATGATCTGTGGGACTCATCTGATCGACACTTTTCCAGGCTTTATTATCTCTTGCTTTTATCTCATCACTTCAGGATGAAACGATTCTAAGGAAACTAGGCTATTTCCTAGTCTTCATTCTTTAACACTTATTTTATACTAACAGAGACTTAGTGTCACACTGAGGCTATCGAAAGATTTTCGAAGGCCTCAAAGACCTCAGGTGTCTCGGTGACAGAATCGACATCTCTCATCTTGATAGAATCGCTTCATAGGTCAACGGAATTTCACGGAATGGCGAACGCCCGCCTGTTGGATTCTATCAACAGATAGAACATACCCTTTGGGTTTTGTTTCGCACAAACTACCTTTGTGATAGCGTCCAGGCTGATATCCTTTCAGTCTTCCTAGAACTCCGGATTATGTAAGGCGACGCGCCACTCGATCAATGGGGGTGATGTTGTTCGCGTCCGCAGCATTCCATTAAAACTTTAGGTACTCCCCGGGTGGTTGGGGGGGGGGGGGGAGGGTGCTAAGCGAACAACAACTTTGGCAGCTGAACTATCACGCACGTGATCTCTCAGCTATGCCAGCTGGCCAGACAAAATGCAAATGGCCCTTGCCAGGGCCAATTAAAAAATTTAGGCTGTGTTAGCTCTATTAGGAGAGATCTAATTTTTATTTTAGTGTTTATCTTTTTACATTTACTAACTCAGGTACTGCTTCGCAGAATTTATTTTCCTATTCTTAAAACCTGGTGGCTGGCTAAATTAGCCATACGATATATATATATATATACACGATCAAGGAAGAATGACTGAGCAGATATCGGGTTCGGCACGACCCCCTGTCTCGGTGCCGTTACAGTAATCGCCGAAAGGGCTTCCACCTCAACTTTAAGTGTTATTTTTCTTTCTTTCTGACCTGCTGGTTGCCAGAGCAAGGTCTCTTTGACTTTTCCCACATCTCTGAGGTACTAGTCCAACGGAAGATAACACGTAGGAGATTCCCCTTTATTCCCAGTCGGTTTTTTTTTCAAGTTAAGACATCTTCAACGCCTGTAATGAATCTTCGAAAGTATTCTGTACATTATTTTCTAGCTTATACATGATTTTCGGGATGCCAAACAGAATACCCAGCTGTTAACGTTCCTTTGGACTTAACAAGCTTTCGCCATTCTTCCTAGCAATTTAATTGGGCAGGAAAAGATTTTCTCCGCCTCCTTAAATATTCAGAGGAACTTCTCCCCTTAGCAATCCAGGTCATAAACAGTGGGGTGACTGACCCTTGTTACTCCATGCCAAACGCCCATACTTATCGCGACAATACTTCAATGTGATTGGAGGAAAACTCAATGGGTTTTCACCAGTTTCTTGTTGGTACACAATGTCCTTTTTTTCCATCTGGTTTGGGTTTTGTGGTTTTGGACATGCCATACTTGTTTGTAACCCTTCAGCTCTCCTATATGACATATATAAGTTATAAAGAGTATAAAATGTTTTTATCAAGTTTGAATTAAAAAATAATTGTGTATTAATTTATTAAGGACAAAACCAAAACACACCATTTGTGAATTTCAATTTGCTTGTTTCAGAGACAAATGGCAAACTTTAAGTATAAAATTAATGGTTCATGTGTATTTGTAATGTATTTTGTTTTCAATATATTTTTTAATTATTACACTTTTTAATGCGTATATCCGTAAATAAGTAATTAAGATCAACTGGCTTCTAAAGTAAGTTATGTTTCCAACAGTTTACGATACAAATAAAAAAGGATATCAACATTTTGAATTTAATTTTTTTTTAGTTATACCGAAATGTTAGGGCACAGTACTTAAAATAAATTACTGAATAAAAAAATAAAAAAAAAGAGAACGGAATTAAATTTTACTATACTTCAAAGTAACTTTAAGCTGTTTAATTTTTTAAATGTATGTTAATCGTTGTTTTACAACAATATTTAATCCAATACAATAAACTGAAGAAGACTATTTTTATGATTATTTTTAGACATATTTGCCCCGTAAAAAGGGGAAGTTTACTAAGACTATAGTCTTATAGTAATTTATGAAATAAATACATTAAATATAAATTTATTTAGTATGTAACACTTTAAATGCTGACATAATGGCAAATGAAAAATTTTCATAAAGTTGAGAAACTTAAGTTTTTTTTGTGGGTGGTTAGGTTAGTTAAATTGACTTAGTTCCGCTATTTTCAATAACTGAAAATAAAAGTCTAACTATGCCATAATATGATCTACAACGTAAACTAACTAATCACGCACCCCCATACGTCGTGTAGTAACGAAGAATCCTAAAAATGAGCGCCTGACTTTGAACCTCTTTGTGTCAACCAAAGTCACCTTCCACGTAAATTACGCATCGTAAGAATAAGCGAAAAGAAAGATAATGGTAACATGACTGATTTATCTGTAGTAACCTGACCTAACATAACCAAACTAAACAACATTATAAAAATTATGCTGCCTAAAACTGACAGCTACAAAAGTTGAAGGGTATATAACAATGATTTCTTTTCCCATTATTTCAGTTTTTTTAAGAGTATTTTGTCTTTTCTAAAACTTTTATTTCATTTTTGCAATACGATAGACAAATTACAGCTTTTTACTAAGATATCCGAACTAAAATGTATGTCATTTTGTATTTTGTACATAAAGATCATTTTATTCCTTGATCTTTGTCATCTAACCTAACAGTTACGGGGCTAGGGACAATGGAAGTTCTTTATCCCATAAGAATACCTGGTACTTTCATAGCCTCTTCAAAACCATTCATTAAAATAAAAATAAAAACATTCAATAATAAAAATTATCATAAAATTACATTTAATATCATGTATCTCGTAACAATTAATATTTCCACGTCAATAAACTCGTTTTCCAATATGGAATGAAAATATCAATAAATGTATTTGAATTTAATTAAATTTTTAGATAAATTATTATATTTAAATCAAAATTACAGCTTATTAATAAGGAATCCAAAATTATTTGGGGGTATGACAAAACTCCAGGATGTTTTTAATACTGTATCAATAATTGCATATAACGCAATAAACATTTTTAGATCAAAATTAAGCGTTTTATTTTTAGGGGCTATTAGGTACATCTGGAAGACTGAAAATAAGGAAAAGAAAGAAAATAAAAAAATGAAGCGTAGGTTGGATCTATACATCAACCTTCATAACGGATCAACCATTTTATACAGAGTATTACAATGTCATGTACATGTAATATAATGTTTAACAGTCATTAGCAGATGCAGACAGACAAAAAGTTTAAATCACATTACAATAATGAATTAATAAATAATATCATGAACAAATAATTTAAGAACGTGCAATAATAATACGTACAACAACAAATGTACCGGTAGCAATATACTTATATTGGCAAGCAATTGAAAAATGACTAGCAGAAGGCACAAATTCATTGGTAAATATTAGCAATGATTATATAGAATATGCATTATTAATAACGTTGTGAAAACATGAAAAGGCATAAATTTTAAGGCAGTGATGTGTGATGTGTGTTGGTGTGTTGATGTGTTGATGCGTTGATGTGTTGATGTGTTGATGTGTTGATGTGATGTAATGTGTTAATGGTGATCAGAGTGGCTATTTTTCATTGTATATTAAAATACTTATACTATTACTGTGAGAGGAGTAACGCCCACCCGTGCCTACAAGTAATGAACTTGGACAATTATTTTCAATTTAAATTTGCAATTTATTCTTACTGTTTTTTGCTTAGTGAGGCTTGTTGACGATTTTTGCTTGTATGAAATAAAAAAAATAATTCATGAAATATTTTGTACATACAAATATGAGGTTTATATCAGAACCTTATCAAGTTTAAATCAGTATTTTGTCAAGGACTAATACTAATTAGGTGTGTGCCATAACTGGTTACACAATGGTTACTGGACAAAAATGTGCCCTGAATATAATTCAGTTGAAATATAGTTTATCGTACAAGTAGATAGTTTCATTTGTTAAAAAATCAATCATGAAATCAATAGTTATAAATTTTTAAAAGTTAAATTATACTTATGTGCAAATTATAAGCATTGTAAGGTTGTTAATAACACATACAAATGTAATGTTTTATTAAAGTCATCGAATGTGAAATTTTGTGCTCATGATTTTGATTTATTATCTTGACTTATTTATCGTGCAATATAATAACTCTGCTAATTTATAATTTTGCCAATAATTCTTTATTGGCAAATAAAGAACGTTTACTTTAAAACTCTTTGTAATGCATGTTAAATAGTAGTTTTCATCACAAGGAGCAAAAGTGGGTCTTTTTGGTGCGCAATCGTGTTTTAAAAACGAGGCGCAGCCGAGTTTTTAAAAACGATTAAGCATCAAAAAGACACTTTTGCTCCGAGTGATGAACAACGTTTTTTATCATAATGCGAAAATTAGACTTTTGATCGTTAAAAATATTAACTATAAAGTTGTATTTTCGAGGTTATATTTACAAAGTAAGTAATACGCATTGTTTACATTTCTGTTATTTACAAACAATGCTTTTCATAACGTTTGAATTTCAAAATTCTGCTCCTCAACATTATAAATCAATAGTATTATACTTTGGCAAACAGCTGACTTTTCAGTACTAGGACCTGAAAAATTCTCCAGATGATTTTTCAGTCCTAGGACAGAAAAGAATCGGTTTTGGTACTATTAAGGGAACAAAAAACAGGCTGATTTCGTGCAGAATGATAAAAATATGTAATCCATACCTGTATTGCTTTTGCAAACATTTAAAGATTATGGATGTTTATTTATATGTTACATGACCGTTCAAAGACATGCAGGTTGTTCAAAACCTCTCTTCCGAAACTCATTGTGGTAATTCCTTGGGTCCTAACAAACAAAATTTCTTATCCTATCCCCACAATAGTCCACCTATCTCCTGTTTCGAAGTCCTATCTCTTACGTAGCCCTATCTAGCTTAGTTTTCCGTATGTCTGTTTGCATGTTTTTTTTTTTTTTTTTTTTTAATGAGAACAAGCCATTTTTAAACAGCAAAAAATAAAAGTTTTTAAAGGTTGTACACTAAATATTTTTCTAAATACCTAATATAGTATGCCATTTCAAGTGTATGTCATTTAAAATATTAATTTAATATGGAAAATTGGAAAAACAAGGTAATTAAAAAAAAAAACTCAGTACAAGTTATTAATGATTTTTTCTTTATATTGCAAAATATAGCAATAATAACTAATCAATAAATAACTAATTAATAATTTAAATTCCATAAACTGTTCCAGTTTAATAGTTGACTTGAAAATTTTTAGATTCTTTAAAATGAAACAATCTTAAAACCAATATACACAATGAATAGGATGTAAAAATGTTATTTTGAAAGTTTAGTATGCTAGTAGTTATTTTTTTACACTGTCCTTATAGGCCTACTTACTTTGGGTCCTGTACTTATTTGGGTAAGTACAGTATTTTTGTTGAATACAAACACGTTTTGAGGTTAATTAGTCGTAAAAATGAATACATGATTTTATCGTGCACTTTTTCAAGCTATTATAAAGAACGCCTACTTTGCCACCAGTAACAAGACAGTTTTCTTAGGAAATTTGTCAAGAAAAACTTCAAAGTGAGCGTTCTGCAGATGTCATTTTTGATAGAGTGGCGTCCCCTAAGTGAAACATCAATAGCTGTCAACATGTTTAAGCTTTCCGATTACTCCATTAAATCTTCCTTAGAAATCACACTGCTTGGTCATTTTTATAGTGATACCTATTTTTTTATTTACTTATAAATATTTTAGAGGAAGAACAGCAAGTATGAACATATATAACATAATAAATATGTAGACCATATATGAAAAATCTATAAAATATCTTGCTATTAAAATAGATGCAAATATTACTTATAGTTACATTATACATAATTAAACCATGCTAAGTATAGGAAAGTGCATATGAACATATTTATACTAAATAGTAGGTTAATTTAACTTATGATCTTATATTATTGAAGACCATAAGGTATATTAACCTGCTATTTATTAGTCTAATCAATACAGGAATCATTAACATAAATAAAACAACATATTTATATTTTATATTTTAGTGGTATTATTATGTCAATAGTAGGGTTTTCCATAGTACTAATTTCATCCTGTTTAATATACTCTACACTTATAACAAAAATTTAAGTGCTGTATGTACTTCTTCGAAAGTGTAAAGATATATTTTGCAACTGTCTGTTTCGTTGAAACTTTCCCTATTTCTTTTAACATTTTCTTATGTCTTGATAGCAGTTTAAAACCTGAACTAGGACTAATTGAGTGTTCATTAAGTGTTAAGCCTGTCAATGAATATTATTAATATAAATATTTTGTTAATATTAGGGTTTTTAATATATCGCAGGTAATTGAGATGTTACGATAACTTTATTTTCACTTTGAAACTCTTTATGTCGAAAATAAAACTTTGTAAATTGGGGTCATAAGTTGTTCCACAAACTTGATAGAGATTAATATTTATGCTATTGTGCAGGCACGTCTTACAACTGTTTCCGATAAATATACATCCTTTTTTAATTCACATTAACATTAAAATATTTTATAATTTCAAATGTTTTTTTTTTTTCAAAATTTGTATTGATTTCAGGGTTGAGATTCGAAGACAAAACTCAACATACTAGAAATACGTAGAAGATCAAATGATGAACATACTCAAAATTGGTATGTGTCCATGTATCTGTGTCAAGATGTATACACTGTGTGATCGTCACAGCGGCGTACATACGGGCAATCTGTCACACTTAAACTGAAATCCACAATGGTTGACAGTTTTTAAAATCCTATTTTCATGAGCAAAATAATTTAAGCTACGGGAAAAATACAGAAAAATTGAAAAGGTCTTAAAAAAATAATCTGCAACCAATTTTATGCCATCTCGAATCTGGGAGTAGGTAAAACAATGTTTGAGTAAGGGTTGTTAGATATAAAAGGATATGAACAAAGGTAATGAAATGGAGAGAGGGGATCAAATATTTGACGTCCATCTCATGATCAGCTGTTTTAAGTAATGTGAATGGGTGGAAATTGTAGTCATGCAAAATTTAAAATATAAGTGTATATTACTTGTACTGCACTTTTATAAGTAAGTCACGGTCATGAATGAAAATGTCGATGTTCAGTTAAGATTGGTTAAAGTAAAAAATTGATATTGGTCAAAAATATTTATTAGATAGAGTTTAAAATAAAACATGAAATAAATTTATGTTGATGGAATAATCGTATTTTCAACAGTGTGAAAACCATTACAAAACCTAGTTCAAATATTTTTGTAAGATCATTGTTTCATAAAATTAGAAAATTTTCTTTTTATGACTAATGGAAATTACTTCAAATCACTAGAAAACTTTGATAAATAAGGATGATTATGGATTTAAGCTATGTATATTCAAGCAGTTTCGTTTATCATACAGTTAAAAACCCTATAGCCAAAGTAATTTTTTGAGATTTTTATACATAAATATTCTATAATGATATAATTTAAAAAATGTATGTTTCTACGACATTGGAAATTTAGATCTCAACCAAAATTTTGTGTATTTCAGGAGAAAAATAAAAATAACAAAATATTTATGTAAATTAATTTTAAAGGCCCCTTTTGAATAAAATAAAGTAATTTTGAATACCTTATACATATTATGGTATTATTGTAACATTGATAAAAACTTTCTGAGTTTTAATTTCAATTTGCTTTGTAAAAATTTTAAATAGTTTGACTTAGCAGGTGAGAAAAATTCTTGTATGTTTTATTAAGTATTTCTACTCTTATTGTCCCGTAATTGGAGGGTTTGAGGAGCAACAACTAAGCCTTATTCAGTGTTACTTCAATTTAAAGGTCCTTGTAATAATTCAATTGACCATCGTGTTCAAAAGAGTGTTCAAATTCCTATTTTGGGGAGGGGTACATTAAATATTTAAACATTGCCTAAAGAAAGAAAAAATTCTCAATTGAATATTACTATTTCAAGAGGTTTTTTATATTAAAATTAAAAGTTTGAAATTAATATTGGCTTTGAAAGTTGAAATTAAAGCCCAGAAAGTTGTTCGTGTTTTTTTAATTTCAAGAATTAGTAATATTAAAAATGTTTATGACATATCATTTAGGATAGTTAATTGATAGTAAAGAGATAGCCAATAGAAAGCTCTGGTTATCACCAATATATAAGTTTATTTCTGGCATTCCAAATAATGGGCCCCTATAAGGGTGACCAGGACAACTAGATTTGCTTTTATTTTATCTCTTTTTAGCTATCCCCGAACTTTATATTTTATGGTAACTCTTCATTCGTGGTATTCTTTTATTGTGATTTCGTCAAAAGATACATTCAATATGTTACCATCGTTTCCATTAATGTTCGCTTAAAACAAAACAAAATATTAGCATAAAAACAAAAAAAAAAAAAACAAAGTTTGGTCAAAGTACTTTTTTACACAATGTATAACTAAACTTTTAAGCATATATTTTAATTTTTTTAACCAAACATTCAGCACAATAAAAAGTATCCAGGGTAGTGTAAAGTGAAAGAGGCAGTAGTTAAATTCCCTGCAGGGAACCTCTCATCTAAACTGATTCCCTGGAAGAATAATAGGCTACTGTTGTTTTAGCATGGAATACGTTCTCTGCTGGTCGCCCGGACAAATTTTTATATTTTTTTCTTTCAAAGCTTTATGTTACAATTTCCCCTATTGAATTACATAACAAATTCATAACACTCTATTACACACAATACTTAACAATTAGGAGTTATATCTCAAGTTACACATTGTTTGGGTTTTCGTATAATGCTTTTTTGTAAGAATTACTGTATTCTAAGGTTTAAGTTTATTTATATACTGACTACCTTTAAATAGGTAAAACTAACTATACTTCTGTGAAGAGTTTTGAGTACAAAGTTGAAGAAGTTTGTAGTTATATATTTTCAAGTGTAAAATTTAAATGAAGCTGTCAGTAAATTATAAACATCGGATAACAAAAATTTATCAAATTTAAGACCTTGACACTGCTTTTCTTTTAATTACATTTGGCAGTTTTCTGTCGTTCTCATAATTGTACCACAAACTCTCCATTTTAATGCTATCGTTTTTTGTTTTATTAAAAGTGTAAAAATGTTCAACAAATTTCTTTTTGTATTCTTCAGTGACTACGATTTTGATTAGTTAATTTGTTTCCTCTCTTTACAGTTTGGGCTACATTTTAAATTAACAAGTGATTTATTTATACAACTTATGGGCTACTTCTAAATCTAAAACTATAACTTTTATGTACCTTATACAATCCTTAAAAAAATAACACGTATCTCATCTAAAATTAAATTTAGAGGATAGCTTTATAAATATGAAAATGAGAATAATAATGCTTTCTTGACGAGTAAAAAAAAAAAAAAAAAAAAAAAAAAAAAAAAACATCCTGTATATACATAACAGTTTTGTTATCCGTCAAGAAAGCGTTATTATTCTTATGTTCTCTTACTTTGGGATTTAATTTAATTTTTGCGTAGAAAAAGAGCTCTAATTTCCTGGTATAATCCCTTCCACCGGCTCACGCTAATTACAGTTGTTTTGTAGACCAAGACTTCCATTGAACGTTGTTCCTCGATATTTCGGCTTTTTCTAACGAACTCCAATTCATTACCTTAAAATTATTTTGAAACTAATAAATTTAATTTTAAGTTATGCATATTGACTAGCGAAATTCAAAACCTTCATGAGTAAACTTCCTTATTTACTAAAATTGTTGTGCAGTAAAAGTTATAAAAACATGATTTTATGAATGGGTGTGGTTATATATAAAATAAAACTGTTAATACTTATGTTTAAAGATAGTGTTAATGATTATATACCCCTTAAGAATTTACCAACGTTAAAGTCAAGATTCTAGGATTGGGTTTGCTGCATAGTATTCTGAGTTCAAGGGCTTTAAAACTACGTATAGCGGAATAAAGGCTTTTGGAATTGTATTTAAAACTTCCTCAAAGGGATGCCCCAAAGAAAGGCTTGAAGAAAAATTCATTGGCCTCTCTTTGCCACATCAGAGATAATTTAAATGCCCTTGAATTCAGAGTAAAATGCCACAAAATCAACATAAAAAGTTGAGTATCTTGGAAGTTTTTACAGTTTTTTATTTAGTTTTGTTTATAGGTTTTTAGTGGAAAGTTTGATTGTCTGTTAACTCCTGAAGGTCCATCTTTTTTCGATCTGCTTTATGACACTGTACTCACAAACAGAGACTTAAATGTGATGTACATATGTCCCTCCATTTAAGATTTTCTGTCAACTTTAGTGCAACATCCTTATTTCTTGAACAACAAAAATGAAACAGATAGTGCCTCGAAAAATTATATCTTCGTCACCATGTACAAAACTTCTGTTTTGTAGCCTGTAAATAGTCAACAAAGTTAGTGTTTATTGTTAGTTATTGTGTTATCGTGTTATTAGTAGTTATTGTGTTGGAGTTAGGCCTTTGAATCCAAACATTTGAAAAGCCTGCAGGAAACCTTTTTAGCATTTTATTAATTTTAAAACTATTTTTATTTTTCCAAAACTATTAAAAACTTTGTTTATCACCTGGAATGAATTTAGTTTTCTATGGTCAATAGCAATTTCCGAACTCCGCTAAACCTTACTCGTAAAACTTGATTACTCACGGAAAAAAGCGACTTTCTCTCCTACTGATGAAAACTAACACTTAAAGTGTTTATGTACCAAATGTTTATTGTTTTGGAGAATATGAAACTCTTGAGAAGCATAAGGTACTACAAATTTATGTACACCTATTTGTTTACAGTTACACAATTAGGCCTATTAAAAAAAAAAAAAAAAAAAAAAAAAAAAAAAAAAAAAAAAAACTTAAATTTATGCTTATATCTAGGATGACATTCAGAAGAAATTTGATCTAAATTAATAGAAATACTATGACAAATTCAATAGTAGATAAATAAATAAAAATACGTTAAATAACAATTGAATTTTTAGCGTGGTTTGCACTTGTAAATAATTATAGGCTCCAAATATTACTGTATAAGCTGTCAGAGTTTAAAAGGTTTTTGAACGGTCTTTGAACTTCCGTTAATCCAATTTCAGTTAGTTGATTACAAACTTTAACTTTGATGACAGTTTTTAATATCCAGCCAATTATAAATACAAATTCGATCCTTCAGTTTTCAAACAGAATTAATGAATATTTTAAAGACTAACAAATAACAATTAACTGACGTTTCTAGTATTTTGATATTTCCCACGTAACTTTTTTATAAATTAAATTTGATAAATACTGCGAAAACCCCTCTATTTCTTCATAGATATCCTATATTTTTTTGGTCAAATTTTAGATTTGACTTGAATATGTAGTCATAGATAGTCTAAGACTAAGCAAAAATTTCATCCTACTGCACTAACATCAGCCGTTGATATAAAAAAGTAAAAAATAAAAAATCGGATTTGAAATTATATAGCACATTTCAACACAGATCTGCTTTTTTCTACCTGCACCTATTTCAAATAGTTTAATTTATAAAAAGAGCTAATATTTTGGATTATGAGGGCAAATTTGTTTTGCAACAGAAAAGAATTTGAATTTTATAAAACCTTGCGAGAGAATTGCAACGTACTATTAGCAGTTGCTAAGAGATAATGATTACAATACACTGGAGAATTATAACTTTATAATGTTTTGTACAAAATAAATCTATCCCTTTCATTTTAATTGTATTAGTTATTAGTTTTGAATTACGTAACCTACCTTGCGTAGTCTGTTTATGGAAAGAAAGTATTGTCCTGTCATGTAGGTTGAAATATTGATAATGAAAACTGCAATCCTCATAATATTTAACGCACTGTTAAGCAGATGTTTGATATCCATGAATAATTGAGTGGCAGAACTTATCACCGACTTCCCAACATCAGTGTGTGTTTCAGAATGAAACATTAATACTGATACAGCTTACACGGAATGTAATTTTCTCCCATAGGTTAAAAAAACTACTGATAAAAATGTCTACATTAAAACTAAAGCTAGACTAAAAATTAGCGTTAAAAACTTAAAGGTTTAAGTTTAAAGGTTAAAACAGATTAATGGTTAAAATTAGGTTAAGTTAAAGGTTAAACAGGTTAAAAATTAAAGGTTGTTACGTTTTTATGTTACATTAGATTTTAAAAAGTGATCTTAACTAGCACATTTTAGTAAAATTATCAAAATACAGTTAAAAGAATTCTTGAATTTGAAATCAACCATTATTATACAAACAAAATAGGCCTAAGTGTGTTTGAGTAAATTATAAAAGGAGATCTCATAGTGATATGTTATTTCTATTTTTTATTTTTTATTTTTTTGCAAGGCAACTGAAAAATGTGTGGATTAAATCCGCATGCAAAAGAATGCAATACTTAATTTTAGGGCTACCTTTTCGTATGTCCATACGTCAAGGGTTTTCGCCATCATAGTATACAGCTTCGATCATGATTAATTTGCTTAATTGTTATACTTTGTTTTTCTATTGCATTACCTGGGAAAACTTAATTACAATACGTCATTGCATTTTTTTCTGTATTGCGTTTGAAAGGAAGTGTTTTTAAAACTTTGCTTTCCCTTTAACTCCAAGCTGGAGTTCCAGTTAGGGTAGTAAATTTGCTTCTTCGTTTCATAATCACCAAGGAAAACCATTTTAGAATGCTTCTTTTAAATTAAACCTAGGGGATCCAACTTTTATTTGTAGTGGATCTAAAGATGTCACAGACTGGCTTGGAAACTCGTCATACCATCATATATGTCAACTACGGGTAGTGTGTTACAGCCACCATAGATTTCACTCTAATGTAAGAAACAGTTTTTACAAAAACAAATATTTATAAATAAAAATAAAATCTTATATGATTTGAAAACTTTCGTTTTTAAATAAACGAAATATTTTCAACGATAGTTCTCATAGCAATACCTGTTTTGAAGAATATTTAGAATCATCGAATTTTATAATGTATGCACTCACCATTATATTGATAAAATCTTTACAATCATTTTCATTGCATTAAAGAAGAACTATTGCCAAGATAGCTACAACAATATGACATTTTGATATTATGTCTTGTTGAAACTTTATTGAGCAATACGTTGACGAGTAGAGGAAGTTTGATCAAGACTAATAGCAGATGTTGACACAGATGTTGCAACCCGCCACTTTGGTAGCTTACTATTGGTAGATTACAAACTTGCCGTCTACAACTTTCTTGGGTGTTATCGCTATTGCTTGAGTGTAGTATCGCTATTGTTCTCTTAGTCTGTTATAGTAGGTGTTAATTTTTGTTGGTTTTAATTAAAATTATATTATAACATTATTTTTATTCCGACTAGATTCATAATGTGAAGTTAATGTGTTAGATGTCGTTGTCATAACTATTTTAAGAGTAGTCGGCAATTTCTTTATGGTTTTTTGACATTAATTGTCACCTTTATAAATGTTTACATTATAAACTAATAGTATGATTATTAAATATGATTTTTTTTATTTAATATCTATAACTGTGCATAAGCCACTTGGAGGCACTGACTATTCCAAGGATAAAGTTCGTATGTTGATAATAATAATATGATATTAAGAAATTTTCAAAAATATCTTATTTAACTAAAAAATGTCTCAGTTTATATGCAAAGGAAATATACCTACAATACGTATAAGTAACTTTCTACCGAAATGTTTTTTTTTTTTAAGTAAGGCTCCAATGCTGAGTCAGAGGGCAAAAGGATAATTTTTATGATTTCTTTTGTGACAAAAAAATACAATTTTTATTATTTGATTTATATTCAGTTTATCAAATTGAATATAAATAAACATGTCTTATTGCAAATTATAAACAAGATCGTTACATCTGCAAGCATGTGCATATTGTAGCACGCGCTCAAGTTGTTAAAGCCCTTGAGGCTCCTCGTCAACGGAGAACGATTTATCAACTACTTACCCATGCCAGATTTACAAGTGTGTGTAAGTTTATTTTGATTCGGATTGTAATAAACAGAGTGCCCATGTTAAGTGCCCATATTAAGATATGTTTGCCCGTGTGCGAAAGGTAAACCAAAATATCATTTTTTATTCCCAAATTAGCCTCATAAATATATTTTTGTTTTTATACTTAATATTTTTTCAGTTACAAATATTTGTATTAAGTTCAATTGTCATGGACCATCATCTCATTATAACATCGATAGAACACAATTTGAGACATAATTATTCAGTAATGCAATTATACCTACCATACAAAGTGCATGAAAATAGTCCAATTGAAACAGTTGGGCATTTCCTTACCCAATATCACCCCGCAATATTGACATTTATTATTATGTGTAACGTAGTAAACACAATACATTTCTGGATGAGTTTGGCAACAATGCATACACTCTCACCGAACTATTTTTATACAACTATCTACAGTTAATATAAAAAATTATACAATGTACATAATTAATAATTATCGTATGTATTTTAGTGGAGGGAGATCAGCAATTAACTGATAGTTCTCCTCGCCTGAAATGTCTGCATTTTTTTTGTTTTCTATGCAGGGGTTCCAACGGCTTAACGTGACTTCCGAACCACGGGAGCGGTCGAACGATATTTTTGTCCCCGAGCCGGGAATTGAACCCGGGCCCTCTAGGTGATAACCAAGAGCTCTACCACTGAGCTACGGCCGCTGCGATACTTGTCAAATCTAAAGAACTATTGATCAAATCTATTTTTCCCATTGTTGCAAATCCTATTGTTGCTATTTATCGTTCTTCGTCAGACTACAATTAAGTCCAAGACTATTTTATTAGAAACTTTTTACAAAGTTTGTTACTCGTACAACGTTAATACTATCAAAATTTATAAAGAATCTGTTTTCAGATGCGGCTCCTCTAAAAGATTACTTATACGGTGACATGATAGCTATCAAATCAACGGTGTATCGCAGTAATGTTATTGGGAGTGGAAAAGCGAAATGATTGCCTGTCGAAATCGTTGAATTACCTTTGACCTATGATGGTGTATATGCTATACTGTTTATTGCTTAATACATAAAAAACAAATACAATATCGAACAACTAAGACACAGTGTAACATATACACTTACATTCACACACTGTTTTATTTATTTTATGGCATCACCTCTGGCAGAGTTTTTTTAATATACAACTTTGCAGCATGGAAAAATGAATTATAAAAAAAAGAATATCCAGCCTATTTATATCATATAAGATTCCCGGTTCTAATTCTACATAAATTACAAAAATGCCAGTCACAATCACAAATTAATTGATTAATAAGTTTGATTAACAAGTTAGGTGCCACAAATTAAAAGATATTGACATGCATGAGCTTATTCTAAGAGTCTTAATAAAGAATATTTAAATGTATAAGTATCAAGAGTTTGTCTCAAATCTATTAGAAAAGTAATCATAGACTATAAATTAATGATATTATGTTATCACTGTTTATTAAGTTGATACATTATAAAACTTAGAGATTTTTCACTAAATTACAAAAGTTACATAAATTACATAATTTACAAAAGACGTTACTTAATAAAAATTTAAAAAAATAGGTTTATAATTTTTTTTATATTGTATGTATTTTAAATTAGTTGTTGCTTGAAGTATTAGTTACTCTTTTCAAGTCTCGCATGCTATTTTTTACTTTATGAACTGTTTATTTTCTTGAAAATAAAGAAAAATTGCACACTAGCAACCTTTCCCTGGTGTCTCAATAATATAGTTGTTACTTTTGAAATTAGATTTTAAAGGAATTTACATTACCTCAAACTTATAAAACGCAGCTATTTTTCTTTATTTCCATTATTATAAAAAATAATGATTTTTTAAAACCACATTAAGTTCAAATAAACATATAAAAGGTTAAAAACATATGAAAATAGACATTTTTATCAAAATTCGTAGTTTCAGTTAAATTCTATTTTCAGTTCCATTTTATATTGTTAAAGCTATACAAAAACCTTTCTTAATACACGTTGAAAAATTATCATTAAATGGAAAAAGGTGACAAAACCCGTTCAAGAAAACACGAATTGACGCTAAAGGAGTGCCACAGGACGGAATGAGAAACGTGCTTAACCAAGTCTCCCTCCTTACTGCATTTTTCGCGAAACCTCCAATTTTGGAATATTTTCTTAGTGAAGCTCTAAAATTTAGATATTTTACCAGTATTTCAAAACACTGTGCATTTAAATCCCGATAACGTTCGATAAGAAAACTCCGTAGTGTAGTAGAACTGGTAAGAAAATTTCTTTTAACATATGCTCTAAAGCATCCTCTTGTTCTTCTAAAAAGTCCCTTGAAGTCTCCAATGGCAATCACGCCTGAAAATGGCCCACGAGGAGTTACAATGCAATTTGATACTGAAAATATTAAATTTAAATACACTACCTAACATTGGACATATGACATAAAGGTCTTTAATAGAAGAATACAATGTGGTAAACCCAATCAAAATCTGATGGTCAGAAAAAATGCAGACTTCCAACATATTTCACCTTTTAAGGTCTCGTTTACGGCTGTATACTCTCCTTAAAATTAATTACCTTTAAAATTATTTATAGTATGACCTTGCACTAAGAAATAATAATCTTCGAGACATCATCTTTTGGACGTCCAAGTAATGGGTGGTTCAAGGGTAGTGTGATAAGCATAAAATGCGAAGCCAACCACTAACCAAAAATAGCATATGTAACAATTACCGTTTCTTGATATTTCAATACAAGTAAATTTATTATGCTTCTGCAAAAAGTTTTTTTCATGCACTGTCACTTTTATCTTATTTAAATATTTGTTTTCGGATGTAGTAAATGTTTAACTAAACTTGGTAACTTTTTAGTTCTTACACATTCTGTGTTTATTATATTTATCTTATATAATAAACAAGACTTTTACGTGAAATTTGGCAGTTTTCTTACGTCTAGTTGTTATTATAAACGCATTAAGAAATATATACCAAACTTAGAAACTATTGTGGGGCCTACGTGGAAATTTTAATATACTGCTTACAGCCACGTATCTATTAAACTTTCCACTTACACGGGTCTCGATCAACAGGAAACTTGTTACTTCAAGTAGTTTGAAGTTAAGGGACGTAAGTTGGTCATCGTAACTAGGTGAGGATTTATTTAACACGGTACTGAAAATATTCTATCATGTTCATCATAAAAAATGTGCCTAAAGTGTTTCATATCATTAGGACGAATATAATTCAACAATGAATACAAGGATTTTTTTTATAAATGAGTAAAGTAAAATGTTTCTTCAAATTGATTTATCAATGATCGGTTCATGTTGGTTTTTTAGTCAAATAACAAATTGGTATACGATATATATAAAGGTTTGTACACAAAGAATTATATAATTATTTCAATGTGCTAGTACAATAATTATATCTTTATCGATAACCATAATAATGAGTGAATAAAAACAAATCAAATTAAACACACAAACTCAAACAAATTAAATTAACATATTGTGTCGTGTTCAGTGTGTTCATAACGTAAACTATAATTAATGAATAAACGGGTAGTTAAGATAGGTTAAAACAATATTATTGACTGCTATATATTCATCAATCGTAATCAAAAGTTTAAGATGGATAGTGGGTTATTTTTAAGATTCAAAATTTTAACAAAAAATTATTTAGGTTTTCGCAATTAAATATTTAAAATAATAAATTGTAAGAAAGAGATACACTTTAATTATATACTTTTGTTTTATAAAAATTACTTTTATGCATCTAGCTCATTAATAAGATCCCTTAGTAATCGCATTCCTACATAATGATGACGCAGTGCAGGCCATGCTCCACGCATAATGTCATTAATTTGAACCTTTCTTTATAAATGTGATTAGTGTGCGATAATGATTATTACTTACCGTCAAAGCAATCCAAGTTAATAATATCATTATAATAATACATAATAATTATTATAATATATATAATTACTGGTTGCCAAAACATATTCCTGTATGTATCTCTATTGCATACCTTTAGACATTTAATGTGATATAAACTAAGATGATTTATATAACAAAAGTTATTTTGTATACACATTTGTTTTTGCGATACGATTCAGACAACTGATTGTTTGTTGCACTACAAACCATAAAGCAATATAACGAAGAAAACATTGCATATAACTTGAGTTTTCAAGCAAAAAAAATCTAATTTGACGTGAATGTTTTTTTAAGGCGTGTTCAATGAGTTTAACGAAACTCAAGAAAAGAATATTGTAAAATATTCCTAAAATAGTATCACCTATAAATGAATAAGTACCTATCTGACATACCTTACATATTAGTAGTGTGAAAAATCAAATAAAATATTTAAGCTAAAAGTTGTACCTACAACGAATTATTGTGTTTTGTTCTTTTTTTTATCTTAAATAATTGAACATTATGCAAAGTTGCTTCAAACTTACATTTTTCATCCTAATAATTCATGTTTCTTTTTTTTCAAACATGGTTATGGAAGTCAGCAAGATTTTTCAACCGACTTAATTTGTAATATGTTCAACCAGTATTTTTTAGTTGACGGCGCACGTTGGAATAACATTTCGTATGTTAATTGGCCGCGTTAACACAAAGCCAAATTGCATGCGTCTCCCAGTCCTAATTACAGTTTAATACATCCGCAGCTTTGTACCACCTTGCCCACATATTGCTGCTTGGTTTGAAAAAGTATGCCAGGAACTTATTTACCAAAGAAATGAGTTCAATGGGTATATGTTTTTGTTTTCAAGGTATCATATCCCAGACTTATAACGTTATTTGGATAACATTCAAATAATAATTATAGGTACTGAACTAATAAAATAGAAAACTTTAAATACCACAGTGTTTACCTATTCTCTCATTTATTTGGGAGCGGTAAATAGTAATTAGGTCGTATTTTTTTCTAAAACCATTGTAAATGTGGTAAGTGAATGAGTGAATAAATGTAATGTGAATGAATAGAAAATAATAATAATAATAAACTGTTCAGACAATTTACAAAACAAAACCAATCTTAACTTCAAAATAAATAAAAATTAATTATGGCTAAATAAAAAACATCACAAATTGAACTGATCAAAGAATAAATGGCCCATGGAATCAGCAGACAAAGGCGCAAGCTAGTGCGTCTGCCGTGTTGCTCGAAAATTATATTTTTGACCTTAAAATTGGAATTTTTGTAGTGAAAAAAAAGAAAAATAAAACAAATGAGCTGGGTTCTCTATAATGTCTAGCGAATTAGTGGCCGTGACAGCGTGAGAAAAAACGTAATAACAATATTTTTCAAAGGGAATGAAGAGTCAGCTTCAAATGAGTTTGAGATGGATGGTTGGAGGAGTCAGTGGCAGTGCACAGTCAGGGGTCAAGGTCTAAACACCGTTAATTGGAGGCAATGATAAGATCGGCTTAGTCCACCCCTAATCTGAGTATTAAAGTTAAATACGAAGTTTGAAAATTGAAAAAAAATGCTTAGAAGAAACAGCCACAGGGCACAATCTTGGGCTGAGTTGGTAACACTGAAGATTTAGATCGGAGTTTAGGTGTGGGGCTACTGAATAAAACTGCTGGGTTAAAGATTATAAGGAAGATTTACGGAAAGTTCTGCTTTCAGACTTTGTGGAACCTCTAGAAGGATGTCCGGTAGATTTAAAAATCTGCAGAACACACTGCAATAGAATCCACAAAACTATTAGAGAGTTCTGTAACACTTGAGTACTGTACACGTCGGACTTTCTAAAAAAAAAATGCTTCTATCAGGCTACATCAAATTACTAACTTCATAATTATCAACTTTGGCTTATGGTTGTATCCTGAAACAACCAAAATAGTTTTAACAAAACATGTTTTTTTTAGAATAGTCGTTGCCTGTCTGGGTCCCCCAAATCACATTGTTCATGCTGCAGGGATGTGTATGGTTAATGGCCTATATGGTCTAAGGACGGTTTCACAACGCCTGTGGCTCCTTGCGAGTGAGGTGGTCAGTTTGGTACCACCTTGCATGACAGGCACCTGCACTTACCCTCCTGCTCGCGCAGGGATAGAATATTGCAATTACAGCCAGGTGGGAGACGAAGCAGAGGCACAATAGAGTAAGAACGACATACCAATTATTAACCTGTTCCATATGTACCACAATCTCAGATCGTAGTGTTGCGAACCAACCTGGCCCGTCACCACTTTTGGGAGCATAGCTAATTAACTTTAAGAGTAAACAGGGATAATGTGGGTTTCCACTTAATAACAGATACACGTGTTGAGCGGACCTTTCTCTTTAATCAAAAAAAATCCTATACAAATACAAAACACAACCTCGACTCAAGTACGATTATAATACAAATCTTCTCTCAATTAAATTCAATCGTCGAATTCACAAATATAAAACAATAAATACTCTTACAAATATCTACTCTGGGCTGGCAACTCGTTCTGGAGGCAGTGTGATCCGGTCAAATAAAGTTTGAATTTAAACTAAAAAAAACGGTTCCTTTTAAATTTGGAATAAAACACCCGTCAGAAATAAAACCCTCTTTGCTTAAAAAATCTCAACTACAATAAATTTAATGATTCAACCCCAAAACAACACTTAAATAACTCTTTATCACGAGAAACCCAAAAACTCAAACAGAGCCTAAAATTCCCCAAATCAACCAATACGGTTACTTACCTGACCGCCCCGGGTCCAGGCACCGCTCTCTCGAACTACAAGGAAATTGACCTATATATTCGATCACATTCGCCACTGACCTTCAGGGCAGCGACCCCTGTGTTTGTCAACGGACCTCCAGTGCGCTTTGCCACCATGTGTGACCTTGACTCGTGTAAGGACCTGAGTCGCAGCCTTCTACTAAAATATACAATGTTCATCGTTTTAATAAAAAATCCCTAATCACATCCCTCCTTCACAGTAGCCCCAACCTAAATCGAGACAAACCCTCCCCAAATATTACAAATGCTCCCAACGTTCACAGGAGAAATAGGGGAGATACCACCCACGACGTTCTTCACCACAAAGACATGAAATTAAATATATCATGTTATTCCATCAAATTTGGCTCAAGTAGAGATGGTCTATGTGTCAGTTGGTATTTTAATTTTACTATTGAATTTATGGATTATCTGACGTAATATTGTTGTATTTAATTTAAAGCGACGTGTTCATTTTGATAGATTAAAGTTTGACGTAAAAAGAATTTAAATTTGTAAAGAAATCTTCGGAGTGCAGTTGAATGGGCGACGGAAATAAGGACAGGGAGGAAGAATTTAATATTCTCATCGGCACCACCGACTCTTACCTTATTGGCAGCGACTAAATGCCACAGCGATCGTGTCCATTTGGACACCTCGATCCTTGTAAGCGGAACCTTCCTGATCCTCACCAATGATTGGGGATCTTTCAGGTGAAAAAAATATTCGCGGCTATTTGGTAATACCCAACTACGATGCAATAGATGACTACTTTGGAACTAGCTATTTATTTTAAAATACCTAGTAACTGATTAAACAATGTTTTAGTAAACGTCTTTAGGAAAATGACATAAAATTGTGGATGAAATAGTTAGCTTAACTACATCATTATAGAGTTTAGTTTATCATAATGCCCAAAAAGTTAATAAATACATGTCCATTTTTCGGCCTCGGGTCGGTTTTGCCCGTTCAACATAGCTTATATGAAATCAACAAACGTTTTAATGTAACGATATCCTATTTTGTACCTATATGTATGAATTATTTTTCATTTATTTTTATTATGTAAATGAGCAATTTTCTTAATCTGAAACATTACAGTTAACTTATTTCAATTAACAATTAGTTGATCTAAAAATTTCTTTTAATATTACTATGTGTCACTATGTGTTTTGTATGTTATTACTTTATTTGGAATATCTATTGACTTTGTTATGTAAACCCTTGTTCAGTATTTGTTATGCGATTCTGATATGTTAAAGTATATGATAAATCGCTTCCGTAAGATGACACGCTGTCCCTTGAGATATTCTCGCCAGCTGGGTCAGAGCTTACATTATGTATACATCAGCAGAAAAGGATACATTCATGAATGGTGATTCGTAGATACGTCTCGTGTAATGTTTCATTTTATCATTTATAAGATAAATGTGTGTTTTACTACAGTAACTTTGTTACTGTAGTAAAAGCACACCAGGCGAACCTGGAGAAGTCCAAAGCCAAACCTGAAAACAGAAAAGGCAGTCACAAAAATTAAATAAAACACGAATAAATGCAACAAAGCAATAACGCTTATTACGTGCCTGGCATTGCTAGCGTGTGGTTGGCTCCCGTGTGCTGTCTCCTGATTAGTGCAAAGTTTTTTTTTTTATTAAAAATTTTTGTGCTCTGTTTTTGTCTGCTTTCACAGTTTTCTGTTTAAGCTTTTTGCATTTATTCCTGTTTAATTTAATTGTTGTGACGGTCTTTTCTGTTTTCAGGTTAGGCTATGGACTTCTCCAGGTTCGCTGGTGTGTTTTTACTAACTTTCTTATGTCTTTGGTATTTCATCCACCTGAAGACGGGGTCAGATTCCTGATCCCGAAACGTCATGAATTTGTTTTTACTAATCAGTGATGTAAAATGACCTCAATAATTTACTAAAGAACATAAACTTACCATCACCAACAATGAACTTTAAACCACTACCATTACATATTAATCAAACAAAAACGATGTTCGCCTATCTATTAATTAAATTATTTCTGAGTTTTTCTTATAAATGTACCTTATTAACCAAAGTAATTGTTGATATTTTGTATGCATTTATAAGAAATTGGCCTTCTATATTTATTTCACTGTAGGATTTCAATTTTATTCGTTTAATAAGAAAATATACAATAAAGCAATCAAAATAATACCCATTCATGGTGTAATTTAAAAAATACATGTAATTTGAACACTAAATTATCAAAATACACTAGGTTTTTTTTATTTAGACGTTAATTATGGACGTTTATTTTACGTTAATTATAGCTTTAGTGCCAATTGACGTGCCTGCGTTTTTGAGTACTATGAGAATTCCATATGAAATATTCATAAACATGTTTATTGAATATTTGACACAAACTAGAGTATCGAAAATCATATAATTTTTTTTAATACAAACACATTTCACTAAGTTAGGTACTAGGGACAGTTATTTAAAAGTTCTAGTAAAAATTTCAAACTCTAATGGTTATTCTTTTATTATGATTTTTTATTGATGGTACTGTATGGATTCAAGTTACTATAAGACTCTCAGAGAATGACGTTGTTAGGACACTACATAGCAACAACTTCTTCGGCGAACAACTATTAGACGGAGCAACAAATAGAATGTAGCCATGGTGCCATATGAAAGAACTGGAACCTTAGCTTTTTTTGATGTCTCGGACCCAGAGATTTTGACTTCTACGAAACACAGTTCTTAGATATTTAAACCTTTGCTTCCAACGAATGTCTAACCTTAACTCAGAAGCTTGCAGATAAAGTATGAACCACGAAGCCTCGTGCAGAATAAATTTATGAGGAACTCACCAAGTTACAGTCAGTGTATTTTGTAATCATATTGTTGTTGATTCTTTTATTTAAATTACATTATATTATGTTATAAAACATTTATAAGGATTTTTAAAGTTTGAATAATTTATTATTCAATTTAAAGATTTCATCATTCTCCTTTTGTGGTTTCAAATTTTAATTTAAATAAAATTCTGTTTTTTTTCCAGTCAATTATCTGATACCCAATGTTTAAGAAATGCATTTGATTTAAACTAAAACTTCTGAGTGTTGACAAAACCCGACGAACTTCCTTCAAATACTTCTCAAAGTTCAGTCGCTTCATTAACACTTCGACAGTAACTTGGTCGATCTTTAAAAAGGAGATTTCTCATTCTTGGATTCAAATAAAAAGTCTTCTATGGCCAATAAAAATAAATCCATTTAATGTGTAACTCGTTCAAGGTTTTTAATATTTTTACGTGCGTTTGCTTTTGTGTATTAATACGAGCAACAAACATTTACTTACTTGGATCGTTAAATATATCCGGCTTAACTTTTTTCTATACAATCACGATAGTATTGTGTTTAACGCAGAGTTTATGGATACTGAAATTTAAATTGACTGTAATATTGAATAATGCAAATTTATAATAGTAGTTTTTATTCTGATATGGGTTTTCTGTAATTATTTTGTTTATTGGTTTCAAAATAGCAACAATAATAGTCTAAATACAAAAAATTTACATTTACATGAATTATACTTACTTTATTTATATTATCTTAGGTATAAAATATTTAGATGGAAGCTAAACAAAGATTTTTAACTATTTTAGTTATCATATCGATTGTTTGCCGAATATAAAACTCTACATATCACCAAGCAATTTACTGTAGGGGTGGCCTTTTTGTCTTTTATGGCATTAAAATCCTTTGTTTTGTGTTCGCACAGCTTATTCTCTTAATAATGCCTAGTCAGCTCATACATACACCTCGTTCTAATTATGTTAATTAATGTTTCTCTACACCTCAGACACAATACCGCCTGCAGTTTGTCTTTAAAGAGTATGGGTTTCTCCTCAAAGCTTCTCTTCATTGTTCTTTATTAGAATGGATATGCAAAGTCTAACTAGTTTTTGGTTTATTGATGACATTAATAACTATTATTATTGTACATAACTATTTAAAAAAAGTAAAAATCATTGTAAAATAATTAAATCTAATTCAAAAGGTCATATTTTTTATACGCCACTTTAAAATATTTAAATTAGGAATTTAGCTAGTTAGAAATTTAAATTCAATATAAGACTAAGTTACTTGTCAAACCCTCTTTTTTATGTAAGTAACTATATAGAACATTTAAAACGAACCGTTTACCAGCTTTCTTCTTTTGGGCTAATTTTCCTGTCAACATAAAATATGTAGGATCATACTATGAAAGGCCGTGGCCAAAATAATATGTAAAAGTTTCACCTTGACTTTTTTGCATATTTCAATATTTAATTTAGTGCGTTCTCATAAATTTCATAACCATTTAATATTACACCTTTTTTCTTCATCGCAAAACTTTTGAAGATAATTTAAACCCTTTTTACTAGCTTAAAACCCGTTATTCGCAACGTAAATTCATGTACTAAAAGAATTATATGTAATGATAACAATGCTTGCTTGTAACACGGTACTATTGACACTCTAAGTGATTTAAGTAATTTTAAGTACATTTAAGTAATTTAAACATTTAAAGAGAAGAAACCTGAGTTTATAACTGTATAAAAATTCTAAACCGTTGGAAATAGACCAGAAACACAAATAAAATGCAATAATTATCGCCATAGTTGTATGAAAATTAAGCCGTTTAAATGGATGATAGACAAATAAATTCAATGTCGCTTTTGCAACTTTAGATAATAATATGTAAAGTGAGACAAGACATTTTTGGAGAATATGTTGTTTATATGTTAGCAACTGTCATAGATAAGAAAATTCCCTCAAATGAAAGAAAATAAAAATTGGAAATAAAAATTCCGTTATTAGATGGAAAAAACAGAGAGCTTAAAATTAAAACCTTTCATTACACTATTGCCTACCTTTAAACTTTAAAAGGAACGGTGAGAACATTCCCTTGTGACGAAGATGGAGGTAAAACATTTATTTCACCAAAGTGCTATTTTCATATCTAATCGTTAGTATATGGATTGTGCATAATTCACTCATATCAATAAAAATTTATCTATCCGATTTGATTATAAAACGTGCTAGATGTACATATTTTAGTCAACAAGTGTAATAGAAAACCAAATTAAAAATTAAAATGAATATAAAGATTTATCGAGGAATGTAAGAAGAGATAAGTGACAAAAATTATCTAAAACAAAGAAGATCACTTTACCGTTATCATTTTGAACAAAGGGAAAAGCGCACCTTTCTAATTATATGTTTCTTACTCATTCGTCGCGTCGGAAATTTAGAGATCAAAGTTTGCATTTAAGAATGTAAGTGATGCAATCTATGGTGAATATGACAACCCGTCTAATCCAGCTTGCTATAAAGCATTTGTTCAAAGATTAATTTTAAGCTTTGTATCAGATTGTAATTGGATTTTTTGTGGACCTTGATTCAGACGAATATTGGTTTAGATTAGCTAATATTCTTCTCTTGGGTCCACATAAGAAATAAAGTGTTCATACTATTTAACAAAGCCATTTTCGAGCAATTATTGGCGTTAAAGCATAACTTGTCTACTTCGACGGACTATGAGGTAAACCTTAAGGTCGCAAAGGCAATTAAAGTTGCCATGATCCTTCACACCACACTAGTCTATCACAGAAAAAATAAGAACATCCAGTAAAGTCGTTTTCATGACAAACGTGGATAATGTACGATACACATCCATCATAGGAGACAGACAGAAATTAAGATTACACCTATGTTTGATTGCCTCCTGCATGAAAGTTAAAATTACGCTAAAAGTTTAACCTCTAAAATCTAATTTGATTAATGTAGAAGACAAAAAGAGAGTATAAAACAATACTGTTGTTAAAGAAAGTTTGAAGTAAAGGTTTGCTACTAAATATAATTGAAAGTTCAAAGTGATTAAATTGAAGTTTGCTACCTATATAACTTCTTCAAATTTGTAAGAAAAAGTGAAGATTGTGAACTTAGAAAATAGTGCCATTATACCACGTGCTGATATGAACATTTATTGAGCACACGGGAGTAGTTGGTTGGTTTGCTAGAGGAGATAAAACCCAGATTTTACAGTCACATTGTGTCCAGTATAATGTGTAACTATCGTCCACTAAAAATTACCCTCTGTTCAAAGTGATTAGCCTGAAACCATTTAGCTGATAATCAAGGCTAGGTGGTTGTTTCAATAGACAGTGGTGGTTATTCTTGTTAGTCGTCCCTGACTATTATAAAGAGAATCGTGTCCACAGAAAATGGACACACCTAAGATGCAAGTGAGTAGAGGTGCTATCTATCGCAAATGGTGTGCTCTGCGATATCAGTGAAACTAGGAGAGTATAAGCATTGCCACTTCCCAACCCTATGAAAGAAGCACTTGAGGAAGCGTAAATATAACCAAAAATAAGACTATCTGACTACGTCCGGAATCAATATTGAAGCCTACAGACACCTCTCTCAACCCACAGCTGACCTTCCACACGGCTAAAGTGCACTCGTGTTCTTTGTTGTCCCTACCCCTTGTATTGATTTATTATACTAACGAAATGTGATAATACTAGTGAGATTATCACACTTTTAATTTAAAAGAATATTAAACCTTTTAGAAAATCACCTATGTACTAATTCTGGCCTTTACTCGGTAAAAAGGTTTTTAAGAGTTTTATTATGCCCACTTGCGGAGCTGTTTTCAGCTACTCTTTTGTTTTGATTTTCAACTCCATAAGGCCAACGATAAAGTTTTTAGAACTTCAATTCAAGATTGAAACGAAATGAGATTTTCCTTAGCATAGAGACCAACATACATTTATTTTCATCCTAAACTTAATTATTAGCAAATTTAGCAGAAAATCTTTAGTGCCATTTTCGAGACGAGTTTGCAAACATACACACATACATACAAATATACCATACTCGTAATAGGGTATAAGAATAAAGTTATTTGAGAAACATTTCCAGGGAGGGTAGAAACCTATTCAGCACAATCCTGAAAGAGACATCTAATATACATTTTCAGGGACTGTGTGGTACTGTACAAGATAAGTGTTGAAGCATTATAAAGTCTGTCTAAGGAATTTTCTCTAGGGTAACTGCAAAATGTCGTTCACTACCTTCCTTTTGATACCTGGTAATGATTACGCTGAAACTTCTATTTTTGAAGTTAACAATTAACCTATAAACATTAACTGAATTATTTTATAATAATAGGAGATTACGTGAAACCCCCTAATAGACTGAAATCTACTATTCTGTGGTCCATCTGTATAAAACACAGAAGTTTAATGTAAAACATCCAGGTTTAAAGTAAAACACCCAGGTGTAGCTCTTCTAAAACTAAATTTATAATTCCTCTTAAAATTAAACCAATCCATTTTAAATCTTCTTTTGCTTCATTTATTTAATACTTCACATAGTTTAAGTAGCTTCTTTTAAAAAAAACTTTTAACTTGGAGATATGAATTATTTAAACTATAATCATCCGTTTCTATTTAATTTAGGTACTCTTCATCGCCATAATCTTGAATCCTAAAAAAGGACAAACCTGATTAATATTTTTTATTAGGAACAATCTTTGTTAAACTATGAAACGATATAAAAAATATAACCCATTTAATATAATTCAAACAATTTTATATTTTAATTTTAAAGTAGGAATTGCAATTGGGATAAACTGTAAATTAAATGACCAAATAAATACCTTAACGAAACCTACCCAAAAGGGGAAAATATTAGCACATGTTACAACTTTTAAATAATTCACTACTTGCAACTTCACTCATTAAAGTAAACTTTTCTAAAGGGGGCTCTAACCCTTTCGGGGAATCTGTCCAATATATTGGACGCTCAGAAAAATTATTCTGACAACGTTCTATTATAGTTATCTTCCTTCAGTTTCGCTTTAAAACCAACAGATAGCATCACTGAACAGTACTGATTGGTGCTGCACTCTATTGGAAGGATGTGGAATTATTCATGAACATAGAGAAATACAAAGTCATGGTCACTCAAAAACATATGGTTATGCATTACAAAATTATTTTATTTCCAGTAAACCAATTGGTTTACAGCCATGGATTTTTTTTCTGCTAGGGGAAGGTTTCAACAATGTTATGTAACCATAGCAACAGTTATTAGAAACATAGATTTTACATAAAACTTGTTTTCATAAGCGTCCCATATATTGGACAGTTTCCCAGCTGACAGGACAGCTAAGTTGCTTACCGAGTTTTTAGGCTGTATACATGTATATAAACTTGTATATATATAAAATAAATCATGTTTCATAAACTATGAGATTTATTTCATGATGTTAAAATGCAAAAACCCCGGAGCAAGAAAAATAAATTTGTATCTTGCATGAAGTCCAAAATCTCCCTGTAATTGGCAATAAATAATGACTGTTTTTTTTTTTTTTTTTTTTTTTGGAGTTTTACTAGATACAAGTTTGTGAGTTGGGGATTTTTTACAAAGGGAAGAATTGTTGAGAAAGAAAAGGTAACTTAATTTTAATTTTTTTACATTTTCTAGTCCCCAAAAAAAAAAAATTTAAATTCAAATACTTGGTCAAAATGTGTAAATCCATTTATTTTTAATAGCCAAATTCAATTATTTCTACTTAAAATGAATAAAACTTGTTTATAAAACTCTTTTTTATACTAAAGCAATGTGTTTCATATGAATTTAGCCTTTGAAAATTATTAAATTTAATGTATATTTATTAATTTTTGGGGGGGAACCTTAAGGGGAAAATGTCCAATATAAGGGAAGAGCCATAACTTCTAAACCGGAATTCATGAAAAATGCAAGTTGTGTCAAAAATTTAGAAAAAAATCAGTCATTCTACGCTCAAAAAATTCAAATTGTAGTCTAAGTATAACTTAGTTGTTCCCCGAAAGGGCTAAGCTGCTGTAACTGACTTATATAGTTTTACAAATCTGCCCTCTGATGGGTCTGGACTCATAGGTTCTAGAATGTTCCATACGTTGAAAAAAATAAAAAAGTATAAAATTCAAAATGCTACACAGGTTTAATGTAAAACACCCACGTTAAATCCAATCTTATTATATGTGTTTCTGTGTTAAAAATCATAAAAATAATTACTTTTCCACATTAATTAGAAATTTGTTTTCTTCTTTATGGAATATTTTTTGTTGCAAATATTTTTGCAAAGATCTAACTTATGTATGGCAATTTTGGGTGCACCTATTATAAAACTGTAAGAGAGTGATTGATGGGCCCATTTACAGATAACGCAGAATATCTTGGCATCTGACATACTCCACTTCTGGATTCAAATTGGTAAACATATGACACTAAAAACTGTCTGCGACAATCTGCAACTTTGTCGCTCTGCTCCAATTGTTTGAACTGTAAACGGTCATCACAGGCCAAGATATTCCGTGTTATCTGTAATAGGTCTTACAAATTTTAGATGTAACTAATGGTTGACGTACAATTGCCAATCCAACAGCTGCTTCTTGATTGTGCTAATGGCTTCAACACATCACCTTGATTGCTTAAACTCCTCGTATCTTTGCTCAAATAGAATAGCTACCGTTATTTACTTCTTACTATTACATTTTTAATCATCTCATTGCCTATATGGCCGTATTGATAAAATATCGTTAACAACCAATTCAACAAAACTCTAATTTAGCACAAAAATCATTCATCACGTTTTCTTTGATGTAAAATTAGTATAAAATTTGAAAAAGTCACTCATAAATTGTTTACCTTCTATCTATATAATTGAAAAAATTATCAATGTAGTATTTTTAAATTCTATAATTAACTGTAACAATGTTAAATTATTAAACCCATTTAGATATAAACATTATAATTATATGCAATGAAAAATATAAACACAAAAGTTACCGTTTTTAATTACAAAAATAAATTTTTATTACGCCTAAGTCAAATTAAAACTACTTGATCAATATCAACTTTTAATGTTTAAGGTTTCAAGTGATTGGTACTATGTGTTTCCAAATTAAAATTGTAGTTCAAAAATGAATATTTTAAGATTCGGCATAACTTCCGTTTCTGATTAGAATAACAATGAACACTTTTTCAACAATCTAAATCGTAATAAAGAATAATGAGTCGACGCCGTTGATATTGTTAAAACTTTTCCAATCGGTTTAAACTTTCCACTGATTTTAAGAAAAATAACTCGTCTTTCGTTGATTAAGCTGCAGAAACTGTTGTAGTTGACAAAAGTTGGAAGACTTAAAAAAATGTTCATTATTATTAAATATTTGGGGACATATCAATGTTATTTGCGTTTTTTTGTGATTTTGGTAAATGAGTATTTTTAGGTAGATTTTTAAGAAAAATATTACAAAGTTTGTGAACACTTTTTTTTCTTTTAAAATGATCAGTTTTTATAACGAGCGTTTGAAAAATGATATTTTTAACCACAGCATCGTAATGTTTGCTTGCTGGCTATGCAATATCAATGCACAATGTTAATTACATAAGGCACGTTAGTATACATGTTTTATAGTCTTACAAAGGTAAATCGTTATACTTATCAAATGCAATTGAAATCAAGGACAAACTGCTGGAAGGTGATCTGGTGCTATTTAGGCGTTCAGACTCGTGCACCCTGCAAATTATAATGGTGCGAAATATCCGTGTAATATTGTTAACAATCTGTTTTGTAAGTTTATTGTTTTATGTTTATTGTGGAATTCGAGTTTCACTTAGATGAAATGTATTCAACATCAACACTGGGTACTTATTTTACTTAGGTGAAGAATGACAGACCTTGTTAACTATTAGGATGAAATTAATCCAATATTTTGAGTAAAGTTTAGTGATAATCCTGTTGTAATTAATAAACTGACGTGTATAAAACGTTCAAATAAAATTTGTTAAAAAATTATTATGTAATATCAATAAACAGTTTATTGAATGCTGAGCATTAATATTCAACATGAATTTTTATAGGTTTGAAAAATGTGCAGCAGTAGGATTTCAAATTGGAGTAATGATCTTATGTTTTCATCTTTTTAATTAAAAAAATAATAAAAGAGCTTGATTTTGTAAAAGCTTCATACGGTGGTTGGTTTCATATTGGAAGAAAGAGTTGAAGTCGGAAAGTAACCGCAAAGGAAATTAATTTTCCTTCCTTTCAGTCTTTTTTATTGTGTTTCAACCAATCAGTTTCTATGGATTTTCTCTATTGCAATTTACTGTGAATTGAACCCTAATATCTGTCAATAATGAAATTTTTAGACAACGTAAAACTTGATTTACTCTTGATATTCCTTAAATTATTCTTAACACTAAATTTATAGCTGGTTGTAACTAATTTGCCATAAACGATCGGATCGATTTATCTGATGCTCACATTAGAAAACACGAAACTATTTGTGGCCAGAAAATATTCGAAATACATACTTGGTGTAGCAAAGTTAATAACCATAGCTATAATAATGATAACCTTAGTTATACACTGTATAAGGCACTTTGTCCTATAGTGGACATATTAATGCCCCGGACTATCTCATTCAAAATGTGTGAAGACAAATTAAAAATGGTCTATAACAGTTGCAAATTTGACGTTGGGTATACATCTGTTGGATACCTTGTGACTTAAAATGCTAACCGTCCCTAATATTTTCTTAACGACTACATATAATGATATTATCTTCTGTGAAAGTCGTAGTGGCCAGAACAATAAACTTTTTGTGTGTCAGAATTTTCAACACAATTCCCCAAAATTGGGGTTTTGCTAGACGTGAGTCTATATTTTAAAATAATATCCAGCCATTTTAATGTCAATTTTAGACTACTATGATTTTAGTATATTGTCTCTAAATTAAATTCTACCATGGAGATAAGACTTATAACATAAGCCTAAAGTAAATTTTCTACTATTAATTCATTTGATAAGTTTTTTATTTTATTGTTATTTTGTTGACGATT
Source organism: Neoaliturus tenellus (assembly GCA_030545055.2). Lineage (NCBI taxonomy): Eukaryota > Metazoa > Arthropoda > Insecta > Hemiptera > Cicadellidae > Neoaliturus > Neoaliturus tenellus. The sequence goes on from CM061532.1 coordinate 195,267,972, forward strand.
ATTCTAAGTAACACTGTAACTATTTGTATGAAACATGTTTAACCAGAAATCTGCAAGTAATATACAATTATCAACACGAAACTTATTTTAAAATAATTTTGTAAAATAAGTTATAACTTATTGATTTACAATTAATTAGTAAGAAAATTTGCTGTAAGAATAAGTATTTTTCTTGAACTTATTGTTGTTTTGGTTGCTAAGGAATGCAAATAATTACAAATCCAGGATGTGTGGTCCAGGATTTAGTCATCCTGGACCACAATATACAATTCTGTTCTGCCTTACTTCTCATTAATGCTGCTTCAGTCACCAGGATAAATACTACATTTTAATATCAGGTAATGAAACACATTATTCTGTAGCTGCAAGGATAAACATCTTATCAGCAATGGTAGCTGTTTGCTACAGCTTTGCGTTTTAATTTAATATTCAACTCTCTGACGTTACATTCTCTCTTTTACTTGAGATCCTCTCAAAGGCCTTCAATGATGAAAAATAAGGTAAAGAAAAAACCTAGTACTTTGATTGCAAGTAGGTCTACACTTTCTTTATTTTAAAATTACGTTCAAATATAAAGCAAATTTAATGAGAAAATCTAAACACATACTACAAATATTAACATTGATGTGTAACTTGTCCTTATTACCATGCAAATAATTATACAGTACAATGGAGTATGTTCTACTAATGTAGTGTTTATAATAACAATAGCAAAACTCCTGAGCTTGATCACTAAACAATTTTTGTAAATAAGATTCAAATTTATACAACGCTTTCTTGGTGCAAGCTTCTTTATCTTATGATTATTTTTGAGCTCCTTCCTGACTCATTTTCATCATTAGTCTGTTCGCTTTGCTCACTCCCCTCCAATAATAACTCAATTACTATATTCACTCTCCCTTAATACAGTACTAATGTATCATTCAGTCGTTATGAATGTGTGGTAAATTCTGTTGTTTGCTTGTAGAAGAGAATAGCCATGTTTATTTAGATCGTGTGTGCTACTGATTGACCTAGTTTATTATGCAGAATCGGTACAATGGATTAATATAGCACTAATATTGAGAAAAAATGTACCTAATATAAAATTAAGACTTTTTGTATCAAATAAACATTTTACAGTTTATTTAACGTTTTGGATGTCTTCCCTATCCTGTGGAAATAATGATCTTTTGAATGCACTATTAAAATCGTCTAGCTAAAAAAAAAAAACACATATTAGTTGTCTTATGTTAAATGACTAATTTAATTTTATATTTTCTGACTACTTTAGATTTAAGTTGAATTTTGATGTATTTTCATGAGGTCTTTTGGATCTATGAAGATGTGTCGGCCATCGTCACTGCGCCAGCTGTCGCCATGCATCAAATGAAAGGGGAGCGGACTGCCGGCATCCACACTACTTTGTTAAGAGCGTGATCAAGGCATCGGAAAGCTAAGATTTTTATTTTTTATTTTATAAGAACAATAAAAGTAGGGTTCCAATTCCAGTTTAAAATTAGAATTAAAATCAAAAGCCAATTTGCAATTTTTTTATTTATTTTTTTGATAACAATCAAATGTTTTGTCAGTAAGAATATGAGGTAAAAATAGAAAAAGGTTTAAAAAAAACTCTGTTCTTTTAATTTGCAGGATAGCAGTGCCAGTAATAAAAAATCTATAAAAAATAAAAATAAAACTATAAAATATAAAAAAATAAAATAACTAAACATTATAATAACAGTCCAATTAGCAATAAGGGCAAAATACAAAATAAGAAAAATACAAAACGACAACTTAGAAAAAAATATAAATTAATACAAAAATGAAAAAAGAACAAAAACTGACAAAGGTAATGCAATTAGCAATAAGGGCAAGATTCACTTTTATCAAATAAAAAAATAACAAAATGGGAAAAGACAATAAAAATTTAAAAGTGAAAGTGAACTAACCTGACAAAAAATGTGCAATTTGCAATAAAGGCAAAACTAAAAACTAATACCCCCCGTCGCAGCAAACCTGCGTACTCAGCGAATTTCCAAATTAGTAATATTAATTTTGACCAGCTAAACTTGTAAACAAAATTTTATCACGTGCTCATAAATAGGGAAATAAATGTCTATTCTCCTTAAGATATAGGGAAAGAGTATGCAGGTATGCTGCCATGGGGGACACTAAAAGTAGGTTTTTAGCATAGAAAAAATATTTCGACCATATAAAGCCGTATGCTGATGATATAGTATGATATAGTAAGTTTCATCAATATCTGTCCATAAATAAAAGAGTTTGCCTATTCTCCATATGATTAACATGGGAAAAGAGTATGCAGGTTTGCTGCCATGATAAGTACAAAAACCAAGATTTTTTACCTTAAATGGATGAATCTCAACCAAATGAAGCTAAATACTAAGTTTCATCCAAAAATATTGGTTAATAAGTGAAATATTAACATATCCTTATTCTCCATAAGATTAACATTGGAGCCCCAAAAGACAATGTACTGTCTTTAGACTTTGTAATATCTCGGTAACCAATGGAGATAGAGCAAAGCTTCACTATACTAAATTGTGTGTTTTTTTGAGCTAAATCTAATGGTCAAAATAAAAATTTAAAATTTTTTAAATTTACATATGAAAAATGCAAAAAACCCATTTTTGGGGTACAAAACCCCCCAAAACTACCCCTTGCGGTAGGTCGATATGTCTGGTTTTCGAACTCATCCGAATAAACGTAGGATACACATCTCTACCAAATTTGGTGTAAATCGGACCATTTTTACGAGAGTTATCGTGTCTAGGGACACATACATATATATATATATATATATATATATATATATATATATATAAATTTTAATGACTATTATTTTCGGTCTCTGGGCACCTAAAAACGAAAAAGTAACATGGTCCCGGGCTTAGGTCTTTCCATGAGACCTACGGTAATAGCTTATTCCCTATGGGAAATTCTCTAAAAGAAACAAAAGATTTTTTTTAAATATAACAAATAAGGTAGAAGGAAAAAAAGGTCAAAAACTTACAAAAATAGTGCAATTACATAGAGATAAGAGCAACTTTCAAAATTAATCGAATCAAAGGAATAAAAATCAAGGAAGGCAATACAAGTAAACTACTAGAAGTAAGGAGTGAAAATAGCTTCAACAAGTGTCCATAGCCGTAACAAAGTCAAGATTAACAATAGTCTACAATAGTGAAAAATAGAAGTAAGGATCGTAAATTTTTAGCAGTCTCATGAAGTGTCATCCATAACAACAGTCAACATTAACAGTCCAATAGTGAACAAGTAGAAGTAAGGATCATCAACGTTTAGCTGTATCGTAAAGGTTCCTCCATAGCAGTAGTCAAGATTAACAGTAACCTACAAAAGTGAACCAATAGAAGTAAGGATCAAAAAAGTTTAGCAGTCTCTTGAAGTGTCATCTATAACTGTAAAAGAATTGGTATAATGCAGCCGAAAATCCTGAACGAATGTAATTTTTTCAATCAAATATGCACTTTTTAACTAACAGATCTTACGTTGCAATAACCTCTCACTTTTCAACGGCTCTTCACAAGCCTTACGATTTTAAACTTTTTTAATTAAACACAGATTTTAATGTTTAAACTTTTTTCATATAAGTTACAAACTTATCAAAAAATATTAGATTTTTGTGGTTATTGCAGTAAAAAATAGAGTAAAAATTGCAAATTGACTTAAATACGCATCCTAAATTTTAAATATAAACTACTGTCATTTTTATGAGTCCATAAACAATTTGAAACATTTACCGGTATTGTTTTAGTTGTAATACCGCATGATTATTGGTTAGTCATTAAGTAAACTATCTGTCGGTTTTTATTATTATTCTAATCTACTCAGTTTCTTCAGCTAAGTATTTTACTTTATTGCCAATACACTCATTGTTACTTGACTGAGTCTACCTCAGTTTCGCAGTATTTGTAATAAAGTTGCCCTTTCAGTAGCATTCTTGAGCATTCAGAAAATTTCCATGAAATTGGGTTTTTCTTAATTTTTCCCATAAATACCTTGTGGGGTTTGCTAGTATATAGGCTTATATAAATATAGTATATAGTATATAGTATATAAATACTTGCTTCCTTTGGCTGTCCGAAACAGATATACAGTTGGTTGCACGAGACGTGAGGCAGCCCGCCAGAATTTGTGCCACGCATAGGTAGTTTAACAGCCTAAATTTGAAATGAAGACCATAGTAATTATTTTACTGTGTATTATTATAATGATTAATCCTCGCCATGTTGCACGAGGTAGAGCCAACCTACCCATATGTAGCACAAAGTCTGGCGGGCTGTCTCACTTCTCGTGCTACAAACTAAGTTAATCTCTGCCTCACTGAGGCTGCTCTCTACCTAGTGAATGACAAGCCAAATTCTATCAAATTATGACAAAAAAACAAGTGAAATAGAGGGGTTTGTTGATTTCCCATAAGAATTTTGTAATTATGGAGAACATAATTTTGGTTTTTAATCCAGGTTAAAAATGCTTGTAAACGAAATTGTAAGTTTTTTCAAGCTCTTTTGAATGTTTTTAGTTAAAATCATTGAATTTATAAAATTGGGATCCTTTTGGACTCCACAAAATCCAGTTCCCATGGTCCCATCACGCTGATTTTCGAAGTTAACCTAATGAATTTCTGCTCTACACCTCTGTATTAAGTTTCATCAAAATTGGAGGAGACTAATACCGTAATGGCGTATTTTATAAAAGGAAATTCGCTAAAACCAAAAACACTTATGCACCTGTCTTCCTTGCAACAATAAGTATATAGGGCTTGATAGTGTTGCAGTTGTATTTAAACTATATACAACTTTTACACTTATATTATTCAGCTACCATAAAACATGATCGAGTACTAGTAGGCCTCGGTTGGCAAAGTAATGTTATGTAAGTGTTTCGAAGTTTATGGGCCATACGCTACGTGTAAGGTGATTCATTCATCATCGGACGCCGGAGAATAGTCGATCATTTCATACTTTGCACACATTTATATTCAGTTAAAGCCATAATTCGAGTCGACAGCGAAAATAAACTAATTTATGTTATAAAATCGTTATGTAAAACAAACAATATTACACTACACTATACACTATATACACTTCACTATTTTGAAATGGTCAGTTTAAACTAATATATGACTAGTTAGAAAAATAATTACTTAAACTACTATTACTTATTTCTAAATATAGAACTACTCTGAAATTTTAACTATCTCTGATGGTTAAAAAAATTTTATTGTATTTTTAGAAGAATTTTTTTGTGATTTGACTACTGAATAAACCAGAGTAGTGGTTTCAATGGTATGACAGTCAAGCATGCAGAAAGGGAATTTTTAGTATTTTTATTCGTATAATTAATACATCTTTTTTAGTTATTAAATTATTTAAACTAGCTCTACTAAAAATCATAAAGGATAATGTGTTTATTACACTTATTTTAATTGTATGCCAAACAATACGACAGTGTCTTTTTAGCTTGTACGATAAAATACAAACAATATTTGACATGGAAATAAATAATTCAGGTGCATTTTCTGTTTTCAAATATGGTTTACTTATAAACGTGGTTTGACCTCTATTGCATGTACAATAACCATTTATAAAAACTATTATTTAAAAATACTGATGTATTTTAAAATAGGTCAAGTGCAATTAAACATGTTTCATTTAAAGAGGATGCAATGTGAGACAGTGTTTTATAACAGTTATTTTATTTAGTCAGTTCTATTTTAGTATTGAGATTACAATGTTAAGAGCTAAAGTACACTGATACTTCATTGCTTAGTATACGTTATTAAATCCAATGTATTAATACGTGGTTTTGTTACTGACAAATATATTTATCTAAAAAATTGTATGTATTACCTAATCAAGTGTATTCAAGTTAATTTATGATAATTTTCTTCTAAACAGTGTTATGAAATTAAATTTAAATTAGGCTAACGCCGTAAAAGTATTGCTTTTAAAAGTCGGTTTAGTATTAATGAAACATTTTAAATCATATCTTGAGAAAAAATGCACAAACGGCTATCAAAGAGACCCGATAAATTCCTTATGTAATGAACAGATTCCTGCCGTTCCCCGCTTTTTAGTGATCCATAGAGTTAAATACCCTTCCTGTAAAATCTGCCTATAATAATAAGTTCAAAATTGGTCATAAAATTGTAATAGGTTCAAAATATAGCTATAGTAATCTTAAAATGGTTTTGACAGTATTAGTTTAGCCATTGACACATAAAATAATCTTATTGAATCGTATATAATGAAAACAATTTAAGCATATACAGTCAATACATACATTAGATACATCCCATAAGAAACCGATACTCTCTGTGGTGCGTATTTTAAGATAAATATGACGGATGGATGGGTATGATGGCTTAGATAGATGAGATATAGTTTTAACTGACAAAGACCAGCTGATTAATTTGCCAGGATCTATATAGTTAATAAATTGTCTAATAAACAAAGGTACCGTAGCTAAGTCCAATTTCAAACTTTCAAAAAGCTTCTAACTATTCTCTAAATCGAATCTGTAACCTTTAAAGTGCAAGGTAGGCTATATAACCACTCAGCCACATCGCCAATTAAGATCAAATGCAATAAAACTATTTCATGAGAAAGTTGAGGTAGTTCTTGTAACTATTATATGTACAAAACATTTTCACTGTGTTTGTATGGCAGTAATATGTGCGATTCTACGTTTATGGCCAATACAAGTAGCAAGTTGCTTCGTTTGACTATTTTTTTGACTAGATGTAATTGTTACGGACTAATCCTTGAAGTTGTATTTACATAATTAACTCAGCCCTGGCAGTTTCGAACATTACCGTCGAACAAATTTTAGTCATCACTATTGAAATATTGAAACTTATAAAATGATAATATACTTATCGACAATTAGTAAACTATGACTTTCTGTACATTTTCACTAAAACTAAGCTCATTTGAATAAACTTAAAAAGTGAATAATTAAGTTACTTAAACAAAATATTTGTTATGGAAATGAACAAATTTCATTTTAAAATTCAATGATTCAATATTTCATTAAATATTGAATAAAAACTTAATATTTTCATATTTATCTTTAAATTAAATACTATGGGTATTTTGGAGACACTATTGACAATGAAAAATTAATATATAAAACAGAAAATACCGCTATAATATTATTTTTGTAATAGAGATTCATTATACTTACTTTAACTCACCTCTGCTACTTACTATACTAAATATGACAGATTTTGTAAAATGTATTTGAGAATGAAACGGTCCTTCAATAATTAGGTAACAATATCACACAAAGTTACATAATGAACATCTCTTGACAGGGCCGGCGCACCCAATCGGCGAACTAGGCGACCACCAAGGGTGGTACTTTCCCAAAGAGCGGCAAAAATAGGAAAAAGAAAAAATATTTACGTTAAAATAAATATTTTTAACATGTGAAGAAACACACGTAATCAAATTTGTAGGCCTATAACAAAACAATTAATTAATTGTTGATATCTAGTTTTTAGTTAATTTCTCTAGATAGAGCGCTTGTGCTTCAGTTGTCAGGGCCGTGTGCTACAGAGCCGCCCCTACAACCTTTCCTTCAAAGGCCGCACCTGTGCACAACCAAAGACCATACAAAAGATGCTTTATCTGTCGCACAACATACTTGCCGATGCGACATTGATAACATATTATGATCCGCGGAAGGGGACACACGGGATGGCGAAACTCCCGGATAACTTTTTACTGATTACATTTTACCCCAACCAACTTAGTGTTTAGGGCCTAATAGTTGAAAATTGTTGATTCATTTCCTTTATAAGTGTATTAATTAGTGGATTACACTACCCAAATTGTTTATAAACCCTAAGTCAATTATTATGTATTTCATAGTTTTTAAACAGGTTATCATAAAATTTTAATATTGAAACAGTACTATTTATCAAGCGTTTACTGTGTAATATTACAAAGATTAAAACTTTTTATTTTTTATAATAAATTGATTTTTTGCATTACATAATACGTTACTAAAAGGCAATGTCTTATACAAAATTGTACACAGAGGTAGGTCTACTAAGAAACTTGATTAAAGTAGAATAAATTTAACTGCGCAACATGGCTGCTCCGCAGAGCACGGCTGTTTAACAGTGTCGTGTGTTCTGATTCAAATTACAGATAACTATACATAAGTATAGGTTATCTGTGCTCTTATACAGCCGGCGACGTCGCGCGTCGGCGAAAAAGCCGTTCGGGAGTTTGACCGTCCCGTGTGTTCCCGGCCTAATCATCACTTTTTTGTGTTTATTAAATTAGTAAATCAAATACTTCATATTTTATTTTTGTTAATGTCATCAGGATTCTTTTACATTTGATGTATTAGGTTATCGCCTATGGTTTATGGTCTTTACAACATAGAAGATTTAAACTTTGTGTAACCTGTTCCTGTCAATATAATCAATATCTTCATTGTAATAAAATGTTTAAATACTGTCAATTTGATTTGTTGTGAACTTTTCAATTTGTTTTTTTACTGAAATTGGGTTATGTAAAAAATCGAACCTGAATAAGAGTATAGTTCCCATATGGAAATTTTACATTTGAAATATATAAAAAAAAATATATTTGGAATATATAGTCATATATTTTCGGTTATATATAATTACTATATTTCATATAGTAGAATTATGGGACGGAGAAATATATTGCTATATATTTATTTTGTGTTGATTATGTATTTTATATATATACAAAATGTATACCTTAAAATATATTATAAATATAAATCTAGTAAATATATTCGTAATATGGTTTAATTATACTGTTAATATATTTTTAATGTATCTGAAATGTATAATACATATATATAGCACAGTGGTTTTAATATATTTAAAATATATTTGAAATGTGGTAAATATACTTAAACATACTTCAACATACTTAAAATTATATATTTGTTATATATTGGATAAACAGTAAAACTATATTTCAAATAGATTGAATATATATTTTAAATGCATTTAAAATTAAATGGAGATATATTGTTAATATAATTTAAATATATTCACGATACATTTAAAATAGACTTGAAATATATACATGAAATATAAACTAATTACATTCATAATGTATTTAAAATACACTTGAAATGTAATAATTAATAAATTTGAAATATACTGTAAGTATATAAATTATGTATTTTAAATGCCCTAGTAATATATACATAGCAATGTATTTTATAGGCCATGGAAATATATACTGGTACAGGGTGAACAACTGTGCCACAATTGTATATCCTAAACCATGAGGTTTAGAGAAACCTTTAAGTGGGGAACAAAGGCAATTAAAAATATGAAATCCATTGTCTTGTAAATGGCCGCCATTTTCCAATATGGCGGCCAAATTTAAAATTTCTTATGGAACACTCTACATTTGATGTTTTTGAAATTTTCATGTAATTTTAAGACTTTTTTATTCTTTAACATGTTTCTCTAAATCTAACGGATACGGAGCAGCAGGCCATTAAAGCTCATTTTAGTCCCATATAAGAATAACATGGGTCAAACTTGATCTGCTCATATCTCCGAGACCATTCAGTAAAATAAGAAATACTCAAGAATAAAAATTTCTTAAACTGATGTTCTAATGTCATTTTTTCATAATAACATCAATTGTAGGCCTATAAACATTTTATTTTTGACCGCCATATTAGAAATAACTTAATTTATGCGTAAATGATCATTTTTATGAATGAAGTGTCCTTGAAACATAATTTTAAGACATTTTTATTCTTGAGTATTTTTTATTTTACTGAATGGTTTTGGAGATATGGGCAGATAAAGTTTTTCCTGTGTTATTCTTATGGAACTAAAAATGAAATTTAATTACCTGTAGCTCCTTAACCGTTAGGCTTACAGAAAAATGTCAAAGAATAAAAATGTCTTACAATTATATTGACATTTAAAAAACACCATGAAATGTAGGGTGTTCCATAAGAAAATTTTAAGTTGGCCGCCATATTGGAAATGGCGGCCATTTAGAAGAAAATGGAATTAATATTTTTTATTGCCTCAAAAAATAAGTGGTGTTCCCCATTTAAAGTTTTCTCTAAATCTCATAGTTTAATATATATGCCAATGGTGGCTCAGTTAAGTTGTTCACCAGTATATCATGAACTTGTAATATTATAATGTGATAACTAAGCATTGACTAGCCTACATAGACATATAGCATTAGAACACCAACTTTTTAAAATTAGCATTACTAATTATATAGAATGCCTAAATTTAAAAATACCATTGTTGCTAACTAGGGCTTAGTTTCTTAAATAAAGAGTACTGGAGCTAAGGCACACTGGGGGTCTGTGGAAGGGGGGATGGTGTATGGAGTACCCCCATTGGAACAAGGGAGAGGGTCCGGAATCCTACCCTGGAAAACCATACTCAAATTGGTGCATTTTTATCAATACTGATTAGATTATGTTTTATGCAATAGCCTATTTTGTTCTGGGTAAGGTTTGGATCAATCATTATGCCAACAGTATATATTTTTTATAATTATTTATATAAATAAATTATATATATATATATATATATATATATATATATATATATATATATATATATATATACATATATATATATATATATATACATATATATATATATATATATATATATATATTATGTTTCAGTTAAAGAACAGTAGGCTATTTTGCTAGGCTACATAAAATATAATGAATCCTTAAGTACTAGGCTTAAAATGTTAACATTTATAAATTTAAGAAAATTATTAGGCCTAATGTAGGCCTACTATAGTTTTTCTAACGTCTACTTTAAGTAGAGGATTGAGGTCTACTTAATTTGGAAAAACATAACTGTCTTCGTCATACATTGCACTTTGCTTTTTTCTTTGGGTTTGGATTGCGCGTCAAAAGAAGGTCCAAAGCCGAGTTCCCGGAACAAACGGAACCGAACAGAGAGTCAACAAGTGACAAGAGATCGGAATAGAGGAAAAAAGTTACGAAGTGTCTAACTTGTATGTAAAACTAACACGTATTACGACGTAATAAAAGAAAAATAAACACTGATTTTGCTACTTTTCCTATGTGTGTGCCACTACAGAATTGAATTATGGTTTTGTAAATGTTGTATTTGATTATAAAGGTCATATAAACTTGCCCGCTCCGCTCACTCGCCCTCTTAATTTTTGGGACAAGCTCATTCGCTTCGCTCACTCGCCAGGCCAAAGGGTGCTGCACTTTGGTATAATTTACCTTTAAATATATAACACATTGGTGTTATCTACAGTTATCAGCTGATTTTTGTTCAATTTAAAAATCTCCATAAGGAAAACATGGGAACTTTGAAGGGCTGTAGCGCGAAAACCGGATTTTTCTCAGCTATGGGAGGAATGCCAATCGATTCCTGGTGGACAAAACTCCCATAATCAACCAAAAATAAAAAATCCTTGGAGCGAAAAAAAAGTTTGCTTGTACAAATGGAGCTTGTTTTAGAGTATAAGTACCAGGGGGACCGAGCTTAAGCTCGGTAAAATTATTACTTTCGTTTCTCTCACAAAGCTCGCTCGCTCCGCTCACTCGCCAGGCGGAAAATTTGCTGCACATTTGTATGATTTTCCTAAACTACAGGTTAAAGATGTAACACATTCGTTTATTTTATCTACAGGTATCAGCTGATTTTTGTTCAATTTAAAAATCTCCATAAGGATAACATGGGATCTTTGAAGGGTTCTAGCGCGAAAACCGGATTTTCCCCAGCTATGGGACCAGCTCCAATCGATTTCTGGTGGCCAAAACCCCCATATTCAATCAAAAAATCAAAAATCCTTGGAGCAAAAAAAAACTTTGCCCGGACAAATGGAGCTTATTTTAGAGTATAAGATAATTTGTTTTATCAAAAACTAGACTATTAAAATTAAACTATAAAATTCTTACTTTGTTAAGAAGAAGCCATATTAATTATGAATCACCATTGAAAATTTGAGGGGTTTGAATTAAAATAATGCAACTTTTTTTAATAGCGGTTTAAAAAATGTTTGGATATAAAGACTTTTAAAAATCGTTGTTTAGGGAAATATTTTTTATTGTCATCTTGCTTCCTCAATGGCAGATCTTTCATCATAGTAATAATAATTACACACTGTACGTTAGAATGCAAAGCCCATAAGGCGTTATTCCCTTCGCTCACTTGCCTTTTCCGAAAGTTTTAATGTAGGCCTAACTTAGAACTAATGGCGCTGCTCTCTGGCATTTTGTTAAGAATCTTATAGGGAACAAAAAAAAAATATATATATATATATATGGTATGCCTAGTTATTTCTTTACATGGTCTGAAATCAAATAGTCTAAAATCAATCCAGGAAACAAATAAACATGAATAAGTAACCAACGGTACCGGTAATTATTATGGACAGTAGGCCTAAGCATTTGACAGTTTATGACAAAAAACAAAAGTGTTTTAGGCCTATAGTTTTTCTTGAAGTTTATGAGGAAAATGAATAATTTTAATTTTTTATCTATTAAAGAAATTAAAGCTCATGATTCTGAAAATGTTGGTTTTTCTAGTGGAAAAGTTAGAAGAAAATGTAAAAAACAGAAAAAAATATTTTTGTTTTTGAATTGGTCAAAGGGATATTGAAATAATCGATTTAATCACGCTAAACCCAAACAATGAATAGTTTTAAAAATCCAGCAATGAATAGCTATGATGAGGCCAGAAAAGCAAAAAAATATGGATTTTTTTAAACTGATCTGATATGTTTTTCCCTTTTTTTTAGGTTTTAGTACCTAATGCAAACGGATAACATTACGGTATCTTAAATATTTGAGTTCAGCTAATTTTCCCAAAAGATTATTACATACCCTCTTGACCTATTTTAAGAGTGAATTTTTTTGAGTTTTCCAATTTTTCAGAATTTTTTTACTTTATCACCAGGAACGACTCATTTTCAGAACTACTGGGTGATTTTGGACAGTTTGATGAAAAAATCTATTTCTAAAAAGCGCTACATAAACTGCAGAAATATCCGTAAATTACGGTAACTGAGGTAAGCGGCTGACTAAGACAACCATTATTTTGTTGTACCGTAATTTATAAGTTGCCAATAATGTGTAGGCCTACGGTATGTCTTGACACTTTGAGAAAGTTTGGAACCTCCTGTTTACACATAATTCTATCACATTCAGACTGAACTGGAAAAAGATTGAACCTATTCAGTAAATGTGGCTAAATAGTAAAAATCTACTAATAACACTTAGGGTTTTAAAAGTAGGCTACCTATTAGTAAGGTAGATAATTCTTTTGCACCATTAGGTATGTTAGGGGTCGTTATTAAAGGCTAAAGAAAAAAATTAACATAAAGCACCTAAAGGGCCTACACCTTTAAATTATACCCTTTCATGTGTACATGTTGTCCATACAATGCAATCAACGTATGGTAATATAGTATTAGGTAAGCACCACCTGACAGGGTGCTTATACAATATTGCCGGGTGTATTACTCACAATTTTTTTCAGGTAAGGATAGTACAGATCTTTGTTGAAAGGAATTAGTTACCAATACTTTTCCGCACAATTAATACCTCTATAAATAACATCAATTAATTTTTTTTAAGAGGATTAGCATAAAATGTTCATACGTTTTCGGCTGCACTTCCCCAGACGCCAGGTGGAACTATCGAATGAAAATTATCAAAAGAGTCGATCAATATATTGGTCGTATTCAAACGGTAAATTATTATCTTTTAGGAATATAGGTTATTCATAACTCAATGTATCATATGATAGTTTATATAAAGTAAAAGTGTTTAGCAAAGATTTTATTACTATATTGTAACTAAGTTGATTAAAAAGTATAAACACCAAACATGATTGGGTTCCTCCAGGCAAAACTTTAACAAAAAAACAAATAACAAAATATTCAAATTTTAAAAATTATCTTATATTATGAAGAAAACATCCCTCTTTTTCAATTACTGGAATATAGACTTTTTGAGGCATTAAAAAAATGCCTAAATAGATCAGCTGCAGACATTTTTACGTTTCTTTTAAACAGGTATTCAGCTAGGCCTAGATGCGGTCTTCTAGATGTTAGATGATTTGAGTCCTGTTTTCAATTACTTTTTATGGCCCTCCATGACAATTCTATGGTTTGAGTGATGGCAGATGTTATTGGATCTATTCAGTAGGCCTACCCGATATTTTTATACCGTACATGAATTATGGATAAATTCGATTGTACATCTCGATAATTTTTAGTCGCTAAGTTATATCAATCGAATCGATTGATAATTTCATTCGATAATTCCACCGGGTGTCTGCGGAAGTGCAGCAACTTGTTCTTATAGCCTATACTATTACTTTTTTTCGATAACCCGGAATTTTCACAAACTAGGACACCATTCGGTCCATCTAACTTAAGTCCGGGTAAGAACTTAGGCCCAACTTTGTAAAACGAAAACATCTGTAGAGATTATAAAAATAGCCTCTTCACAGGTGCATCGAAAAAACAAGAAGTCTGCCGATTAATTAGATAGTGCCGTTCTACATAATTAGTTAACCGTGTGATTTGATTCATTACAAAGGTTTACTTCATTGAGTATATTTTATTTCAATAAAGTGATTAGGGTGTGAATAAGTCACTCAATTTTTTGAAACCCGCTAAAAAACCAAACTAATAAGCCTACGGCCAAGGGTACGAGCACTACCAATAACCAGTTTTTTTATGACCAAGGCTATGAGCGCAGTGGCCGCATAAGATTTTCGGTAGGCCTACATAAAAATGTTAAGTTGAATAAAAATAGAGCTGTAAATTGTGAACCCAAGGCTTATCTAGTCATACAACAAAATCTCTAAGATAATCTAGCCTAACCCTGGGGAACCCACGGTATGGGAAATTACTTTGGAAGATAGGCATAACTTAACCTAATAACTCAGGGGAGTCTACGGTTTGGAATATAGATTGGCTAGGAAAACAGCAACAGCAATGAAAGTGTGAGAGCCTAAATTAAGTATAAGTACTTTATGTATTAAGTTAAGTAAGGGATTGACATACCAGAAAGGTTGATTAACAGTGGCATGAAACATAACAAGCTGGCTACCCAGCCTCCTAGCCACTTTTTCAATGGTGGTGTTTAATTTAAACCTATATGCCACTATCATCTTTTAATACATTCCCTAACAAATAATCCTCAACGAATTTTCATTTTCATTTTCACAACACAACGGTCGCACGGGCACTTAAATTAATTAATAAAGCAACATTCATGACAGAATGACAGTTGACTGTGTTCCGTGTTCGAGTTGACTTTGACAGTTAGTTTCAGCGCCGGGCGAGTAGAAAATGTGGCATGGAGTAAGAAAGATGTTCTCACATTTGAACCGTTGATTTTATATACATTACGCTTTTCGTTTTGTAACCTTAATTTAAAGCAAAAGTTTGCTTTAAAGTTCACGCTTGGTGACCTCTGACCATTTGGCCTGCAAGAAAAGTGTTGATTTTCACTGAATATAACCAGAATTTTACATACCTTCCTTTTTTTTGGAAACATGCTGAGCATCAGGGGTAGCCTCCAATTACCAAGATAGTTGTTCCAAGAAATCTTACAACTTTTTATCTGTGATTCACCAAATCATAATGCTTTCACTAGTGAAATTAACTATATTTTTATTGAATTAATTTATTCAATTTTTATTTCATTCGCTCTTATTTTTAACAGACTTTGTGACCATCATGCAATTCTAGAATAATTCATTGATTTTCCTAAATAAGCTTATTTCAATGACGTATTATGTGTTATTTAAAATTGTTATCAACATTCTTATTTTTCCATTTGGCTCAAATTGGCATTCGAAATAAGTGCCCATAAATGTACATAAATTACATACTTAGTGTAACTTTTTACAATATGAAGTTTTACAGGGTGTTAAAAAAAGGGTGTCTTAAAAAAATGATTTGTTTACTAGGTCAAAACAAAATTAGTTGCTTTTTTGATACGTACTTAAATGCTTATTTAAGCCTCTAGCCGCCATTTTGTTTTTACACTAAATAATTTTCATTTAATTTTAGTATAACGGATCATTGTGTTTAGTTCGTATTTGGTGTTAAACTTTATCACAGTAATGTTAGTTTTCAGGGAATTTTTTTGCTATTTGTATTTACAAAATTATGGCCATTTTTAATTAAATTTTACAACCAACGAAATGTTACCAATCAAAATATTACAAAGAACAAACTAATTAACAAATTAAACTGTCTAACCAATAATACTATGTTTATTAAGGTTTGACAACAAATAACTGAGTTAACATCTTCAACATATTTTAAAGTTATATCCATTTTGGTCAAGTAACATATGATTTAAAATAGGCATCAGCAGATATGTATTTTAAATATACATATTATATATTTTATGTATATTCTACAATATATTACAAATTATACATACTGTATGCATTATAAATATAATGCATACAGCATAATGCACAGTATGTATAATGCATGCTATAATACTATGCTGTTGCATTATAGTTAAAATATATCATGCTGTATATTTCAAGTTTATTTTAATATAACCTTAAAATATATCTGTCGGAATATAGTCTAAATATAATAATTTCATATTATCTATATATTTCAAAATGCATTGTTATATTATATAATAAATATAATATAAATATATATTGCATTATAGTTTAAATGTATTATGCTATATATTTCAAATATATTTTGATTTAACATTAAAATATATTTGTCAGAATATATCCTAAATATATTAATTTTACATTATCTAAATATTTCAAAATGCATTATTATATGTATATAATAAATATATTATAAATATATGTTGCATTATAGTTGAAATATATTATACTATATATTTCAAATACATTTTAATATAACCTTAAAATATATTCGTCGGAATATAGTCTAAATATATTAATTTTACATTATCTATATATTTTAAAATGCATTGTTACTTGTATATAATAAATATATCATAAATATATGTTGCATTATATTTGAAATATATTATGCTATACATTTCGAATATATTATAATATAACGTTGAAATATATTTGTCAAAATATATTTTAAATATATTAATTCTACATTATTTATATATTTCAAAATGCATTATTATATGTATATAACAAATATATTATAAATATAAAATGAAATATACATTATATATATTTATTATGTATTTCAAATGCTTTTTAAGTTAATATATTTTAACAAATATAATTTAAATATATTTCGGCATTCAAAAGGCTATATTAAATATATAATAAATATATATAAATATATAACTTTTCCATATGGGTTAGAACTGGTACCTATTCTTCCTTTTCATTATATAACATCGGTAGCAGCGTTTTGCCACACCAATGAAAGGGCGAGTCCATATGTTGAATTTATTTCTTATAAGAGCAATGTTAAACCTTTCCTCGCCATTGCATTATAACTTCTTTATTTTCTATCCAATAGAATAAATCTGGTTTTAATCTAAATAACTTACCTTTTCATTAAACATCACCGTTTAAATTTGTAAAACATTTGATTTTTTCTTTACATTTTGTAAAAAATATATTTGTCATAAAAAATAAACCTAACAAATTGTATCTGTAACTGTAGCTTGATGGCTTCTTTATTTAGAGCTATAAAACATGATCTTTTTGATCGCATATAAAGGAGTTAGTAAATGCGTTTCCTATTTAACACTGCTCATATGTGGAGAAGACGGGATTGACTCCAATTCCTTTGCAACACCAGAGTTTCGCTCCCAGCTTCTAGCTGTAACTGCAAGTGGCATTGCCCTTCGAGAACCGATCAACCCCGCGGTTCGGTTCCCGCGCATCACTACATGCTACTTGCAGCAAACATACGCTCCCGTCTGTCAAGTCCCTTTCTCGTCGCTCAGTTTTTCTTCCGATTTCCTTGTTGACTCACCGAAGTAACTGTGATTGAGAAAAAGAGAACAGAGAAATAATACTATCTCTCACAAAACAATTTGCCTGGAATGTAATTTTTTTATTGATTTTTTCACGATGGAATGGGTAGGTTTGGGATGATAATAGGGGGAGGGGGTGGTAAATGTAACCTTTGCTAAGGGCGGCAAAAGTGCCAGCGCCGGCCCTACCTCTTGAGGATGTGGAAACATGAGGTCATTAGTCTCAATACACTGTGGGCTGTTAAGTGCAGGTAGGGTATGGAGGAAGGTGCTTTGTTGATCACATCTATGAGTAATGAAACTTTGCTTTTCACAATTGAAAAACGTTCGTTAACGATCTTAGAAATGAAAACGAATAAACAATATGTTAAGCTCATTCATGATATCACAAAAGCCGTGACTGACCGTGACTGACTCAGTACTCTTCAACAAGTAATAGTAGTCTAGTCTATGCAACGATTGTATTATGAACGCATTTAAACCACAATTAAATTAAAACACGAGTGACAAAAGTATTATAAACAGCCCAGGCTTAAGGCTAAAGGCTGAATTCCATATTTGTATACACTTACTTTATTTACGAATAACTTAAATTTGGAATTGCATTTAAAGATAATATAATAAACATGTCTACATATTTAGGTTAGCTGCTACCCACCTGATGTCGCTTGATCTACTCGTCATTCAAAAGAGTTACAGGGTTACCGTTACAAGGGCGTCCACATGAAGTGTGGACATCAAATATTTATCTCGATACTTCATTAAAAGAAATGCAATAAATATTCCATTTATAATAATAATATTAAAATAGGTAAAAAAGAAGTAAGCTATATTGAAATTAGGATTATATAGGTATAAAATACAATGTCACATTAGATAACTCTGTTTTGAATGAATGCGCATGAACAAACTAAATTATGAATCGTAGTGGAATAATCAACTTATGTTTAGATTGCGTATTTTCTATTACGACACTACTTTTGTTAAATGCTGAGTTCCCATTGGTCTAGAACAAGTAACATAATTGACTCCTGTAACATAAACCATGCCTCCACTTAAGGGTAACTCCCCTGCTTAGAGTATTTTGCGAGGACAGGGTAATCTTTTTGTAAAATAATGTTTCAACAAGTTAATTTAAGGTAGTTTTTTAGTAACATTGAATTATTTTTCATTTATCTATTTATAGGTAATACTTTAAATAGGTATAGGCTACTCATTATTAGAAATTTAAATTCAATGAAATTATAAAAATATATTATAATGCTAGTTTTTCGCTACACCAGAGTATTAGTTGCTTAGATTTAACATGGTTATGGGAAGAATTCAAATATGCGGTCCAGGTCAGACGATGTTACAGACAAAACTTAAGTCTAAGGATGAATTTCACACTAATAACATAACAAAAACAAAATACATTTTAAAAACAATTTTGTTAACTATTTACTAAAAGAATATTACGCCGATGTCTCAGGGAACACGAACAAAGCATTTTTAACCCAAAAATAAAATGTGTTATGTTCACTTAGGCTATATATACTAACCTAAATGAAATACATTATTGTATTTACTTTATGTAAATAATACTAAACTTAATAATTTTAACGTTAAGTGACGTACTGGTTTATACACATAGCTTTGCAAACAAAAATACATGTGAGATAAGGTATTTAGTAAGGTAAAATACATAGATAAAACTTAATAGAGCATTGAACTAGTAACGTATTGTATTGTATTGTAATTGTATGAATTGTACTGAGAATATCACCCTGCTGTAAATGAATTCAGTTGATGTATTATTAAACATAAACAACGGTGAGGTGGAACAGTTTGTTATTTACTTACCTAATTCAAATAATTATTAACAAGTATAAATTATCTGCGGGTTTCGTTTAACACTGGGGTTCTGCTTAATCCCTTCAAACATTTTAGAATTATGAGAAAATAATCCACTATCTTTGTTAAAAATGTTATAGTTTCGAATCATTTCTTTTGTCAATTTACTGAAATTGATTAAAAAATTAATTGATCAATAAAATATTTAAGTTTATTTAATAAAAAAATATATAAATAATAAATTGATCTAATTATGTATCTTAACACGGTAAGATGTATACAATTATTTATATGACATTTCATTTGGTTGTATTGGTAAAGTTAATGTGTTAATACTATTATAGTTTTAACTTTGCAATATCCAACAATGTAATCGTTACTTGATTACACCTTTCATGATTATATTGTAGAACCCTAAGGACATATGTGTTTCGCCAGACATTGTAAATCTACAAAGTAAATACAAATACAATCAACTATTAACAACACCATAAACAAATTTACTATGAAATCAAAACCTATCTTAGCCACTGTCCAATCATTAATCTCATTAAAAAAATACTTAAAGAAAAAAATAAGTAACATTTTTTCATAGCACACTTGTTTACAGGAATTGGCCTTTCCAAGAAGAACGTTCTTGTAGGTGAGGTCCCTAATCTATATATAAAAAAATTATAGTAAAAAATAAATAAGTGAAACTGTTATTTGGCTTGGCAGAATACTGTGGGGCCTAAAAACTAATTATATAAATATGGCTGTTCGAAATGCTCAAAAAACTCCTCACAAAAACTAGACACAACAATTACAATTTATTCACAAATATGACAAGTCATATGAGCATAAACACTGACATTGATTCACGTTGATGTCCTCGAAAATGTTATATAATGTGCCAATGATAGCATCAACTGGATATGAACTCTTTCCCCGAACACGGACTTATCGTCTATTCGGGGAAATAATTTCCTTGTAATTGTTTATCACTGACGATTGTTTTGTATTTTTTTTTAAATAAACGAAAAAAAAAGAAAAAAAGGCATACTGTACATTTCCTAGTTTTCACTCTGAGTTCACTGGCCTCATTAAATAACGAGTGACACAAATATGGATTGTGTCTGTAATTTAATGTTTATTAATGAAAATATTGTAAAAGTAAAAGTTTGACTGTAAGTATGAAAACAAACTATTTCTAAATCAACATCTTTTTATTTTACTTTGTACAGTTAACTTGTTAGGTTTCACAAGGTTTCACAAGGTTGATGTTTTCCAACCTCAATTTTATATTATTTGAAAGACTTTTTTTACTATCATTAACAGAATTGAGGTAATTGAGGTAAGAATAAGAAAACAATGCTTTGTGAGAAATTGGGAGGTTGGGGGGGGGGGGAATAATTGGAGGGGTTGGGGGAGATTTCGATGGATAAAATCTGTTCCACATCAGCGCCCTCGTCTGTTCCGCATCATCTTCATAAAATTAAATTTTTAAATTCATGTTAACACGGGTTTTTTACAGATTTCATTGGCGAAAAACATTATTAGTTATTTGAGGATTTAAAAATTCATCTTTATATTGTTTGATTTTTACAAAGAGTCAAATATTCATGTTTGAGTTTTACAAAGAGTCAAATATTTATCGACATTAAAAAGGTTTATGGATAAATTCAAACATTCTATAATAAACCTAAAAAAAGTGTTTTATATCCTGAAAAAATTTTTCTTATAACCTTATATAAATCATTATCAAACTAAAAAATCCACCCAAATTATGCCAAACCACCACAATCAGTGTACATTTAATGTATATACAACTGCAATACGTACTTATACACTATACCACTAACTTCTTTTCTTAGCTTTTAGTTAATTTAAGATTATTAAACTATTTAATTTTTCATAAGAAAATGATCAAACTAATAATAATAGAAAACTTAAGGGTTAGCGTTTGGTTAGTCCTGGGTTAGGAAAAGTGAGCCGTCTTTTCGACGCATTTTTCTGATCACATTTGTGAACAAAAATCAGTTGCGGCAGTTACCGTATTTCACAAGAAGAAAAGTGAAAAGAGAAAAGATGTGGGTAGATATATTTAATATTAGTAATACGAGACTAAAGGATGAAGGATAAATGTACTTAAAAACGAGGCACAGCTATTTTTCTTGTTATATGACATACTTATTGTATATAATATACTGTTCTTGTTATATAAGATACACGGCTATACTTCTTGTTAATAGTTATCAACATTGGACGAATTAATGAGAAAGCTTTACAATAATTATGGATTACGATTCTTACCAAAATATTTTTGTACTTAGCTGAAACATTATGTCATATGAAATATCTAACCCATAATATGATATTATTAAGTTATATACATTTTATGGTGTATTTTTTTATGGTTTTGTGTTTGTGTATATTAGAAAAGTTGATTACCTTTGAAACACTTGTATGTTTCGAATTTAAGGTCTTTTTTACAGGTGGCAAAAAATTTAAGTCGTTTTTTATTACTCTCAGAGGCTAAATAACGTTAGACAAATCGAAGATTGTCCGAAATAGACTAAATACTGTATGTCAAAATATTCTGCCTATAAAAAATTCAACCGTATAAGAATGTTTAAAACCCAAATAGATATACATCAATATTCTGCATACAATATTCCCATTGTATTTACAATGTTAAGTGTTCTTGTATACTGAAGTAGTTTCTGTAGTGTGTTAATGATACTGTCTGGCATCGACAATTAATTCAATTCATCGCAATCGTAAACTACTGTAATTTTAAGACTAAATTAACTTTGCCATGTATTGACATAACCAGCGGAGGGGTTGCCTATGCGCTTAGTCTGGAAGTGCTTATTCAAACAAGACGAGACTTTCGGGTAAAATTCTGTGGGACAAATAATCACGTTATAAAGTTGGTTTTGCACAATTACTATTACTGTGCAATTAATATTATGAACGAAGTAAAACTAAGTGTAACTAAGTTCAGCATCTTGAAACATTAACGATTTTTTTTCTAAAAACATACTACGTTATGTGTAACAAAACTTAAATATAACTATGAAGAAAATTAGTTGTATTTGAACTGACACATCATAAACAAAATATTATTCGTTCCAAACCAGTCTTATATTTTTATAAACGTTTGAAATTCTAGATGTTATTAAAAAATAGTTTTTTTTGACAGAGTAAATCCGTGAATATAAATCAAATAAAATAGCTCGTAAAGAAACATATCGAAATGAAATACTTAAGTCTTTTTAAATATTTATACACTTATTATTGAAAATATCTTGGACAATATACAGGTTTAAAATATGTACTACATGACCCAGAATCTTTTTAATTATTTATTTGAAATTTTCTCTTTTTGGTTAAAGTAGAGAAAATAAATAAAAATGCGCAGTACTAATTGTTTTGACATTTCAATAAGTAACTTTTATTTACGAAACTGATAAGCCAAGTAATTATACTACAAGTAACATTATAAATATGTACACTATCACACTAAACACAAACCCTGTGCGTACTAAGTCCATAATGATACAGTAATCACATTATGATACAGGTTGCTAAACCAATTTAAGTATAGTCGACTTCATGTTAGTTAATGTACATAGCCTCAAAAGAGTTCGATCTGATGTGATTGAGGACGATCGCTAGGTAACGCTAGTCATTTCGGGTTTGGCTACTGTTTGGTTGGGTGACCACCTAACCTGTAATGGTCGACATGTTTAGAACTTTATTTTTTAAATGCTTTACAAAATTTATGTTGGTCGAAGATAAAGTAGTGAATGCAACGACTGTTTGTAGTATTTAAATAATTAGAGAGATATCTAGATCATTTGCTTCGCTCGTGTTCTCCTCCCTCGTGCCACAGGCCTTCATAATAAAAGTTTTGAAGAAACTAGACTTGAATGTTTTAGTACTTAAAACGTAATGAATACAAGCACCATTTTCAAACAAACACAGTGTAGAACCAACAGATACAAATAGAGTATCGTAAAATAATGGAAGAGTAAATTGTAGTTTACTCTTATTAGTATGGTTTGGTAGTAAACTATGGAGAAAATTATGCTTTTCAGAGAAAACCAACGGAATCTTCTTAAGTAACTTGATGTATTTTAATAGTTTAAAGTTTATATTATAGTTATTTACTCTTCTGTTAAGTACTATCCTGGGAAGAAGCTGTACAATTGATTATAACTAAATTTAAAACTAATTATGTAAATCAAAGTTATAATAACATTATGCATACGAAACTAGTAATCACATATGCAACGAGGATTAACCATAAGTTATTATGAAATGTTAGTTTATTGTTTAATACATCTAATGTCTACAAAGTTACCATTAATACCTGAAGTGACGAGAGGAATTCATTATCATGTTCTACCTGCTGGAACCAGTGTGAAGTTACACTTGATAGTAGTTCTCAACAACTATTGTAATTCACATGATCAATCCTTTAATCAAGGATATTCTTACTATCTTTGAATTTTTCACTGTTTTTGGCTGACTAAATTTGGTTATCGCATATTTTGATGAAGTCACTAACTAAAGGGAACATTTCAATTCTTATCAAATAAGAATACATTTGAATTGTATACATCTCAATACAAGTGCAATGTATTTGTAATGGTATAGGCTAACCATTCTCATTAATGACCATAAAACAGTACATTGTCGAATAGACTGATTGAATCAAGATTATTGGCTATTATTATACTAAATTTATATTAAATATAATATTATATATAACTAGATTTTGCCCGCGGCTTCGCACGCATTGTACCCATAAACAATTGGCAGAGATCATTACAGTAAAATTGGGTAAATATAATAAATATATTTTATTATTTGGTTTGGTCGATAATATTGGAAATTTTTACTGAATTTGTATCTTAGCAACCAATAAAAAAAGAAGATAAAATCAATTTTCAGATTTTTATACATTTATTTAATCTATCATAAAAATAATTATTTTAAAATAAAAAGTACACTATGTTACTTCTGATACCTCCAAGAATATGTGTACAAAGTATCAAGATGATCGGTTGAGTAGTTTTCGAGTGAAAATCTATCAAACAACAAAACATTCACATTTATAATATTAAGTAGGATTGTCTTTTAACGAAAACTTTTATGTTTTAGAAATGATTCGTACGAAAAATAAGTATCATTAAAGTTATCACTTCTCCATATTACTTTGTTAAAACAAAAACATTAATTTGCAGTTCTTTCCAAGATATGGCTTACAAAATTAATAATTTAAATTTATGAATTCATACTAAACTTAAACTTAAATGTTCATTATTGGTATCTATAGTACTTGCAAAGTTGATCAAACTTGGTTAAGTTTTAAATGTTTTCTGTAATATTCGTCAGTAATACTTTTGCTTTAACTATTTTTTTTTTTTTTTTCATTTAGGTACTGTAGGTAATGTACAGTAAAAAAATAAGTTAAGATAATCAGTCTACAAAAAATGTCCCAGGTTTAAAATAAAACTTGGTACAGTGGACTTTCTCTTAACCGGCCACTTTTTAACAGGTCTCCGCTTTAACCGTCCTACCCTGCCACAAAAATAACATTTTTTAACCGGCCATTTTTGATCTCAACATCACTTTTACCGGCCGTGTTTCGCCGGAAATGTAGTTTTCTTATCTACTGTTTCATTCAATTCAACGTTATTTCATATTGACGTTCTCAAACCAATTGAAATGTAACTATCCTGGACGGAAGTGAATGCCACCGGAAGTCAATGCATTTGGACCTACTATCCAGTAGACCTCAATAAAGAAACGAATTATTAATAGTTTGGGTTTGCTGTGGATTTCATGGGAGTTAGCTATAAATCAGATACTTGTAATGTATTTCAAGTTGTTTTTCAAGTGATAAATATATTTATAGACCATATAAAATTGTAGGTTGGGGTTCTTAAATGAACATCGGTTTAACCGGCCAATCCATTATCCGGCCGCAGCCTGGTCCCGAGGTGGCTGGTTAAGGGGGAGTCTACTGTACAAACATAAACTGTATGAGGATTACATTAAACGCTGTTTCTCTGCTTAATCCTTAAAGTAAATGGAGATTACTACGTTGCATCAAATGAAATAATTTTCCACCTTTAATGAATTGTTTGTTGATAAAAATAACATACATTAGATAGGCTACGTTACTTAAGAGACCGACGCACTCGGTAGTACGTATTTAAGATGACTGTTAAGTGAATATAAGAAATGTGATGGATCAAATGAGGTGTAGGTATCTTCCTTAATGACAAAATGTTAGCTGATTTATTACCTATCATAATTGATTAATAGAACAATGATGAAAGTCAGATGTTTTTAGTTGTCAATGATTAAAAAGCTTCTACCTTTGTTCAGGATCAAACTGGCAACATCCAAATTCAAATGCGATTTATATAGCCACTCAGCTAACAATAAAGTTTCTGTGATTATTTTCTACACACTGCTATAATTTAAAATAAGGCTATCAACCTGTTAATCAAAGATCTTTATATATTACAATAAGCTTAGTAATATTTGAAAATTTTGTTTATAATATTAAACTAAATTATGTTGACGGTATTTCTTTTATATTTCAATCTATTTTGGCCTTGTCAATGGTTTGTTATTAGATGGGAGACTAACAAATAAATTAATATCGGATATGTATGCTAAACATATTCATATGAATCCTAGAATCATTAGACTTTTTAAGCCTTTAAAAGTAAAAAGAAATTTGAATGTTTTGTAGTTAAAAAATAAAAGTAGTTAAGTATGAGAAATGGGGAAGAATAAGAATTCAAATAATGTTAAATTAATTCAAATAAGCGGCTTTTAGTTCATATCTTACATCTCATTGTATATCTTTATTTTCTACTAAATAATATAAGGTCAGATTGTCTTGATAAAAGCCACCACCATAACAAAACATACACATGGTCCTGTGTCAACGTAATAGTTTCAAAGTTTAAAATATTTTTATCACAAATTCTAGAATAATGAATGATGTATCAAAACTTGTATCCCTTGAGGCATATAAGTTTTAGCGGTTTAAAACTGTATTGGGACCAGAAAAACTCAAAACCTCATATTTATAGAAAACAAGGTTGGGTTTAGAAATAGTTTTTAATAAGAAGTTACGTAATCTTTATTTTATTTGAGCATATACTATATTCTAAACTTATATTATAAAAGGGCTGGCTACATTACAAATATCTGTACATGCAATTAAAATAACCATGAATGTGTTTAGAAAGTTATTAATTTATCTTGTGCTTCCACGTGGTTCAAATACTAACATATTCAATTAGTGGGGGGGATAGCTTTACTTTACAACATTAGCTTTACATTGTAGATAGGCTATATCTTACAACGCCAAATAAAATATTATGAAAGAGAAATAAAAAGTGCTGGTTTGAATATTCATGACTCCAGTTTGAATGGTCCAATCATCACAGTCGCGGGCGAACTGATGATGTGAACTCTGGAAACTAACTCTAGAGAATCCCTGATGCAGTAATGCAGTTAGCCTACATTTATGCGTAACTCATACAACTAGAATTGGAAGAAACATGAACTTCACAATGTTTTGGACTTAATTTTACAACAGATCAAAATTATATGACTATTATAAAACATGTCGGTGTCTTAAAAAATATTGTGTGTTGATATTAGTAGAATAAACAGTTCTTTTAAGATCTATTTTACAATGCCATCTGCGATCATTGCATTAAAAAGGAGTTTTTACAAGGAACTCACGCAATTCCATTCCTATCAGCATCTAACACTGACCTCTTGTCAGATAAAATAATTAATTTACAGGCCAGAGGCGATTGGTAACTTGGTCCATAGTTAAATACTGTGGGTCGGCGGTAAAATAGCAATCCTAGAAATATAAGCTGCGTATTTAGACATCTAAGAAGTTGATATGTTATTCTAGGACAATGTGTTATTTGTAGCCTAAGTATTATTTATGTCACATTACATTATACTAACACAGTGAACTATAAACACACCTAACTGCATTACCAAAAACAGCCGAAATTCTTGAAAATATTACAAGGTTATCTTCTTATTGAAACTGTTTAAATACTCCTAAATGAAAACTGTAAAATACCCTAAATTTCTATATTTTTTTAAACTGTTTTTCAATCTAAGATGTTCAAAATCCACATAGTTTAATTGTTCAGATAAACTATTTTACTATCTTAATTTAATAAAAATTTTATTTTTATCATGAGATTCTACAAAAGGAAATGAAGTTGGACATAGATGAACAGGTAGTGCAATTGCTAGAGAGCATGCCTCACAACCTAAGCTTAGGAATACTAGAATATTCGAAATTTTCACCAAGTTTTAAAATGTATTTACAATTACAATATTAATTATATTGTAAGTAACTCGTTTTGGTTAAAAACAAAAAGCTAAAATATTAACTCTTTCTGGTTTGTGATTTTATTAATGACTTTATTACTAGAGTGTTGAGATCATAAGAAATCATACCTAATAACACGTAAAAACGACGTTCTAAATTTTTCTTGATAGCAGGGTAGCTCCTCAAATTATTATATCACTAATATTAATAGACATAAATAAATTAAAATAATTTCAATAGCAATTTTATAACTATTCAGCAGTTTTTTTTTTATATATTTATATATTGTAAGTATATATTAAATCAAATTTAATCATACATCAACTTGAAAAAATATAGCAACTGTGATGCAAATAATATTTTGAACGTTAAGTAAATGTTACTTGACAATGCAACCAACAATGATGCATATCTTATTAGTGAGGCTTTATGCATAGGAATAATCATTTAAATTTTTCTCTTGTGGATAAAGTAATCAAAAGATTGTACAATACGTCAAATTGAATGGAGATGGTAATTAAAACAGCTTGTTATTACTGTTTTTCAGCGATATAAAGATGTGGATAATTAAACTGGACCCTAGTAATTAAAAATTGTGTTTTGAAACTCTTTAACAATATTTTACGGAATTTTTCCTTGACCAAAAACAAATATCGGTATCTTATCAATAACGTCCAAATGCCGTCGGTTACTCACGCAGCCGCCATTTTGTTTTTTACTCATAATAATTTTTATTTCAATAACCGCTAGTTGTATCAAATTTATATTTAACATAAACCTGTATCATACTAACGTTAATTTTAAGAAAAAAAAGCTATTTTCCCGATGTAAATTTTTTTGTTAGATAACATTGATTCCTCTTTATAATGCAAATTTATGTTATTTGTTTAGTATAATAGAAAATCGCAATAACGCCGTTTTTGTTGTGAGATCCTTGCAAACTTGGTATCTTAGGTTCAGTAATTCAATTTATCAACTCTTTAGTCTCCTGTAAAATTTTTATACAATTTACTGGTTTTGAGATATTTGAGTTGACAAATTTAAAACGGACACCATTATGAAAGTATACACCGGAAAATAAATTCTGAAAATGTCAATTAGTGTGATAAAGTTTCAAGCCAAATATGAGTTTAATACAACTGTTAACAAGTGAAGTGTAAAAAAAAACTATTTTGTGGCTGTGTGAGTAACCGGCGACATTTGGATGTTATTACTATAATAATCAAATTTGTTTTTGATCCAGGAACAATGCTCTAAAATATTGTTAGCAAATTCCGAAACACATTGTATACATTAAAGATGAATATAAAAGGCTCTGTAAATCATATGAATGAAAATGTGTACGATACATACTCATGTACATAAACTAAAAGTAAAATTTTACATCCGAATGTCGAATACCCAAGAGTCTCTAAGTGGTCTTTGTTTTTCTTGTTCCAAGTCTTAAAATATAACGTAGACCTTTAGTAAAATTATTTAAAATATTTAGTTATGTTATATTTTTTTTATCTATATGCCGATTGTAGATTAAGTAGGTGAGACTTGGTACTGTACGTGAAAAATACTAGTTGATCGTATTACTATGAAATTTTTCAACATGACATACGAGATTAAGCAAATTATATCGTATTTGGAGTGTTACTTTTTAAATTGGAAAGCTAGTTTGGCAAACTTACAGAAAAACTATTTGTTGGGTCATTCAAATTTTTAGTTTTTATGATAGATGGACATTTTTCATGACTTTTAGCTCATATTTATACAAATATTACAATTTGTTTTGTGTAAAACACGAAACAACTCAATTATATTGTAGTGTAAGAGAACTCTCTGCATCTTGTCTCTAAAAGCATACGACACTGCTTTGAAGTTATATTAAGGTGTTAGTTGTTGTAGCAGGCGTATTAGCACGGGTAAGAGATTCTTGTATCAAGATGAAGGACTTAATTCGTTGTTTAAAAGATATTTGTAAATTTGGGCATTGTTTGGTTTTTATTTAAAAGCGATAGGCCCTACAGGTTCATCAGTTTCTCAAAAATATTAATAATAGTAATTATTAAAAAATTTCAGATTTTTAGGAAAAGATATCATATTTTCAATATATTTTTTGGATGACTATGCCAAGTGGGAAGTTGAACTAAGTTTTGCAGCTATTTCTTGTGTTTACTAATTATGGGTTATTCATAACATAAATCTCATCGAAATATAATTTCATGCTGTTTAATCATTATTAAAATATTAAATGGTGATATTAATATTTTTTTGATTATATTTTTTTACTAATTTAAAGAGGCCTAAGTACTAATTCTGACAGTTCAGTTTTAATTAAAAGAGAAGGCTTTTAGTTAATATTTATGAGATGTGGCAAAGTTCAAAATTGCAGACGACCGCAAAAGGCTAGCAGTAATAAATATCTGTAATGACTTCGTGTGCCCACAGCTTTCTTTGTTTAAAAACTGTTTACATGGTTAATTTAGACTATAACGATAATTTTACTAAATAATTTTGATTTTATAATATAAAAGTATTGTACTTGAACAAGTTAAATCTAGGAAACTCGTTTAAAACAAGGCTTGCTTATGAAACACATTTTTTACTCACGATTTTGTTCTAAATAGTTTTATTTTTATTAGATGTATTTTATATTTTGATAGCGAATCCTGCATTCTGATGTGAATTACTATTATCTGTAACACAACTATTGAAACGATATACTTAACTTACTCACGAATTATTATTTTAAAATCACAATAAAAGCTAAATAGCTCTAAAGATCACTACGAAACATTAAAAAGATTTAATATTTGTCGTAAATATCTAAATTATTGAAATATGTAATGCTGGCTCTCAAACGTTTCCGAGAAAGGTATTACGTGAAATACCACTTGCCGAGCTGGGCCAACATTGTTGTAACGTGCCTGTTCAGCCAATCAGCAAGGCGAGTTTCTGTTTATTTTCTCTAAAACTCACTTAACCATTTTTATTCTTAAGAATACTTAAATTTCCAAATATTCAAAATATGAATTCACTAGGTACACATTAAAAAAAACGTGCAATAATTTTTAACGATAAATGCAGATGATGAAATTTTTTGTCATCTTATTAAAATACTACAAATATAAAATAATGCACGTTTGCATTAGTTTTAAAGTAATACACAATAATTAAACATAACTCTATTATGAAACTGTAGTGTCCCATTTTAAGGAAAATTAAATATTCATAATTGTTTCATCTGTTAAATCCCTTTTTCTCTCAACCTCCTTACCAATTTTTAAATTAGGTGTTATTTTAAACCTTATGATATTGTGTGTGGCGATTAAAAAGATAAATATGTTTCCAGCTTCGCTCCCCTTAGCCTTTGATTTATTCATAGAGAGCGCTATAAAATGTTGACAAATTTTCATTAGAGTATATTTAAATGTGAATTGTTACGTAACAGCTGATTGCCTCAAAATAATTCTTTTTCATGAAAAGTTAAGTTTGAAACAACTGTAATTTTAAAGTAATATAATTTTTGGGAATTGTACTGTCGGTGAGTTTCTTACAAACAGATAAAATATATTACAAAGTCCGAAATCTGCTCAAAGGCCCCCTTGTATGACTAATCCTATCCTATAGTATAATACGAGGAGTGTCTGTGGCGTGGCGATGTATTTTCCACTATCTCGAAATCTAGCGTGTAGATTTTGCTTGAACTTTGCATTTGAGAGTGGTTTGGTCCATAAGTTTATAAACAGCCGAGACTCCGGGAAAATCGTCTTTTGTCTAAAACTAACTTTAAAAAATTAATTTTTTTTAATTGGGCTTATGGATTGCTATTAAGACAACGAAATAACAAAGAAAGTTAAACAAAAATAAAAGAATGCTAATTTTAAGCATTTTTGTTAACAGCTGTCACCTGTGAAACAGTTTAGTTGGGATTAACATCCAAGCCTTTGAGCAAGGCTCGATTAACCTGGCACTTATGGGTACCACCAGAATATACTACCACCAGTGTACGCTACCAGTGTGCTAGTACCACCAGATATGAAAACTATTCATTTCTGATATAAAAAAATTATTGATACTGAGAAGAAGAGTTATATTTCATGTCAATAGATTCTTATTCTTTCTAAAAATGATTTAGCTATTTAGCTCATATCCAATTTTGAAAAGAAGAGATTCGTTTAAAAGTTCAATTATAAACAAATTAATTTTATAGTGTAAGATTTTTAGGAAATTTTACTAAAAATTGTCCAAATGTCAAAAGCTCTTGAAGGTTTAGAGAACCTTAGAGAATATTTTATTTTATTTCAACGGCAAAGAAACCATAATGCATCCAGTATATATATCTGATTATCAACAATTTTTGTTAGTAGGGCTAATAGTATTAATAGTTTAACAAACATTTTAAAGAAACAAAACACCATTTTTTTCATTTTTATTTTTATTAGATGACTATAGTTTCGGCACTAATGTCATGTTATCATATGATAACATATTATTTGTTATGTTTAGTTTATAAGATTACTTTTGTTTACATAGATTTGATAATGGCCTACTGCCAAAACTATAGTCATCTAGTAAAAATAAAAATGAAAAAAGGTACTTTGTTTCTTTAAAATGTTTGTAAAACTATATATATAAAAGATATAAACCTTAGTAACAGAATTATCTTGCTAATTTAAAGAATAGTCTTGAAAAAATGTATTAAAATAGTCTCAACGTAATAGTTTTAATAATGCCTTAATAATCCTAAACTAACTGGTATCATTTTACCACTGAGTAATTAATTGATAATCTTCATCCGAATAATCCATACCGTACTACGTATTTAGAACATCAATATGACAATCTTATTATTTTGGGTGTTTCTAAATGAATGTCTGGGTTTCAATTCCTTGTAGGATTACATTATCTTTACAGTTATAAATTATATTTAAAATGAAAAAGAAATTCAGCTTTTTGGCTGTACCATTACGCAAATTCACGTAATGTTTCTGCCGCGATTCGCTAGAATGCGTTAGTAGAAAAAACGACGCTTATTAAAAATTTAGCGTATTTTTTTCGTTTTTCCAAGACCAAAGCTATAGTTTCTGTTAATAAAGTTTGGCAGGCTAGTCGTTTATTAGTTTAAAAGTGAACGATTCCCTCTTTTGCTTACAAACTTCTCTGGGTCGTCCCGTGTCTTTCCCTCTACAAAGGCAGATGGTATCTTTAAATTGAATATACCATGTATGGATTTAATTATGAATTGGAGGGTCCGAACCGACCTTAACAAGGAGCAGGTTGCGAAGCAACTATGGGTTTGGTCTTTTAAAACAGTAAAACGGAAAACTCTTTACATCCCACAATTTAATTTTTATAACAAACTCAATCTAGCAGATTGAAACACAAACATTCCGTGTGAGTGCGCTGATGCTATCATATAAAACCGAAACTGAGTTTGTTCTTTTATTTGCAATGTATTTAACATAAATCGTTAAAACCCGGACATTTTTTCCCGGTACCTTTTATATGTTATTTTTACATTGTTTTCTATCTTAATAGAAAAAGTTCTATACTGTGAAATTTCTCTTAGTCACACTACTTTATTAATCCTTATGAACTGACTTAGCAAATTAAAGTGATTACTTTAGTTGATGGTAAATGTCAGTATTTTTAGAGATTTTGTTCAATAATCAAATTGTTGTTTCACGTCGACACATCGACAAACTACTCTAAAAAGCAAAGTTAGAAGCAGAGAGGTCTGCAACAATTACATCTAATCACCACTCAAATTGATAAATAATTACAATACTTCTGATAATTTTCCTCTATCTCATGTATATTTAAGCATTACTTAATATCAAATTTTTTTCTGATAAATGTATGTTTATAGAAGAATATTTTTTATATCTGCATATTATTAAGTTTACAAAGTTTAGAGATTGAATATAATTGTTTAACTTAAACGTATGTTTTTTTCTGTTCTCACTAATTACATACACAGACAGCTTCATTCTCCATAAATTACTCTGTGCGTGAGAGGCAAGTAAAAGGGAGAAGAAAAACATTACATTGCAGTCTGTACTCCAATGTTTGTTACTTCATGTTACGAGGTTGCTGTCTATGTTGCCAACGGTTTCGCTTGCATTCTCTTCCAAGTTTTGGAGGCTGATTTTTTTATTTATTGAATCAACGGCAGAGCCTTTTACATTTTACAAATATCAACAAACAATAACAGTTCAGTGATATCACACTAATAATTAAAACAAAACTCACAAATAACAAAATAACAAAATGAAAGTTTTTTTTTTTTTTTTAGGGAGAGGCGGAAAAATGCATTACGCACACAGGTGGCCAGCCTGTAGTGTGGGGCTCCCCTAAAAAACGGGTTTACCCAATAAAAAACCTCCTCTACTCTTTAGGAATCTAACCTGGAATTGTTTATCACATTACGTCAGGCTAGGCCTAAATTTGGCTTACGCCCGTCGGGCTCGCTCCTTATCCAGCCGCTCTATCAAGGGATCTGGGCCACTTCGCGGTCCAGATCGGTTTTCTTTTCCAGGAGGATGCCCCGGACGAACTGTGACAAACAATCCCAGTTGCCCTCATCCTCCAAAATCTTTTGGCAGACCGAGTCCACCGAAAATGCACCAAATATTTGTGTGGCCTCCAGGCGGGGCCCTTCCCAACGGGGACATCGGAAGAATGTGTGTTCCGCATCGTCGGGAACACCCGGGCAATAAATGCAGTCCGGTGAACCGGTCTTTCCCATCCGGTTCAGGTACGACCGAAAATAGCCGTGACCTGTCAAAAATTGGGTCAGGTAGTAGTCCACCTCCCCATGCCGCCGTTCCACCCATGGTTGGACCTGCTTGATAAGTCGCGCAGTCCATCGTCCTCGGGTGTCGTGCTCCCAGCTGTGTTGCCACTGCTGGAAGGTTCGGGAGCGCTCTTCTGTTCTTGCCGTGTCCTTGCCGATCTCGCCACGTCTCTGATAAATCGCTTTCCTCTCCCCTGCCAAGAGCTTGACAGGGATGACTCCGGCGACCACCAGGACGGCAGGCTCGGACACTGTCCGGTAGGCGGAACACACCCTGAGCGCGGCTTGACGCTGAACCCGGGCGAGTCGCAGCCTGTAGCACTCCTTATCTAGAGCGCCTGCCCACACCTCTGCCCCGTAAAGGAGCACGGACTGGACCGCGGACATCAACAGACGTCTTCTGCTGGATCGGGGACCCCCGACATTGGCCATCAGCCTACTAAGGTGAGTAACTACCTTAGCGGCCTTGTCCGCCGTACGGAAGATCTGATCCCTCCAGCTTAACTTGGTGTCCACCATAACCCCAAGGTATTTGGCGGCACGAGTTGATGTGACCACCTCCCTTCCCACTCTAAACGGGACGACGGTGTCGATCCTCTTCTTCGTGAGAATCACGATCTCCGTCTTACTAAGAGCAAGCGAGAGACCGTGATCGGACATCCAGTTGTTGACAACCCGCATAACTCGGTTCAAATTTAGTTGGGCCAGCTCAACGTTGCGTGCAGCAATGAGAGCTGCGACGTCATCGGCGTACCCAACCAAAGTGGTTTCCTCAGGCATCTCGGACCTCAGGAGGCTGTCATAGGCAACGTTCCAGAGATCCGGGCCGAGTATTGAACCTTGTGCGGCACCAGAAGTGACTTCCATCGTCCGCGTTCCGTCCCTTGTGTCATAGATCAGGCTTCGAGAGCGTAGATAATCCTCGATGAGCCGCAACAGATATGCAGGAATACGAAAGGTGTTGCGAAGCGCATCCAACATATCGACCCACCTCGCCGAGTTGAAGGCATTCTTGACATCAAGCGTAACAAGAAGCACTATTCGGCGGGAGAAATGGTTGTGGCTCTCGGCTCTCTCCACAGCTCTCTGAACTTCGGTGACAGCGTCGATCGTTGACCTTCCCTTTCTGAAGCCGTACTGACGGGGGCATAAGTCCCCGGCAGCTTCCACGGCAGAAGTCAGGCGGGAACGGATCAGCTTCTCGAACAGCTTCCCAGCCGTGTCCAACATGCAGAGAGGCCTGTGGGACGACGGCAGTTCGGGATCACCTTTGCCCTTGCTGATCAGTACAAGCCTGGCTGTTTTCCAGGGAGCCGGAAACACCCCTTCTACCAAACAGGCATTGTACATTCTCAACAACAAGTCAGCGTTAATTGAAAATACTTTCTTTAAAGCCTCACTGGGAATCCCGTCCGGGCCAGGAGCCTTGTTGCTCTTCAGGGAGAGAACGGAGGTTTCCAGCTCCTCGAAAGTGAAGAGTGGAACGTCCTCTACCCGTCCGAAGTCAACCAGCGGTCGCTGTGGATGTTCAGGAAACAACGCAGCGACGATCCTCCCCATGGTGGCGCCCTCCATGATGGAAGGTGGAGAGCGGGCGCCGAGTTTCTGTGTTACAAGTTTGTAACCCAGGCCCCACGGGTCGGAGTCAACGTCGTCACGAAGTCTCCTCCAGCTATTCGCCTTGCTCCTGTTTATCGCCTGGCGGAGAGATTTTCTCGCAGCTTTATAGGCCTCCGACTTACGAACTCTGTCTGCGGGAATTCTCGCTCTTGTGGCGGCTCGTCTAGTTCTTAAACATGTTCTTCTGAGTTCCGCAATCTCTTCAGTCCACCAGTAAACGGGTTGTTTGTCGCGTCGGGGTTTCCTTCGCGGCATAGACTGGTCGCAGGCCGAGACGATCAGTTCCATCGTGGATGTTACTAGTGCCTCGGCCCCAGCCTCACAAGGATTCCCCTGCGCTCCCCGAGAGATGACTTCGGTGAACTTGACCACGTCCGGTTTGTTGGTGTTCCACCGGCGTGGCCCTTCCCGAGATGCGGAAACTCGACGATTTGCCTGATCATGCAGGTCAAAAACGATGTATTGGTGGTCGCTACCCGTGTAGTCCTCCACAACCCTCCAGCCTGAGATCCTCAGAAGGAGCGACTCAGACGCAAAGGTGACGTCGGGGATCGTGCCTCTCTGCCCGGGGCGCCGAAAAGTAGGTGTGTCGCCCTGGTTGAGGACGACAAGACCGGCCCTGGCGATGAAATCCAGGATGTATTTCCCCCGGGAGCTGGTAGAGGGCATTCCCCACTCGACGGCCCTGGCGTTGAAATCGCCACCAACGACGACATGCCCGGTGGTGCCAAGAACGCACTCCTCTAGGCTATCTATCTTGTCGCGGAAGTCCTGGACGGCCTCGTTGGGTGTGAGGTAGCAACTGAAGATAGTCACGTCCCTACACCGAACCCAGACGAATCCTCGGCCGCGCCCGTGACTCCGCACCAAATCATCTCGTGTATTACGTGCCCAAAATGCAGCAGTACCGAGGCTGTCCGAGATCCAAATGTTTGGGTCTCTGTCCCGATACTGTTCACTGATAAGGAGCGCGTCAGCACCAAGTTCTCGGGCGAGCTGATCTAGAAGGTTATCAGCTCCCCAGGATCTATGAAGGTTGGCCTGGAGGATGCGAATTACCGGCCGCTGCCTTTTGCCTGTTCAAGTGCGGCTCTGAAGGCACCGCACTGACCAGACCCGGGTAAGTGACCGAGGGCACTGGAGCCTGAATCCTTGCAGAGGAAGCAGGAGGGGCTCGAGGAACATTCCTTACGTTTGTGGCCTTGGCCTCCACACTGGAAGCAGTTGGCACTCCTGTCGGGCCCTTTACAGTTTCGGGAGGAGTGGCCGAAACCGAGACAGCGGAAGCATCTCGAAACTACCACCCTCCGTTTGAGCCTGCAACTAACCCAACCAACTCTGAGGTGCTGAAGGCTAAGCAGCTTATTGGCGTGCTTTTCGCTCATCTCAGCAACAGCCATCCGGAGTTGACTTCGGTTAGGCTTTGTCAGCCATACCCTCACTTCATCGGCCGGTATCTCCGGGAGTGCCACCTGGATCGCACGGGTCACCTCATCTTCGGTGGAGAGGACATCAAGGTCCCGAATCTCGACCGAACACTTCGGTTCTAGGGCCTTGATGGAGCCTTTGTCCCCAAGTGCAGTCTTGAGGGAAGCGGCAAAACCGATCTTGTCACTCGACTTCCCCAGTTCGAGGAGGACATCCCCGTTCTGGGTTCGCCGAATAGACTTGATAATGGTGTCGGTCTCTTCCGGTTTGGCCTGCGATCTAATCTGACCCAGAACATCGGCAAAAGATCGCCCCCCTAAGGGCTTGATCAAGATTGCCTCCGTCCTGGGCTTCTTAGGCCTGGGTTGTTTAGGCTTTCTGACAGACTTGCCAGAGGCCTCCCCAACCGGGTTTGAGACTTGCGTCCGCTCCACCCTCGACGCACTTTTCGAAGCTGCCTCCGCTTGCTTCTGCCTCCTCCTTTCTTTCTTAGACAGGCGCGTCTTCCAGCCCCCCAATGAAAGTTTGGTACAATACAATACAATTTTAATTAGATTTTCTTTGTCTGTTAGTCTAATAACAACACAATAGTGCTTCTGAGCCATAACGATGATAAACTGAAAACATTCAACAACAAAAATAACGTTTTCATCACACTACATCGATATCACCTGTTTTCAACCCTCGCTTCTACCAACGAAACCCCTGTTTTGCAGGCATAGTCTCTCAAAATGTTCCGGCCCATGGTGGAATAGGGTGGTAATGGAAAAGGTAGGAGAGAAATCTAGAATATTAGAAGGTATTTAACAACAACAACAACAAATAACAAATCAGTGTCGTAGTTATTAGTTCAGCTGATAGCAACTGTTAAATAGTGCTTTTCCCTTGGAATCAGCTTACTACTTATTTACTTACCGTACTACTTATTTACTTATTTACTACTTAATCAGCTTACTTACCGTTAGAGTATTAGTTTTGGTGGCCTTAGCTGATGTGAAGTGGTTGCCTAGCAACCAGAAACTCAAGCAGTACATCTCTCTAGGTTAGTTGAAGTTGAGGTTATGTTTTGTTTGTTATGAACGAAAAAGTAATTTTTTCACTTGTTTAGAATTTATTGAATTGTGTAGTATGATGAAAAATATCATTCATAACTCGGGCCGAAAGCGTTTTGCCAACCCTCGATCGTTTCAAGTTCTCGACTTCGTCTCGAACTTGAAACACGATCTGGGGGCCGGCAAAACGCCACTTTCGGCCCTTGTCACGAAATATACTATTCAATGTGACATCATATTACATGTATATTGTTAAATTTGTTACTAAATATATGAATTTATTTTTTTATTGAATACACATTCTCATTTGTGCATTCAATATAATATAAGGTGAACTATCTAAACATATATTATATTTTGTGTTGTAAATCATAAGCTGAGATGAAATATTTTTCTATAGGAATTACAAATTAATTAAATATTGAGTGGTCTTTGATGAAAACAATTGGTATGGCATTCCAGGGATGTTTATTAAACTAATAAATGCTTTATAAAGTATAATGAAATTACTTAAATATTACTATTGAAGCTCAGTTTATATTTTCCCAAAGTTCTACACTAACATTTTTGTACAGCATTACTGAAAATACTAAACAGTTTTAGAATAATTTATAACTCAAGAATCAAGAATATTTATTTGTCATGAAACTATAAAAATAGCATTGGCAAATCGTCAGTTGGTTGTTGGTTTCAACATACAACAACCAGTAATTAATATAATTAAAATGAAAACACACTTCTAACTAAAAAGTATTCTTATCTGTTAAAAACTCCTGGACGCTCTAGTATTCCTTGAGGATCAAAAATGATTTTAATTTTACCTTGAACCTGTTCATGTCTGTCTCTTTTTTTTATTTCTGAGGGTAATGACTTAAAGAGCTTAACAATGCTGTAAAAAGACTATTTAAAAAGTGGTGTTGTGATGAGATATAGATAAAGTGTAATTTTTCATGTCTAAGTCTGTATTGATCATTACTACGATATTTAAATAAATTACTATATTTTATGTAAAAGCAAAGACTTTCATAAATGTACAGTAAAAAGAATGTGAGTAGTTTACTACTCGTCTACATGAATCAGTTGATCTCATTGAAAAAATGTTATTGCTTTTTTTAAGGCGACATCTTTGAATGAGTTGTTTCTGCTCCCCAAATTACAATGCCATACGTATCAGAGGTAAGAATAAATGCACCCAAAGTAAGCTGTCAGGAGAACACTGACATCAGAGTATTTATTCCCTATTTATTCGAAATAAAAATCTCTTTGAATTGGAAAGAGAGACGTTAGGCCAGCTCGGCGCTCTTTCCCAGTACTTCTCTGCAATCAATTTGAACATAAATTCCAAAAAAAAAAAAAACAATTATATGTTCATTGCCACTTCTCAGAAAAAAAGAAATCTTGCTAGGGCCGGTTCATTCTCACCTTCTGTGCTTTTGGATGAAAAGGTTCTTGAGGAATCCAACTTTGTCGACTATCTGGGAGTGAGATTGGACGATGGTCTCAGATGGAGGGAGCATGTTGATAAGTTAGCTTCAACTTTAACTTCAAATCTCTTTGTTTTAAGAAAAATAGTAGTCTTTAATAATTTACCTCTGTCTAAACTAGTATATTTTAGTCTAATAGAAAGTCATTTAAGATACTCAATAGTTCTTTGGGGCATGCCAAGCAAGGCAAATTTAAACCGCATTTACCTTTTACAAAAAAAATCAATTAGATGTATCTCTAGACTTAGGCCTAGAGACTCCTGTAGAGATAAGTTTACGGAGCTGCAAATTTTAACTGTTCCTTCTCTTTTTATATTTGAAGCAGTTCTATATGTAAAAGTCAACAATCTGATACAGCCTCATGTTCATCAATATTTCACTAGAAACCACAATGTTAATCATGCAACCCAACATAGTTTAAGATTGTTTGAGACCAAACCTAGTTATACCGGTACCAAGTTCTTTTCGAAGTTCCCAAGACATATTCAAGAAATTAAGGATTTTAATACATTAAAGAGAGAACTGAAGGAACATCTGCTTAACATGTGCTACTATGAGCTACCTGATTTTTCCTAAAAGTCATTTCCGTACCATCCTTAGCACTACCTAAACCCAAACCCAAACACCTGGTTGGACAAGGCCAAATTCGGCTGCCTACTTCATGACGGGTCCCATGCCTCATCGGGTCTCTACGGGACAGACTGCGGAGGTAACCGGTAACAGCAAACATTGATAAACGACGAAGAATAAAAAATCCCACTCTTTTAATAAAAATATCCCACTACGACAAACCTTAGATATATGTTCAGAAAAATTTAGACTTGAATCAACAAGTAGACCCAAGAAGTTTGTGCTCGGACAATAATCCATCTGTTTCTCACCAATGAATATGCTGGATGTGTAGTCAAATGTGTTTCTCAACTTAAAATAAATGGAGTGTTTTTTTCAGCATTTACACAATGATTGTTGTCAACCAGCCATTGAAAAAGTAAACTGCATTGTATAAAGGATTCCATTTCAAGGTCATTACGGGATGAATTACTCACGTTCAAAGACGTGTCACCTGCAAAAAAGACAAAGGTCAACATTTGGTACACTTGAGTGTATATCGTTTAAAACAGTAAAAAGAGGACCGGCCCAAGCACAGAGCCCTGTGGGACTCCACAAGTGACGGAAATTTCACAGAATCTTTTAGAAGAAATGCATTTTGTTTTGATCTAAATACGGTATCTGTACGGCTTGGGTTCTACCCTGTAAGAAACTTCTACAACTTTCTCACATCAAGCAATCGATGATTCACCATATCAAAGGCCTTACTCATATCAGGAAATATTCCAAAAACATGTTTTTGCTTATCAAGTGCCTTAGATACTCTTGATACAAACTGAACTGTTTTTTTTCTCTCAAACAGCAGGTTATTACACACTAGGAAGGGATAAAGACGGTTCAAATACAACTTTTCCAAATCCTGAAAAAATGTAGATGTAATTGAAATGGGCCTTTAATTGGTTTGTTAGTGATTCTACCTTTTTTGAAGAGAGGTTCCACCACTTTTCAAATGGCATGTATTCGTGTTGAAAAAAGATGTTAGGAAGGGAAGATGACAATAAATTTATGGATATAGTAGACAGTATAGTTTTAACTTTAACCCGTGTGATTTAAAAAGTGTCAATTACTAGTTTCGGGGCGTGCCTGATAATAAACAATACAGTTCATGCAGTAAAATATATTTAACAACTGATTTAGTTTTTAAGACAGCGCTTGCAAGCAAGAAGGCCTGTGTTCATCTCTGGCACTTAAACAAATACTGCTTGCATATCGCAACACACCACAAAAGACTACGGGACAGCCGCCCTCAGATCTTTTCTTTGGAAGAAGACTTCCAACGGTTTTGGATAGATAGATGGAGATCGGATGCCAGAGAACGAATAGAAAACAATGTATGGCGTCAAAAGCATTACCATGATATGAAGTCAAAAAACAAAGAGTTTGCACCCAATCAAGAAGTGTGGGTACAAAATGAAACAAAAAAGGGTTGGAGACCAGGCACTGTACACGAAAGAACTGGACAGCTCTCATACAAAGTTTTGATAGGAGGGGAAATAAAGAGGAAACATGCTGATCAACTAGAGTGAGAGAAGGAGCCGCCGATCCGCCTCAGTGGAAAGTAGTGGTTGAAGATAACGATGGAACTAGTTCTACTTCTAATTTGGAACAATCTTCTTAAATACGGTGGGGAGAAATGTAGGATTTATAAGAACATGTGATTAATTTATTAATTATAACAGCTGACTTGTGTTGGTTTGTTGTTGTTTATATTAAAAATAAATATTTTTGTTTTCCATGTCGAACTATGGTGTTTTTTATTAACTTAATGATGTTATAGGAGATAAAGTTTTTTTTATTGATTACAGCAATACAACGGTCTATAAAAAGCTTACAACAATATCTATCACAGTCCTAAACGTCTCTGAAATGGCGATCGGTTTCGACACTCAACCATGTGTCATTTTCTAGAATAAAAACGTGAAATCATCAATACGATGAGGTCGTCAAAAAGTAAAAAAAAGTTGACATAAAAATGACCACAGATAGATTTTTCCTGTGGTTTAAAAGATTTTTATTTTACGTCTTTAGACCTGAAAATGAAGCCTTAGTGCTGAGTGTCGAAACAGGGTGTGATTCTAGTGCAGTTTATGATTACATATTATACATAGGTATATTTTAACCTCCCGTATTAATTTCAATGGCAATCTGGAAATACCTCAGAAATGAAGATAACAAAAATATTAAGTTAGTTTGCTTTAATAAATGTGAATAATTAAAATAAATGTTTGCTACGTATTTAAGTAACTAATAGTTGTCATATATAGTTAAATTCGTAACTGAAAACAAGAGCTTAAAACACTTTTTTCAATTCTTTTTTTACTAATATTCTAAGTTGAAATGTTAAGCCCAAGAAAGCTTGTTTCATTTCAAGACGAGCTAATCCGCCAATCACAATCGCCTCTCAGAATTTTATTACAGGGTGCTGGATTCTGGTATAAACATTTTGAACCACAAGGTGACAATTTAATTTTTCTAAAGTTATTAAATGATTTTATTATTGTCAATAATTCTGTTTTATTACTATTAAATTAAGTTGTTATAAATTTAATTTCAACATATTCCATGATTACAATTTAACTATTTTTATATCCAGGCAATCATGATTATATTGGGTTGATTTAGGTGATCATATAAGGATAATTGGTGAATACGTTTTTTTCCGGATATCTTTTACTAACTTGCCACAATGCAAACTTCATGTTTTTGTTTGATCATGTGGGTAATACTTTTACAGATGACAGCTGTTTTCAGCTGTTTTTATTCTCTTGTTATAAATTTTAAAATAATAAATATAAAAGAGAAAACTTTTTAAGATCAATAATTTTAACATTTTTACCATTTTAATTTAGAGTTGTAACAAAATTTGAATTTGTTTAGTACCTACATTTTTTAAACTAATTTGTTTGCAAGGTTTAAAGTAAATTATGATTTTTTTTATTTGGTATGTTTAATAACAACAAACAAACGCTATTTACTGTAAATTAGGATATAATATGCAGTATAATTCAACGACAATAAATTATTTTGTTATTGTAGTTGTTTTAGTATAATTCTATTTAGATTAGGGTTTTAAAATCCTATTCTACAGCTTTATAAAAATTAGGAAGTATATATAAGAACTCTTAAGGCACTGTAAAATCTTAACTTTTTTATCCATGTACGTCAAACAGTAATAAATTGTGATCTGATAATAAAGGTTTTAGTCTAATGTTCTGTAAAATAATAAAAATTAATTACAATGAAGTATTGTTCAATAACAGTATTTATATGTGTTTTGCTAAACTTCTTTCAGAAATGAAATATACAAAAATAGAACTTTATACTGTTGAAATGTGTTAGCGATGAACAATGACTCGAATGTCAATTAAGTCGTGTAATGCTTGGAAATGTAATGGTTAGTGATTCAGTTCATGGGTAATAAATATGAATGGGGACGAAGGAATAAATCCTTCATAATTGACAGTGACATAATGGTATGTGTAAACTGTTTTGAAGTTTCTGAGTTTTGTAATGCATCTTTAAAGCATCAGCAAAATTAAAAATCACTTTTCATTAGTTGTTTTATTAAATTTACAAAAATATCATGTTTAACTTTGTAAAAATAGTTCGAGTCGAGTAGTGCAAAAGTAAGGC
Source organism: Neoaliturus tenellus (assembly GCA_030545055.2). Lineage (NCBI taxonomy): Eukaryota > Metazoa > Arthropoda > Insecta > Hemiptera > Cicadellidae > Neoaliturus > Neoaliturus tenellus. The sequence goes on from CM061532.1 coordinate 195,312,777, forward strand.
TTTTGGGCCAGTTCAAGGTCACCCGAGCGATGACGTCATCGATGACGTCATCGAGGTCAATGACCTCATCGATGACGTCATCGATTGCATCATCGATGACGTCATCACCAATGACGTCACTTCCATTACGTCACACCCATGACGTCACAGAAATGACGTGCTGATGACGTCATCACCCCTTACGTCACCAAGATGACGTCATCGATGTCACAAAGGTCAAGGTCACGCTGAAACCTAAAATTTTTTGGCACTTTTGCTGTTTCTCGCACTACGCTCCGAGTTTTAGTCAGGTTACCGTGACCTTGACGACTTGGAGCGAAATTAGATGAGAAACAGCAAAAGTGCTGAGGAAACCTGAAGTTTGCAACGTGACTCTGCCTAAACCGTCATGTGACACCGCTCGGGTGACCTTGAACTAGCCCAGCTGCCTTACTTTAACCATTACTGCAACCGCGATGCGCACCCTACGACAGACACCGAGCGACTGACTGTCCGGCCTTGTGCACTCTAGGTATATTGGCTCAAGAGACTAAGACTCTAAACTGTCAGGAATGGGATTAACTAACTGAATTTTGCAAGGAAAAGTCATTTCATCCAATATTTTAAACAAATCCTCATCAGTAAAACTGACACTAGTCTGTTTTGTATAAAACTTAGGGTGTCCGCGCAACAGTTTGCGCCACTTAGCTTAAGTCGAAACTCTCTTAACTTTGAGTGGTGGACAGTGAGCAACTAATAAAGCCTTAACACGGCTAAGTTTCTTACCTAAAGTGTCCCGCGACATGGCTTCTCCTCACAAAAGTCCGCACAATACTGAGAGACTGCTTGTAGCGCATGAGTCAAGGGAAAAGAGGTGGGGGAAACAGCAGGAGTGGGGGAAGGTCACAGTGGTGGGGGAAGGTGAGGTGGTACGCTGGAGTATCGCATCACTTCAACATGAGCTGTCCTACAGTGAACACACTGTTCTCTTGGCCCGAGTTGGCACTAGAAGAAACATTTCTGTATAGCTTAGGCTGTGATAGCCGAGGAAGCAAAGTCAAAGTGGAAATTGTGTTAAACTCCAAGACGAAGAGTCTCCTAAATAAACTAATTGTATCCCTGCAATCCCCTATAACTTTAGAGAAATACCACTTTATTAAGCGACACCTTATACTTTGGCAAAACGAAGTGGAAATGGAAAAGATTACAGTAAAATTAATTTAACTTATAACTCGGACTGGACACTCATGGTGATACTACGTGGCGTGCAAACGCCACCCTAAACATTACAAGTTAGGTTATTAAGCACCTCTGGTACGATAACCGATGTGCTAGAGTTAAAGTGTGATGACCTTGAGTCAAAACACTGAAATACTACAAGTCGATATCGTCCCAGAGTTAAAGTGTAGTGACCTACATTCAGAACTTGTAAAATTACTTACATATAGAGAGCTAGAGAACAGCGAGACGCACCGCATGGAAGCCGGAGACATACTGGCGAAGCGGTGTTGTGCAGCCTAGGGACCCAGTTGTGGTGGGGGTATAGCCGACACTTAGAGTACAAGTGTTGTGGGTGACCTTGACCCACTTAATTTACCTGACCCCCCCCCCCCCGACAAAAAGTGCGAGCCCCCCCCCCCGAACTTTTTTTTCGGAAAAATTTTTGACCTTGACCAAAAAGTTTTTTGCTCCGGACGAGAAGTGAACCCCCCCCCCCGAACTTTTTTTTCGGAAAAATTTTTGACCTTGACCAAAAAGTTTTTTGCTCCGGACGAGAAGTGACCCCCCCCCCTCCACCCCCCCCCGAACTTTTTTTTTCGGAAAAATTTTTGACCTTGACCAAAAAGTTTTTTGCTCCGGACGAGAAGTGACCCCCCCCACCCCCCCAACCCCCCCCCACCCCCCCACCCCCCCCACCCCCACCCCCACCCCCACCCCCACCCCCACCCCCACCCCCACCCCCACCCCCTCCCCCACCCCTGATATCCTGGGCGTGGCAGCCCCGGTGGGGATATAAGGGGGCCCGGCCAGAGCCGGCTCGCAGTCCGCTCCCGCACGTTGAACGTGAACGATCGGGACGGACCGCCATAGGCATCACTAAACATTGAATGGCGCCTTCAGTGTTTAGCGAAGTCTACTCTAACTTTAAGACTTGTATTAGTTGTAAGATATTGCGCTTGCGTTTGGGTATTGCGAATTGTTTTACTTGTACCCTATGCCTCCTGTGTGTCTTTTACCCTTTGTGTCTTGTTTGTTATATGTGTTTAATGTGTATGTGCTTGTTCCAGCATCGACTACGTTGAGCTCAATTTTGTATTGTAAGTGTGTTATATGTTTCTAAAGTGTATACGCTTGTTTTAGCAATCCCCTCCTTGAGATTTTGCAATGCTCAAAGTAAATTGTAAAGACAGGGAACGGGAGTAGGCCCCCGTGTAAAAGCATTTTATACCAACGTTAGCATGGGTCCTCTCAGGCATGCAATATTGCGGCTGGGTTTGGGACCCGGTCCGTTTGTACGCTGACATGCAGACCACAGCTGTGGCCAATTTGCGGTGGCCTCTGCACTCGGACCGAGGGCGTAAGCCACTAGGGCTGTCCTCAACCTCTTGTTTCCCTTCTGGAAACTCAAAATTATGTAAATGAATCTTTGTTAGCTATTTGTGTTTTTTAGTCCCCAAGGCCCCCGAACATTCGTGGTTAGCCATGGATGTACGGGGGCCGAAATTTTTTAATGTTCGTGTGGCCTTGACCCACAAAGATTTATAAAAATTTACTGCATTGATAAAGTGAAATATTAAAGATAGGGTACGGGAGTAGACCCCCGTGTAAAGCAATTTTAAACCAATGTTAGCATGGGTCCTCTCAGGCATGCAATATTGCGGCTGGGTTGGGAACCGGTCCGTTTGTACGCTGGCATGCAGACCACAGCTGTGGCCAATTTGCGGCGGCCTCTGCACTCGGACCGAGGACGTAAGCCACTAGGGCTGTCCTCAACCTCTCTCAAAATTAAGTAAATGTTTTGTTAGCTATTGAAAAGACAATGCAGTAAATGTTTACAAGTCTTGCGTGGCGAAGGGAACACGACATTGGATGTTGCCTTATTGTCATAGTTGGGTCTCTTCGGAGGCTACAGCGATGACAACCCAAGTGCCCCAGGTGGGGCTTAATTTTTTTAAAGTTTTTTCGTGACCTTGACCTAAATACAGTAATGACCCCCCCCCACCCCCTCCCCCACCCCCTCCCCCACCCCCTCCCCCACCCCCTCCCCCACCCCCTCCCCCCCCGGAACTTTTTTTGAGAAAAAATTTTGACCTTGACCAAAAAGTTTTTTGCTCCGGACGAGAAGTGCCCAAACAAAAAATTTGTACAAAGTAGTGGATTTAGACCAAAGATCATTGGTTTATCAAACCTGTTGAAGAATAAATTGAAAATGGGTGTTTAAAAGCCAAATCTGCTACATGATTGATAAACTGGATGTATATGACGTCACCTTCCCCCACCCTTCAACCTCGGGTATAAAGGGACCCGGTTGAGCGCGCTGCTCATTATTGCGTGGACATTCACCGAGTGCACACTCAAAGCCAAACTGTAAAAAAAATGGCTCTTTGCGATATTTGTGGTGAGTTTTTCCAAGATGAAGATATCTTTGTTTTACACCGAGAATTGCATCATGAAGAGAACAGAAAAGAAGAGATTGTTGTAAGTGAAGAAGACTTGGATGCGTTTGATCGGTTATTGGAAAACTGCCAGAAGCAGATGGACGACTGTGATAGCTATCTACAGTTACACCGAGAATTGCATCGTGAAGAGGACAGAAAAGAAGAGATTGTAGTAAGTGAAGAAGACTTGGATGCGATTGATCGGTTTTTGGAAAAACCCCATAAGCAGAAGGACTGGGCTAGCTATTTACAGTTAATGCAAAGAAGAAGACCAAGTGTTATTCAATTTGCCGGAGCTGGACCGTCTACAGCTGGAGGATTTATTCAAGAAGAGAAAATGGAAGAAGAAGATACGGAAGAAGTGGAAGATGTAAGACAACTGCGTACCCAAGAAGAGGATATGGAAGATATAAGACAACTGCGCACTACAGCCTTGCCAGGACCAGTTGTAATTCATTTCAAAATTAATAACGTGCAATTAGAATTGGAAAATTTTATAACTCAAGCTAAAAAACTAGTTGTAAAAACATTGACGGAAGAATTGGCAAGATTGAACTTTATTAAATTTGGATTGGTGTTGGAGGCTATGTTTACTAATACCGATGGTGAAAATTCACCGAGAGCATTCATTGCTAAAAACCGAACCCTTACAACCACATCTGATATCAACGTAATTTTAGAAGAATGTTTGGTTAAACTGCTAGTGAAACTTCAAGAACATGAAGGAAGAGGATCCGGCTGGACGCTATCATCAATTGAAGGTATGGATGTGAGGGTTCACAAGCATGGATATGGTATGAGAGGAAGCAGCTTTATCCCTCTACCAAAGGTGATCCGAGATACAAGATCATGTATCAATGTGAAAAATGAGGATAATGAATGTTTCCGGTATGCAATGTTAGCAAAATATGTGGAAGACCATTCCTGTAGACCTAGCATAGCATACGAAGCTGTTCAACACCGCTATAACTTCCAAGGTATGTCGTATCCTGTTAGTCTTAATGATGTTGCTAAATTTGAAAGAAAAAACCCAGGAGTTTCAGTTAATGTGTTTGGTTTAGACGAATCAAATAACGTATACCCGTTACGAGTTACAAAGACTGAACGTCAAAATCATACGGATTTACTGCTATTGACCAAAGGTGAAATATCACATTATGTTTACATCAAGGACTTTGAAACTTTGGTTGGACGACAAGTGACTAAAAATAAAATTAGAGTAACAGTGTGTAAGAGATGCTTTTGTTTCACAAATAAAGACTTGAGACGTGGAGGATCAGAGTGGTTGTCAGAACACCAACGTCTTTGTAATGACAACTATGAAGTGAAGATTAGTCTGCCACCACCATCTAGAGCATTTGTCCAGTTCAATAAAACAGTTCACCAATACCGGATTCCACTAGTTATCTACGCTGACTTTGAATCCACGTTAGTGCCACAGGAACTTCTGGATGGTGAAGTAACTAGAAGAACCAAATATCAATTGCATCAACCTAACAGTTTTTGCTTATTGGTGAAATCTACTTTACCTGAAGAACAATTGCAAGACTATGGCTTAACATCCACTCCAATACTCTACCGTGGTGAAGAAGCCGCTAAGTATTTTGTAGACCAGTTGTACGACATTGCTGAAAAGGCGCAACGCTTATACGGTAATGTTGTACCTATGAAACCTTTGAACCAAAATCAACAAGAAGAATGCAATTCGGCAACAAGATGTTATTTATGCAAGAAGAGCTTCAGTGAAGAAAATCAAAAAGTAAGAGATCACGATCACCTGACAGGGTTATACAGAGGAGCTGCTTGTAATTCATGCAATATAAATTACAAACTGCCAAACTTTATTCCTGTCGTGTTACACAATCTTAGCGGCTATGACTCTCACTTCATTATCCCAGAGTTAGGACGAGATGATGGAAAAATTGAAGTATTAGCTGAAACATTGGAGAAGTACATCAGTTTCTCAAAAACAGTAGGTAAAATTAAACTTCGCTTCGTAGACTCTTATAGATTTATGTCATCTAGTTTGAGTAAATTGTCTGAGAACCTAAGAAGAGAAGACCTAAAAGAAACCAGCAAAATTGTACCTGAAGATAAATTGGACTTAGTAATGCGTAAAGGAGTGTTCCCCTATGATTACATAACTTCTGCAGAAAAATTTGAAGAAACCAGTCTGCCACCGATTGAAGCCTTCAATAGCAAGTTAAATGAAAGTGCAATCACCGTTGAAGACTACAATCATGCTTGTAATGTTTGGAACCAACTAAACATTCAAACCTTAGGGGAATATTCTGACTTTTACATAAAATTGGACGTAACTCTGCTGTGCGATGTGATGGAAGAATTTCGAAACACCTGCTTCTCCGCCTATGGACTGGACCCTCTACACTCGTACACATCTCCAGGATTAGCATGGCAAGCTATGCTAAAGTCAACCAACTGTCGATTGGAACTTCTAACAGATATTGATATGGTGCTCATGATAGAATCTGGTGTACGAGGCGGTTTGACACAAGCTGTAACACGTCATGTCAAAGCTAACAACAAGTACATCCCAGGCTTCGACGAGAGACAACCATCGGTCTACCTTGGCTACTTTGACGCAAACAACCTTTATGGTTGGGCAATGTCAAATCCGCTTCCCTACGCTGACTTCAAATGGATCGACCCGGCCACCATCGGAGACATCTCACAGATTCCAAAGGATGGTCCAAAAGGCTATATTTTGGACTGTGATTTTGAATACCCGGAGCACCTTCATGACCATCACTACGACTTGCCTCTCCTAGCCAAGACTGAAGTTTCACCGACAGGAAGATGGCCGAAATTGATGATGACGTTGGAGAATAAAGATCGGTATGTGGCTCACTACTGGGTAGTTCAACAAGCTCTTGATTTGGGTCTACGTGTAGTGAGAATTCATAGAGCAATTGAATTCACCCAGTCTTGTTGGTTGAAACCATATATTGATTCCAACACTACAAGAAGAGCAGCGGCAACATCAGCATTTGAAAAGGACTTTTACAAATTGATGAACAACGCCATCTTCGGGAAGACCTTAGAAAACAAAAGGAAACACAAGATTGTAAAATTAGTAAGTGATCCTAAGAAATTGGAAAAATTAGTGCAAAAACCAAATTTTGGAACATCCATGATTATAAACGAAGATCTAGTTGCCGTCAGTATGAAGAAAACAACAATAGTGATGGATCGTCCGTTATACATTGGAATGTCGATTTTGGATATAAGTAAAACTCTGATGTATGATTTCCATTACAACAAAATGGTTAAACACTACGGAAGAGACAACATTGGAGTTGCATACATGGATACCGACGCGTTTATCTACTGGATAAAGACTTTGGACATGTATGAAGACCTAAGGAGTTTCCCATACAAAAACGATTTTGACTTCTCTGACTATCCGAAGAACCATCCAAATTACAATGAAAAGAATAAAAAAGTAATCGGAAAATTTAAAGATGAAGCAAATGGAATGCCTTTAGAAGAAATAGTGGCACTGATGGCAAAATTGTATTCATTTAAAATGTACAACGAGAACAACACACCAACAGTCAAGAAAGCAAAAGGAGTCAAAACATCGTACTTGAAGAAACATGTGACATTTGACCATTACAAGACCTGCTTGTTTGAAGATTCTACAATGTCTGCAACGTTCAACACTATTAGAAGCTTTAAACATGAGGTCTACAGTGTCACTGAAGTTAAAAGGGCACTATCAGCTCGAGATGATAAAAGGCATATTATGCCGGATAAAATTCACACTCTTCCTTTTGGCCACTACTCTCTAAACCCTATCGACTAGTAACCTATTCTTCGTCCTTCTACAACTTCGACCTTATTCCTTTCTCCTTCCGTAAAAAAATGGGGAACACGGCAAGTCCAACGCCGTGTTCCCCATTTTTTTACACAAGTTTTGATGACCTTGACCTATATAAATGATGTGAATATTTAAGACAACATTCATTGTGATTATACATGTGATACATGAAACATTCAAACCTGCAATATGAAGAACTTGAAGCAAGAAATTGTCAACGAGCTTCATAAACCTGCAAGAAGAAAGTTTCCACGAAGAAATACAGTGATAAAAGGAATAAATGATTTATATCAAGCGGATTTAATCGAAATGATTCCTTATAGTAAACAAAATAGAGGATTTAAATACATATTGACTATTATTAATTGTTTTTCAAAAATGGCAGATGCTTTACCGCTAAAAGATAAAAGTGGCAAAAGTGTTACAAAAGCAATGGAAACAGCTATACAAAGAGACAAACATACTATAAAACATTTACAAACTGATGATGGAAAAGAATATTTCAATAAGGAATTTGCAAATTTAATGAAAAAACACAACATTAACCATTACTCAACCAATTCAGAGGTAAAAGCATCAATAATTGAAAGATTCAACAGAACTTTAAAAGGTGCGATGTATAAGATGTTTTCTAACAGAGGATCGCACGTATGGATTGATATGTTACCAAAACTTATAAGCGATTACAATAACAAGTTTCATAGAACTATCGGTATGAAACCAAGCCAGGTGACTAATAAAAATGAAAAACTTGTATTAAAACGTATAAAACTGAATACTAAACCAAGAGTTGAAAAACTAAAGCCTAAAAGGTTTAATGTTGGTGATAAAGTGCGAATAAGCAAATACAAAGGTGTATTCAGTAAAAGATATCTTCCAAACTGGACAAATGAGGTATTTACCGTATTTAAGGTGCAACCTACAGTACCAGAAACTTACATTTTAAAAGATAATAAAGGACAATTGCTTGAAGGAGGTTTTTATGGACATGAAATGTTAAAATCAACAGTAGGTGATGTATATCTAGTAGAAAAGGTGTTCCAACGCAAAAAAGATAAGGTTAAAGTACGATGGTTAGGATTTAATAAGACGGAAGATTCTTGGATACCTAAAAAGGATCTAATATAATGATAGAGCATCATTTTGGGTTGAACCATTACAAAGGATGGAGATAATACCGCAAAAAGACAATTTTACTATTAATAATATAGATGAACTCACAGTGGATGGTTCTCAATTCAATACTGGGAAACACGGTGTTTTGTTACCAAACACGGTGCGTTGTCTGGTTACCGGTCCTTCCAATTGTGGAAAAACAAATGTAGTATTCAATTTGATTACAAACCCTAAAGGCTTACGTTTTAATAATTTATATGTATTTTCAAAGTCACTACAACAACCGAAATATCAGTTATTGGAACAAATACTCAATAATGTACCTGAAGTTAAATATTTTAAATTTAACGCGAGCGAGAGTGTCATGCAACCGCAAGAGGCTAAACCATTCTCAGTATTCATATTTGACGATGTATCTTGTGAAAATCAAAATACAATAAGGAATTACTTCGCCATGGGTCGACATAACAACATAGATAGCATTTATATTGGTCAAACTTACAGCAAAATACCGAAACAGCTCATTAGAGACAATGCAAACATGTTAATTGTATTTAAACAGGATGAAACCAACCTAAAACACATATATTATGACCATGTAAGTGCGGATATGCCATTTGAACGATTTAAAGAGTTGTGTGGAAAGGCTTGGGCTGAAAAGTATGGGTTTTTAACAATTATGAAGGAACAACCGCTAAACAATGGTCGATACAGGATAGGATTTGATAAATTTATACTAATACACTGATCATGATGTAAAACATTCATTGTTGTACAACACGTCTTGCTACAAACATGGTTAACCAAGAAAAGTTAATAAAGGAAATAAAATCACTTAGTGATTCTATTCGAGATAAAAACAGAGCATTAAAATTAGGTATTAGCGAAAGGGAGAAATTTCTTGAATCTACTTTTAAACCTATTACTGAACCCTTGAAACAATTAAACAAAAAATTTGCTAAACCCGTTTTGGAAGGAGATGCAATTGCACCTATTACAAAGTTTGAAAGAGAAGATGTAAAATCAGAAGATTTTAGTGATGAAGACCTGGAATCCTCTACATATAGTGGTTTTACCGGTGAAGAACCTGAAAGAGAGCTAGAATCACCAGACTATAGTGGTATAAGAGAATTATATGAAGTAAAAGCTAAAAGAGGACATGAAGATGTATCAACTGCTAGTGAAGAGGAAAAAGAAGAAGAAGCAAGGGAAGGTCCGTCAAACATAAGCTTGTTGGGTGAAAACATTCATAACAAAGGACCTTTAGGAAGGAAATACATAGTAAAAATGTTACTCGGAACAATTCCTAATAAGAATTACCATAGTTATGGAGCGAGATTAACAGAAGATGGTTTAATGATAGGTAATAGCCCGTTAAACGTTGACGAACATGATAATATTGTCATTGGTGATCAAAGGTATAAGGGTACAAAAGGATTATTTGAATTATTATTTGAAAATAAGCCTTCAGTATCGTTAGTGAAAGAAAAAGACATGGAAGCATATAAAAATATTTTGGAACAGACAAATGCATATAGGAGAATGTATTTACCTGACCAACTTCCATTTAGATCTAAGTCTTTAAAATATAGAGAATTTGTATCCAAGTTAATACCAACTAGAAGACAAACAATGCCGTTAACACAAAGAAAACCTGTAAAACGAAGATTTATGGCATCCACTTTAGATGTAAGTGCTCAGGAAAGAAGAAAAAGAAGTAAGTCTGTTACGGGTACAGGTTTAATGAAGAAACTATATAACACAAATGTGATTTATTACAATAATATCAATAAATTGGTGGATAGAATGAAACTAATACATGAAGCTAAAGAAGCGGGTCATACTGGATTGGAAAACGAATGGGTGGCTTTAGTGGATGAACTCCGAAACCGTGGGGTAATCTTATAAAAAATGCGTTGCTCCCTAAAATACTATTCAGTTGCACCATGAGTGTCGACAAGTTCGGACGTTATTCCTCGGATGGATTATATTACGCAAATAATTTAAAAAGAGGTGCTGGTTTACCACAGACACCTGATGGAGATTATGATATAACTAATAAAAGGTTAAAAAACATAAAAGATCCCACAGATGAAAACGATGCAATAAATTTAAAAGTATTAAAAGAAAATATATCACCAACATTAAGACTACAGAAAAACACATATGACGCAGGTAATCATAGAATTGTCAATGTTGGTAAGCCAAATCAAAACGCTGATGCAATAAACAAAGGTTATTTATCATCAGAATTAAAAAATACGTTACAATTCAATGGAAAAACGTATACTGCTGAAAATAAACGCATATCCAACGTAGATGATCCTAAAGATGCAAAAGACAGCGTAAATAGACGCTATTTACATTTATTAATACCTGAAAAGACAAAAGATGGTTTTTCTTTTTATAAATTTGTTATTAACGATATAGGTTATCCGAAAAATGAAAATGATGCTGTAAATCTAAAATATATAAAAGATCATTGTATTACACGTGATGTAGGAGTTATTGATTGTCTAGGTAATTGTTTAGCGAATGTTAAAGATGGTTCGGCACCATCAGATGGTGCAACAGTGGGTCAAATGAAGGAAACTTTAAAGCAAGAAACATCTGGATTTGTAAAACAGGATCAAGTAGTATCACGGTCGGGTGATGTGTTTGTACAAGGAAATGAAAAGTTTATTTTACTTGAACAAAAAAATAATGTTTGGGATTGCAAAGACATGAAATTATCAAATGTGCAATTAGCTACAGATGCTCATGATGTTCCGATTTTATCACAAGTTTTACATACTAATCCAAACAATTATCATAGAAGTTGGTTGGGTACAAATAGAAGAATAATTAACATATTTCCAGGTATCGATGATTACGATTGTGTTGTAGTAAAACAATCTTTAATATTAGACAAACCAGGAGGTAGTACTTTCAATGCGAAAAATAAGAAAATAGGTAATTTGGCACAAGGAACAGATCCAAAGGATGCTGCAACTGTAGGACAAACATTACAATATGATAGTGCAAATCAAGAGTTTATTTATAATACCAAAAGATTTAAATTAATGGATGTAAATGATTATCAAAATATATTAATTGCAGATCCAAATTCATTTAGCGGATTTAGAAAATTGTCTGGTGATGAATTTATTCATAAAAATCATGTATTTAGAAATGAAGCAGACAGATCATTAATTAGTGCAGATTTAAAATATTTTAAATGTCCCGGGAATGATGCAAATGTAACTGATGAAGACTAAGAATTTGTATAAAAACTGATATGGGTTAGAAATCGGGACTAATATTATAAAAATGGGTTACACTCTAGAATGTTATTCAGTTGCACCATGAGTGTTGACAAGTTCGGACGGTATTCATCGGATGGATTATATTACTTTAATACTTTAAAAAGAGGTGTTGGATTACCACAAACACCTGATGGAGATTATGATATTAGTAATAAACGGTTAAAAAACATTAATGATCCCACAGATGAAAATGATGCAATAAATTTAAAAGTATTAAAAAAAGAGATAGTACCAACACTGAAATTAGATAAAAACACATATAACGCGGGTAATCATAGAATTTCCAACGTTGGTAAGCCAAATCAAAACGCTGATGCAATAAACAGAGGTTATTTATCATCGGAATTAAAGAATACGTTAAAATTTAATGGAAAAACGTATAATGCTGAAAATCGGCGTATATCCAACGTAGCAGACCCTGTAGATGAAAAAGACAGCATAAATAGACGCTATTTACATTCCATAATACCTGAAAAGACAAAAGATGGTTTTTTTTTATAAATTTGTTATTAACGATATAGGTTATCCAAAAAATGAAAATGATGCTGTAAATTTAAAATACATCAAAGATCATTGTATTACACGTGATGTAGGAGTTATTGACTGTCTTGGTAATTGTTTAGCGAATGTAAAAGATGGTTTTGCACCATCAGATGGTGCAACGGTGGGTCAAATGAAGGAAACTTTAAAACAAGAAACCTCCGGTTTTGTGAAACAAAACCAAGTAGTAACACGTCAAGGAGATGTATTTGTACAAGGAAATAAAAAGTTTACTTTACTTGAAGAAAACAATTATGTTTGGGATGGTAAAGGAAAGTTATTGACAAATTTAGGTATTGGTGAAAAGCCTGGTAATGCTGTTACTTATGAACAGATAATACAATTAGAGCCAACTGGAAAAAAATGGTGGAATTGTGATAACAAACGATTAACAAATGTTGCAGACCCTGATTATGCCGATAACGCTGTAACTGTTAATTTTCTTGTTAAAGTAATAGGTAATTTATTATTTGATATGCATAATTATATTGTAGCAGGACAACATAAACCTATTGACGAAAAAATGAGAAATACATGGATTAAACAAGAAATTCTTTATAAATATTTTTTTAATCATAACACACAAAAGTTTAGATCATCAGATTGGGGTACTTTTGATATTTAATTAAATAACACCATATATTACATCATTTATGTGCAACCTGTCATAGAGGTAACACATGGGTTACGCTTTTCGAATATAAAAGACAATCATGGCGTTTCATTACACCAGTCCATATCGAGACACTATACGGAAAGGAGGCGGTATCACGTCCACAGCGGTTTCTCTGTTAAGTAAAGCTTTAAATCGTATTCCAGTAGGATCTATCGTAAACAGAGCAATAGACGCTTTACCATACGAATTTCATATACCGGGAGGTTATCAGTATTGCGGACCAGGAACTAAATTGAAAAAACGACTGGAAAGAGGTGATCCAGGCATAAATAAGTTAGATCAGGCTTGTAAAGAACACGATATCGCATATTCCACGTTTACCGATTCAAAAAATAGGTCAATCGCTGATAAAAAGCTAGCGAATATAGCTTGGCAACGAGTAAAGTCTAGTGACGCTAGTATTGCGGAAAAAGCAGCAGCTTTAGCGGTAACAGCAGGTATGAAGGCTAAAACAGCGGTAGGAGGTGGAAAAAGGAGGGGTAAGAATAAAAAAGGATCAAGCAAGAGAAAACATGGTGGTAATATTAGACTAAAAAGACGTTCTCTGAGGAAAAATAATAAAAAACCGACAATATGGTCAATGGTAAAAAACGGGGCTGGTCTATACCTAAGACCGTATCGTGCATATTAAATAAAAGAAATCAATTGGTTATACCACATAAAGCGTTGACTAATGTTGAATTATTTAAATATATTTCCTGTTTAAAAATACCATTTTTCCGCGGAGTATTTATGAAAGACAGTTTACCAAAGAAAATATGGAAAAATGAGACTGGAATCGTAAATTTGGATAATACTGAAGGGCCCGGCACCCATTGGGTGTGTTATAAGAAACTAAATAGTAATGTATATTATTTTGATAGTTTTGGAAATTTGCCACCACCTAAAGAACTTGAACATTACTTTAAATCTGCTAAAAACATATATTACAACTATAAAAGAGAACAACCTGATAATACTTCAATATGCGGCCATTTATGTTTGGAATTCCTAGCTAAAAGTATCAGTCACTATTGAGATGTCTTCCTATACGGTATCATTAACAGGAAAATCGTCCACTTTACGAAGTATCCTTTTTCCAGCGTTACGCTTGCAAAAAGGAAGATTTTGGGAGGCAGCACTGTTGGATTTTACAACTTACAACTCTATTCCCAATGTTACGGAAGGTAAAAATAACTTATTGCATTATTATAAAGGAAAAGATGCCAGTGGGAAGTTTACAGACTTAGAAGTTTGCACTCTACCCACAGGTTCTTATGAAATTGATCATATTAATGAATTTTTGCAAAATAAAATGGGAAAAGACAATATAACGCTAAAAGGTAATAACAATACAATGAAAGCTGAGCTTACTTCAAAATATTATATAGATTTCAGTAAGTCAGACTCAATTGGTGATTTATTAGGATTTCCCAAAGATGGAGCAATTTTAGAACCAAATAAAACACATTCCGGTAAACAAACTGTAACAATATTAAAAGTCAATAGTATAGACATAACTTGTAATATTATACAAGGAGCTTACAGAGATGGAGCAAATACTCATATAATACATACTTTTTACCCCAGTGTACCCCCTGGATTTAAAATTGTTGAAAAGCCGCAAAACCTGGTATATCTACCTTTGAACACCACTTTCATTTCAGACATCGTGTTGAACGTATTGGATCAAGACGGTAACTTGATAGATTTCCGAGAAGAGCCTATTACGGTTAGATTACATTTAAAATCAACACTTTAATATAAAATCATGGGTTTAACATTTAAAAGCGAACAACCTACGGGAATCCGCATTAGTAGCTCTTCAGCTGTGGAGGAGTTAACACGCGAGAACATTCGTTTCTTAGAGAGAATTGGATTAAAAGTAACCGATAATGGATATACTGGATATAGCTCAGGGTCCAACATTCGACGAAACCCTATGGGAAAAAGAATATCACACCCACAACCCTTACACTTCATCAAAATTAAACAATAACGATGAAATTCGTATTCCCATACAAAATCAAGACATTTACACACTACCATGTGAAAGTTACTTGTATATTGAAGGAAAAGTTACTAAAAAGGACGGTACTACTACTGGTACAACAGTTCCATTTATAAATAATCCCATGGCTTTCCTGTTTGATGAAATTAGATATGAAATATCAGGTGTAACAGTTGATTCTACTAAAAAAGTAGGTATTGCAACAACTTTAAAGGGATTAACATCTATATCACCTAATGAAACCAATTTAATACAACCTGCAGGATGGGTTTTACCTGCAAAAGACACAATCACTCCAGATACAAATGGAAATTTTGATTTTCATATTCCGTTACGTTTGTTGCTTGGTTTTGCTGAAGATTATAGGAAAATAATATTAAACGTTAAACAAGAATTAGTTTTGTTGAGATCTTCAAACGATAAAGATATTATTAAAGCTCCAGACGGTACAACAGATGCAACTTTAGAATGGAAATTAACATTAGACAAAATTGTATGGAGAGTTCCACATGTTAAATTAGCTGACGAGCATAGAAAGCTACTATTAAGAAAGTTAAAGGCTGATCGTGATATTGTAATTCCTTTTAGAAGTTGGGAATTTCATGAACATCCCAGCTTGCCAACTACGGATCGACACACTTGGACAGTTAAAACATCTAATTATGTGGAACGAGCCAGGTATATTATATTTGGTTTACAAACAGGCAGAAGAGACACCATCACCAAACATGCAGGCCAATTTGATCATTGCAACTTGAAAAATATTAAAGTTTATTTAAATTCACAATTTTTTCCATACGATAATTTAAATGTGTCATTCGCTAATAAAAAGTACAGCATATTGTACGATATGTATGCAAGATTCCAAAGTTCATATTACGGTAAAACAAATGCACCTTTACTATCACCAGAAAAGTACTTAGATGGTTACCCGATAGTTGTAATCGATTGTTCTAAACAGAATGAATCGGTAAAATCATCAAGTGTGGATATAAAAATAGAAATGGAATTCAACGCAGCTATACCAGCTAATACAACTGCATACTGTTTAATTCTACATGATAAAATTGTAACAAACACACCTTTAACTGGAATTGTTAAAAATGTATTGTAAAAAACCGGTTTTGTTACATTCCAATGCATTCCGCGAGTATAAAAGCAGAGCGTTCAGGTCGCTCCTCATCAGTTTGTTGCCTGTTCTTGTATGGGTAGCATCTTATTCAATATGGCTTCTCCTAGTGGTACACAAGAAAATGTAGTCGATATTGAGAAGGAGATATCCGACTTTTTAGATCTTCAAGGTCAACCGGAGGGAGATGAACACAACGCTTGCGGACAACTCCACGCCAGTAATGATGTTGAGGAAAAAGGTAAAAGAAGAAAGAATGCACAGAAGAAGAAAAGGGATATTGAAGATAATATTTCTCCTAACATATTGAGTGAGGTATTCTTGCGAATATTTTATCCAATCTCATCCAGTTTGGACAAAAGTGTTTTAATCGGTGTTATGAAATCGACGGATTATTCACCTACTGTAATTTTAACTCATGGACCCAAAATGATTTTGTTCACCGATAGTGCTTGGGAATCTTTTATGAAGCACTTGCATCTGCTAGAATGCTATTTAACTAGTAACATGTATGGAAGAAAGACAAGAGTAGGACTTTTGGATTCAAATGTGGAAATTGATATTATAAAGAATCGTGGTGACCATCAGTTGCGGTTTAGAGACACAACAATACATGATAGAAAGATTCAACTTAATCGAGAAGAGTTTTTTATTCTAACCTGTGCAACTGAACCAATAACAAGATACTTGAGACAACTAGTGTTTTCAAGTTCTATTATTAAAGATTATTTGGAAGACACTTTGGACAAACAACCGGACGCACCTATACTGTACGGACCTGTGGATACTTCTATATTTAATAGAGTTCCTCATGAAGTACAAATGTGGAGACAATTGGAAAAATACGCTCAACTACATAAGAAATCAGTAAAACAGGAAGAAGAGGAAGAAGGAGGAGAAGAATCAAGTGTTAGTGATGAAAATGAAAACAAGGAGAATGTAAAGATGGAAACTTAGATGACAATGGTTGGTTTTTAAAACAATATCAAACGCTTTGTGGGGTTAGGCCTACCGGGGACGGTGCCCACGTTAAATATACACCAACGCGCCAACAACTGTACGGCCTGGTATAAAAGTCGTACCTACCGTGGTGTGGAAATCAGTTGATCTTTGGACTTCGACATGAGCAGACGAGTGGCCTTCGCAATGGTCAAGGAAGAAGAACAAGTAAAGTCCAAACCTGGTATAATTGAGTTCCAAGCGTTTCGGGGTAATGACGATAGATTTATCATAAAAGAACTTGTGTTTTTCGACATCAATACAGGTGTTCCATATACATTTTTGTTCAAACCACCATGTTCTTATTCATCATTAACTAGCAAAGCCGCTACTACCAACAGGTGGATTTCAAATTATTTCCATCATATCGATTGGTATGATGGTTTTGCAAGTTACACAGACTTGTATCACATCATGCATCAGTTTTCAAACAGGTTTACCAATATTTATACAAAAGGACTGGAAAAGAAGAGATGGATCGAAGAATTTACTCATGTTCCGGTTAATGATGTGGACTTGGATAAAAACTACAAGTATACGATGGAAAATGTTTGTATTTGTACTAAAAGTCCAGAACATGAAAAAGATAGACATTGCGCTTTAAAAAACGCCTATAAACTCGCATCTTACCTTCAAAGTGGGGAAGTGGGGAGTGGTGGGGGTGACGGGGGTTATATAAGTGAGGAGCAGACCGGGACCTGGCATGAGTATTACTCGAGATTCCGAGACGACAACATCTCCCAGCAAGAAGACGAAGAAGAAGACACTCTTTAACTCAACCATGGCATCTCACCAGTTCCTGCAAACTTTGGTTGAGCAGTTCAATGCTCACTCCAAATCTACCATACTACCTGTCAAGAAGTGTTCCGAACTTAAAGATGAGAAGCACTACATTATCCACGCCATGAAGAAGATGGAGACTACAGTTGGAGAGGCCATCTGCTGCAGTCTTAGCGAGGCACCATTCACTCCGGGGGATGAGCCCAAGTTCCAAGTCTACCTGCCAAAACGATTCGTCCATCTCCTCCAGAACGAGGATCTGCGCTCCATCCAACCTGGCTGTCTCTACCTGGTTTCCCACGGTTGCACGGGTAGCAATTCCACCGAGTTGACCATCCACATCGTCGACAAGCAGCAGTGTTAGATTTAAGTTTTACTGTTGTACATATGTTATTGTAATGTTTTATAAATAAACCATAAAAGACAAAAAAAATACAAAAGACAAAAAATGCAACATATCAATATGTGAGGTTTGTCACATATTGATATGTTGCATTTTTTTTTAAACTTCGCGGGTGACCTTGACCTTTGACCTTTGCATTTCACAGTTACCCCTACCACCAAGCTAAAGGTCAAACATGCTTCGATGCAAACACCCCCACCACTTTTTCATAGTACCCCCAAGCGCTGTGCCTCAGCTTCATTTCAACTCCGACGGTCAACAGTACAACATCAAGATGTCTCTCAATGTAAGTTGTGCTAGTTACGAGGAGGTAACCATTAAGACTCAGCAGGAGCTGAACGACTTGTACAAGGAGTTGCAGCTGATGGTGGCGCGAGGCTACCGTATAAATGTGCAAGTCTACGCTTGCAATATACGCAATCTCCGACACCCAAAAGAAGAGTCTGAACATTACTCTTCTCCAGCGACTTCATCACCGGCGTCCATGAAGACTGAAGCGAGCCAGACTTTGGATTATTTCAGCTGACTAGCAGTTGGTTTCTTCTTCTTACCATTGTAGAATATGTTTATTTCTTTATTATATTAAAGATGTAAAAGAGAAAAAAACACCTATCTTGTTACTGACATATGTGCTCAGTAACAAGATAGGATTTTTTAAAACACAATTTGGATGACCTTGAAACTTCCCCCACTTTTTTATAGTACCCCCAAGCGCTGTGCCTCAGCTTCATTTCAACTCCAACGGTCAACCGTACAACATCAAGATGTCTCTCAATGTAAGTTGTGCTAGTTACGAGGAGGTAACCATTAAGACTCAGCAGGAGCTGAACGATTTGTACAAGGAGTCCAAAAATGAGGTTGTCAACAAAACCGATGATCAACAATTGTGGGACTCCTCTATTACAGAAAAGGAATTACATGCAGCCGTCGAAGCTGTCGAGGAAAAGGAAAAGAACCTTAGGCAGCTCTGGTTGGCTCAGATGGATATTTGCGGATCTGTGCCGCGTGATGATTTTGAACTTCAATGTCAGATGGCGATTACCCAGCAACTAGAAGAAGCCGAAAAGGAGCTAAAGAGTGGAGGTACTATTCGGGCGGAGGTGAAAACTGAGAAACATGAAGAATATACCGAATATGATGATTAAACGTACTGTTGATCCCAATCCTTTTAGTTTAAGTGGTTATGTTATAAGTAAATAGACAAAGTTTCCTTTTTTAAAACTCCATTTGGGTGACCTTGAAATTTCCCCCACCACTCTGTTATACCAGCATTGCTCGCTGCAACAAGCATCATTCCTCCTCCAACAACCATGGCGGACACACCTGCTTGCGATGACATGTCTTCCACCGAAGATGTACCCACTACAAGTTGGAAATTGACAATCGACGACGTGCATTATTTAGAAACCATCTGCGATTGGATGAAGTCTATTCTCCTCGACAACCCGGGAATAAAGCTCAAGGTCACTTTAGATTATGATTGGTCTGAAGTTATAATGCAGCAAGACGATCAAGAATCAGATCACAGTGGAGGTCAACAATCACCGGAGTATTTGTCACATTTACCGTTGTCAACCATATATCCTACAAATGAGGTGGAAAGGGAAGAAGAGGAGCATGAAGTTTAGAGTTTCTTATTTTTTAAAACCCAATTTGGATGACCTTGAGATTTCCCCCACCACTTTCCATATACCTAGAGTGCGCAGAGCCAGACAGTCAGTCGCTTGGTGTCCGTCGAAGGGTGCACATCGCTGTTGCTACTCCAATTCCTGACAATTTGGGGTAGTTCAAGGTCGCCACACTTCTACTCTGGAACGACATCAACTTGTAGTATTTCTGTGTTTTGAATCTAGGTCAGTACACTTTAACTCTGGGACGATATCGACTTGTACTATTTCTGTGTTTTGACTCAAGGTCATCACACTTTAATTCTGGGATGATTTCGACTTATAGCATTTCAGTGTTTTAACTCAAGATCGTCACACTTTAACTCTGGGGCGGGATCGACTTGTAGTATTTCTGTGTTTTGACTCAAGGTCACCACACTTTAACTCTGGGATGATTTCAACTTATAGTATTTCAGTGTTTTGACTCAATGTCACCACACTTTAACTCTGGGGCGGTATCAACTTGTAGTATTTCTATGTTTTTACTCAAGGTCATCACACTTTAGCATGTAACTTTAAGGTAGCACCGAAACGGTGCTACCCGGCTTGACATTTTCAAGTTTCCCAAGGTCATCACAATTTCCCCCACCACTTCCCATATACCTAGAGTGCGCGGGGCCGGACAGTTAGAGATGTGCGATCCAGTGACTTTCAAATATCGGTGACTTCAGTTCCAGTGACAAGGAAATATCGGTGACTTCAATCGGTGACAGGAAAATCGGTGACAGAGCCGCGAGTGGTGGGGAGAACCAGATACCGCGGCTGCGGCAGTCGCGCCAGGCGCCACTGAGCAAATGAATTTTCGATATTTTTATTTCGGTGACAAGTTACAAAATTATCTGAGTAACAAATTACTGTTAATGACTGTTAAAGAGATACACGACGTTAGCGATTTTCGAGTCTATATGATTTCGGATTCCATTACGATGCGACCCTTAACCAGTGTTGTAAATATTGTAACGCTAACGGCTCCAGCGAAGCCATCAGATCGCGCCCTCTGATTGGCCGCTTTGTCGCCGATATTTTGTGTCACTGAATCCAAAAGTTCTACAGTATATCGATCGGTGACAGCGACCTGGGCCTGGCGCTGTTGCTGGGAGATCAGTGACAGAGCCAACGTGCTAGTGCCCGATTCCACCCGAACCATTGCGAAGTGGCCCGAAGCAAAGGCGAAGGCAGCCTCGTGACCACGCGTCGGCCAATCGGTGACCGGCGCGGCGACCGGTGACGTTGTGTAGCAACGGATTGGGTGCCTGCGCGGTGGTGTTCTGCGCCTGTCACTGAATTTGCTGTCACCGATTGCTCGAGTGCCTTGTCACCGATATATCGGTGACAGAGCAATATCGGTGACTTTGTCACCGAAACAAAAATATCGAACATCTCTACGGACAGTCAGTCGCTCGGTGTCTGTCGTAGGGTGCGCATCGCGGTTGCAGTAATGGTTAAAGTAAGGCAGCTGGGCTAGTTCAAGGTCACCCGAGCGGTGTCACATGACGGTTTAGGCAGAGTCACGTTGCAAGCTTCAAGTTTCCTCAGCACTTTTGCTGTTTCTCGTCTAATTTCGCTCCAAGTCGTCAAGGTCACGGTAACCTGACTAAAACTCGGAGCGTAGTGCGAGAAACAGCAAAAGTGCCAAAAAATTTTAGGTTTCAGCGTGACCTTGACCTTTGTGACATCGATGACGTCATCTTGGTGACGTAAGGGGTGATGACGTCATCAGCACGTCATTTCTGTGACGTCATGGGTGTGACGTAATGGAAGTGACGTCATTGGTGATGACGTCATCGATGATGCAATCGATGACGTCATCGATGAGGTCATTGACCTCGATGACGTCATCGATGACGTCATCGCTCGGGTGACCTTGAACTGGCCCAAAAGCGTTACTTTTGCACTACTGAGTCGATTATTCTTTTATGCACACTGTGGTTGTGTTTTTCATCAAAATATAAGTTTTTGTCCTGCATATTACATTTACAAATTTTTTTATGTTAAATGTTTATAACAACCTAAAAATAGCACATTATTGTGGGTAAGATTTTTTGTATCATTCAAATTCTTTCTTGTAAAATATAAATCAATAATACATTTACACTTTTATGACTTTGTTGATACACACACTTGACTAACGGTAGCAAACATATTAATGATGTTTGGTAATAGAAAAAAGAGCTCATTTCTTGGATGGAGACACAATTTCAAGAGTTTAAATAAAACTATGAATTATATTTACCTTAACTTGCAACAATGAAGTGCCAAACATCTTTTTGACAAAATTATTCTCGTTTGATTATTATCAAACCATCTTTCATATGTTAGTATTACAACTTACTTTGTTGTAAATAATAAAAAAAAAATATTTGACTATAAATTCTTTCAAATATATTCTATGCAGTGCACCGCTAAGAAGAGAATAAATGAGATAAAATAAAAAAGGTACTTATAACATTTGTAACTGTGTATTGGATTATAAAAGGGCAATTCATCATTCTTTTTAAGTCACGAGGTGGCCCGTGCGCAAATTGCGCATTTTATGATTCTGTATGAGTGAAACTCACCTACAGTACGTGAATGTTGATTATGAAGTGACAGAGATCTATTTTTGTTTGCTATCTGGCTTTTAAAATTCATCTGAAGGTAATCAGCTGTTAAATTAGGGCCTACAATTCACATTCAAGAACTTGCAATAAAAGTTGGTTAACATTTTAAAGCGCCCTCTAGAAATAAATCAAAGGCGAGGGGGGCGAAGCCCGAAACGATATGACCTTTTTAATTACGATTCGTCACTGCGCTATATCCTAAGCTTTAAAATGACACTTCAATCTTCAAAATCGGTTCAGTAGGTCGAGAGAAAAAGGGACGTAACAGACGAAACCCTTATAGAAATAAGAAGATAGATTTTTCAATGGAAACTTTTAAATTTAATAGTTTGTATCTTATCACCGCAATAAAAATATCTCAGTCATTTAAAAAGAATATATTGCCCGAGATGAAACATTTATATTTCACGCTTTACCGCAGAAATATAACGAAGTCAAATATCCAACATTCTTTTTACCTTTAAGTTAAAACATTTGGCTTAATGTTTTCCCGGGATAGTCTTCAATTATTGAATAAGCTGAACTTTACAATATTCAAATTTCAGAATAAAGCTGCACACCGCCGCATGTGGATAATTCAGATGAAAGAAATCGGATACCGGATATAACAATCTGATTAGTAAAGAAGAGTAATAGAGGAAATTTGTGTTAAGGTACATGTACTTCTCTTAAGTCCCTCATGAAATTATTTACCTACTGTTTTTCTTCAAAATACTTATGTTACTAGTATGGCTTAATAATATTGTTTATTTATAAGTATAGAAATCTGTTTTGTAACATGCAAAAAAGAAGCATTAAGTATTGATATAAAAGTATCAATTTATAAACTTTGCAAAAGTGTATTGATTGAAAATTTAGTTTTTGAGTTGTCAGATTTTCTAATAACAATGGTAAAATCGGTTTTTGAAATCCAATCATCTGCTATAATTACTTAGAAAGACATAAGTATACATTAACTGTATGATTGGTACCAGGAACAGGAAATTGTGCTCAGCAGCATGTTCAGTTTCCGTTCACCACGGCAACGTGGTATCATGTTCCTCGATTGCGAATTAATTGGTCATTTAACTTTGAGAAAATGACTGTTCTATCAGTATATTTAATAAATGGCATTTTATTTTTTTTAAATGCTTATTTCCCCCTCCCTAAAAATATTACATAAAATTATTTAAAAAACGAAACCATTAA